>JAZKJV010007788.1:0-169843 GCA_037367405.1 Ottelia alismoides | reverse complement strand
TCGACGACCTCGACGTCTCCCACCCCTTCCTTTCGCACACCATCGCGTTGGTGGCCACGGAATCTCTTCTTCATTGATCGACCGAATCAAGGTACTTCGTCTTTAGGGTTTCATTAGCGCATGGAGAGGATGTTGAACGGGATAGGGTTCTAACTCTTGGTTGCCTTTTTGTTGGTATCGAACATGCAGGTCTTGACAATGGGTTGGTTCGGTGGACACGAAGGGATCCTCACCATCTGCGTCAGACATGGAGGGTACTTCAAATGGACCCGAGGAATGAAGGGAGAAAAGTACTTGCTTGGAAGTGAACAGAGCATCGGGATCGATCCAGACACTACCTCTTGGTTTGATCTTATGGAGGCAATCTCTGAGGTGGTTCCTTGGGAGTCAAGGTCTGCAATCACTTTGAAATATAAGTTACCTCACATTAGAGGGAGCAAGTATGCCGAGATCATGAACGAGAAAGACATGATGGATATGTTCAATGCACACCACGATGGGTCCGAGATCGAGCTTGTAGTGGAGATGACTGACGTTGAGGCTTTGAGTTACATCCAAGCCAAGGAGTTTCTGAGCAAGAAGAATGCAGATCTGATGGATGCGGAGAACCCCGGAGGCTCCGTGGATCCCGTACCGCATGGGGAGAACGCCCGAGGTACCATGGAGCCACAGCCCCAGGATGTGGATAATGGAGGTGCTGGAGCCTCTAAGATGACATTGTCATTTACATACGAGCAGCTGGACTGGAACATGGGCGAGGAAGGAGCCGCGGACAAGGTTTGGAAATGGCTTAATAGTGAAGTAGGGACCTCTACTGGGATGACAAGGGAGAATGTCGATGACAGTGGAACTGAGGCAGCACCTTTGGGTGCTCATGGGACAGAGTCTGCTCCTATGGGTGATAGTGGAGCGAAGGTCGCACCTTTGGGTGCTCCAGTGACTGAAGGTGCACATGTGGAGGCTCATGGGACAGAGGCAGATGTGGGTGCTCCTGGGACAGAAGGAGCACCTCTGGAGGCTCATGGGACAGAGGCAGCTGTGGGTGCTACCGAGAAAGAAGGTGCACATGTGGAGGCTCATGGGACAGAGGCAGATGTGGGTGCTCCTGGGACAGAAGGAGCACCTCTGGAGGCTCATGGGACAGAGGCAGCTGTGGGTGCTATCGAGAAAGAAGGTGCACCTGTGGAGGCCATTGGGACAGAGGCAGTTGTGGGTGCTTCCGAGAAAGAAGGTGCACCTGTGGAGGGTGGAATCTCTCTTGGAGAAGAACCTTATACCCGCATCAAGAACACAAGAGCGTGTGGAGGTAGAAAGACTTCTATTCAGTCCCCATTCAACTGAAGATGCACGAGATCAGGGGTAGGTAAGAGGCCCAATGAGAAGTACCAAGCAGACCCCAATTCTGATTCATCTGATTCCATTTTCAATGTTCTTGACGCTGATGCGGAGGACAGTGATGAATCAGATGACTTTGATGGCCTTGTCTCCGAGAATAGCTATCATCGTCTTCTCGATTCAGATGTGGATAATGTGAGTGACTACGAGGGCCCTGACGCCAACGTCGATTTGGATGCTCCATCCTTTGAAGTAGGGGCTGAATTTGAAAGCCAAGAAGCATTCCGATCAGCCCTTGCATCTCACTGCATTAGCAAGGAATTTGCCGCGAAATTCATCAAAAGCGAAAGCACCAGAGTCACAGCAACGTGCAGGGAGGAGGGATGTCCTTGGAGAATACACGCCTCCTTGATTCGAAACAGCAACAGGTTCAAAGTGAGAACTTTGGTGGTTGACCACAGTTGCGCTTCGAACAATCTTGCGGGAAACACAATGGTTGGAAAACACTGGGTATCACACCAGATTTCGAGTTGGGTGATGCAGAACCCCTCAATCACGGTGAAGCAACTTTCTGATAGGATCTTTGAAGCGTACAAGCTGCGACTGCCATATATGACCATCTATAAGGGAAAGAGGATGGCATCAGATGCGTTATTTGGGAGTGTTGAGGAGTCATATGCAAAGATCCCCTCCCTTGTTGCAGAGTTGAAGCGGCGTAATCCAACCAGTGTCATCCATTACTTCTTGGAGGAAGATGACTCCTTCCTTAGATGTTTCATCTCATTCAAAGCTAATAGGGATGGCTACATGTTTGGATGTAGACCTTTCCTGGGGTTGGATGGATGTCACTTAAAGGGGAAGTACTTAGGCACATTGTTGTCTGCTACTGCACTAGATGCATCAAATGGGCTCTTCCCTGTTGCATTCGCGGTCGTTGAGAATGAGTCCAGCATAACGTGGCACTGGTTCTTGCAGCATTTGGACGAGTCCATCCAATACGGCGAAGGAGATGGTCTAACAATTATCTCAGATGGTCAGAAGGGACTGGAGGCTGCGGTGAAAGAAAGATTTCCATGTGCTGAGCATAGAGCGTGTATGCGACATGTCTACAAGAACTTCAAGATGAAGTTCCCAGGTTCTGAATTGGAACATATATTATGGTCAGCAGCTCGAGCTTTTGAGTCAAAGCAATTTCTCCATTGGATGAAAGAACTTCAAAAAGCCAATCCAAGATCTTTTGATTACATGATGGGAATTAACCTCAAGTGGTCGAGATCCCAATTCTCCACAGCAGCACATTGCCACTACATCACCAACAACCTAAGCGAGTCTTTCAATTCATGGATTAGTGATGCCAGTCATCTGCCAATATGTGATCTAATTGATTGGATTAGACAGAAGATGATGACAACTATCGAAGAGCGGAGAACGAAATGTTCAAAAATGCGTGGAGTGATTGTTTTCACCGCACTGGATTACGTTAGGAACTCCACCAAGAATCTACAGAGGTTCATCGTAAGAAGGTCAAGTGAGAGCAGCATAGAGGTGGAATGTCCCAGCGGTCGGAATGTATGTGATCTTGCAGCAAACCAATGCACATGTAGGCGATGGCAGGTCACCGGCATGCCGTGCACACATGCTTGTGCAGCCAACTCAAGTTTGCATAATGTAAATTGGGATGAGTACTTATCAAATTACTACACCATAGCACGTTATCGACGAACCTATGCAGCGTCAATCGCACCTTTGCCTGACAAGTCCTGCTGGACACCAATCAAATTAGCCTACAAAGTATTGCCGCCACACTCCATGAGGCCTCCAGGAAGGCCAAAGAAGAACCGCATAAGAGCAAGGGACGAGGAGAAAAAGACCCAACACAAATGCACAAGGTATGGTTCTTTTGGCCACTATAAAAACACTTGCAAAAATCCAATAAATCCACGACACATGGCTGTTGACAATGAGCCACAAGGAAGCCAAGTGCGGTCATCCATGGAGGATCTAACTGAGCGAATCGGTACTCAACAGTCTACTACATTGGGAGCTAGAAGGTATGCCAGAATCTTTACTCATCTCTCTTCTAATTTTGGCAAACTTTTTTGAGAGTGATTGCTCCTTGCAGTGGAGTGGTTGTTAGGGCAAAATCCTATCATATGGCCACCAAGAATAAAAGAGACGTTGGTCCAAGCAGGGCAAAGAGGGGTCGCCCAAAGAAAGCGGCTCGAATTGGTAAATTCCATTACAAATTCCATAACATTTAGAATTTTGATCTTGGAATTCCTTGAGAACAATTTACAAATTTCAGGTGTTCAAGATCAATGATTCACAGTGAAGTTGGAGTCCCACCCCTAACATTTGCAGGTCTGAATGCATACCAAATTTTAAGATGTTAATTTCCTTTTAAACGAGTGTGCATATGATGGGATCTTTTTACTTCCATATAGGTGTATCGATAGCGAACAACTATTTTTGAGGAACTGTTCGGATGAAGCATGCTGAAGTTGCTCGAATCTACTGCTTCATCCATAATGTCTTTTTTTGTTTTACTTGCTGATCACATTTTGTGGGGGTTTTGTCATCATTATGTAACACAAACAATATCTTAGAGTCACTTATGGTCTGGACTACATATGAATATGGACTTATTCTGTTGATGATGGTCTTTTAATGATTGAGTGGATATTCGCGACTTTACTGTTTGGATTGCATTCAGGCCAGACTTTTCTTGAGTTTTTACAGGCCAAATGCATGAACAACAACACTCTAGAAGTGTTGACATTGACATCGACCAACACTAAGAAAGAATGGAGCAAGAATGGAGCATACACACAGGAACACCAGACTCCCATTGAGGTAATACTTATAATTCTTCCCAATACATTCTAGATAAGTTTACTTGCAAGGAATACAAGTGCACAAGCTGACAGGACCTTGACATGAAAATATATGTTCTTCATTTGGACTCTTATATTTGCAAGTTCACAATTCATCTTCTTGAACTCGTCGGTCAGCTTTCCTAACTCTTGCAATAGTCGTAACACCATTTTCTTTTCTTCTTGTGAGGTCTCCTCATTGGGCGTGTCGTCATCAACCCAATCAAAAAAATCGCAGCTCCGATCAGGACATGTGTAGAATTTCCTCCCCTTGCTTCATGGTCTTGACGAGGTTTTCATCGCAGCGAGGTTTCGACATTCACATCGAACGCGATCGTTGCCGGAGATGCTGGAGGCGGAGAGCTGCTCCATCTCATAACCTACAAATAGTGTCAAAAATGTGTTTCTGTAATGTAAACATTCATGTAATAATTGTGGACAAACACATACTTTTCACCAGAAATAAATTTTTTTCAAGGTGAACCCATACAGTTCTTACCTCCTGGCCGAGTAGCAAAAGAAGATGATTTTGTGATGTCTCCAGCTCCGAGCATAACGTGAACCAACTCTTGCAATATGGCCTTTAAATAAGTTGGTTGCAGCTTGGAAATAGTCGTTGGAATTGGTGGGGGAAGGTTAGGACATGCCCCTCAAACGGTCCACAAATGAGGGGTATAATAGTATCTTCACTCCTCACATAACGGCCGTTACTGCCCTAAGAGACGGATGCAAACCCCAGGGTCTGCCCGATAAGGGTTAGCAAGTTTAAGGGGTCGTGAGAGGAATATCGATGTTTCGAGGGTCGTGGCGGTAATTGCAAAAGATTTCAGGGTCTGCCGGGTAAAAATCCCTTTCTATTTTTACTGCTCAAAACTATTTCAATTACGTGACAACTAATTATCTCCACAATTATCCATCTAAATTAAATAAACTTTTATGATCATATGATTTGCATTCCTAATCAATCAGATGATGTTTGATTTTGCAGTAACTAGCTGCACTAACTTGACTCATCTACTTTACCGAACTTATATTAGTTTATAATATAGTTATTGAATAAATTCTACCTGGTTGGAGTTCGGTCAACTCAATCTTATACCTAGGCTAATCGGATTCGGATTGACTAAGTATGACCAGATAACATTTAGAATTGCTATACACAAGATAATGGGGATATTTTCCTAGTCCAACTAAGCCATACATATTTCATCTAGGTCATGAGTTTCTTTAGGTTATTATCTTTCAATTAGTTATAACAAACCTTTCATAAATATGCCAACTCCTCAAGTCATGCAGCTTAGCATATAATGCACTAGACAAAGATTTAATCACGTGATCTCGTGCTCATTTAATGTTGAAACATTTAGATATAATTGTATCATGCATTTTAATATCATGCTTATGGATTAACATCATGCCACATTTCCTTGCAGTTTAGAGATATATGGTCTGCCAAACGCAAATGTAAAAGTTGTGAAAGATCATCAATCTTATATATTGATATAGTGTACCTTCCCTACGATATCAGCCTCATTGTTTTTCTTTGGCGACCGTTGCGGCAGCCGATCCCATGGTCGATGTTCATAGCTATTGGGCTGTTGTATGTCTCCTCGAAAATTACTAGGTCGGTGGGCGGTGCGAGTTGCATAGCTATTGGGTTGCCTATTAGTTTATTACTAGGTAGCATACCCGCGCTTCGCAGCGGGTTATTTAAATTCATAATAATACTGATAAAATATGTGAAGAAGCAATTAATAATTGAGGTTAATGGGGCTGCCCCCGCATCATTTTCGACATTTTACTTTTTTTTTCAAAAAATATCGCCATGTATATTCATCCCTATATCCCTCTTATATGCCATTCGAATTTCGTCGGAAACAGAGACTCCTACGGCCTCCATCGAGACAGTCATTTTTTAACAGTAACATGATTTTTTAAATCGACACCATCTCAATGGAGGCCGTAGGAGACTCTGTTTCTGACGAAATTCGAATGGCATATAGGAGGGATATAGGGATGAATACATATGATGATATTTTTCAAAAAAATTAAAAAAAACACCAAAATAGGGGGCGGGCATTCATGTTGGCTAGGCAGCCCCATTAAATCCTTAATACTTTATCTTTTTGTGCAAGACTAATCTAAATATAAGAGAATATTGCTCATAAAAGTAAATAATCAGAATTTATTGATTCATATATAACGATGTGTTTAACTTCACTGTTATTATCATTGTATATATTAATAGATACATGAGGGTAAACTGCGACATAATTGTTAATATTTTTATTATCGATCTACCATGACCATGCAAACAACTTCAAAAATCAATTTAGTGATGATGGTGGTGTGAAAACTTTAGTATGTATCATTATTTACCATCCTCTATCTTTAATGAAGCTTTGTATATTTACCATCCTCTATCTTTAGTAAAGCTTTGTATAATACAATGTTAAAATAATTTTAATAATACAAGTTCCCTCTTCCATAGCAATTAGGACTAACATCTAAAGATATTTTTAAACATGGAGGTTCCCTCTTCCATAGCAAGTTCCCTCTTCAGTATATAAAGCCTTGTATAAAGGTATTTATCTCTCTTCTCTAGCATAACCTTTCCTATTTTAAACATGGAGGTTAATGATTTTGTTATATTTTTCGAAAAGTGTGTTACCATGATATTGTAATGAAAGAAAGACTACAAATTCCGATTAGTTGTCATAATTAAAGAAAAATCAACAAAATTATATATGTTAAGCTTTGAATTAACATGTGATTCAAAGCTTAATATGAGGATAGTTAATACTTATCTTATACTTGTATAATCTGCATCAATCATGGAATTATATCCCACTTTACACGGCTAATAAATAAATATAATTTCATTTAATTTTTTGTATTTAAATTTATAACAATGAATTGTATATGCATGAGGTACTTACAAATACTATTGCGTAATATGATTAAAAATCATCAAATAAATAAATCAAAGTAATTAGCTCATAGTTGTGAAATCTGAGATATAGAAATGAGTAATGCTTCGGAGGGGTCTGTTGTATCTATTTTTTCATCGCTGTCATATTGATATCGTCTCTTGTAGATAATTAATTAAGAGATGGGGTACTAATTCTGAAGAATGTCAATTACTTGAGAATAGGTGAAGGTTAATAGGATGAATATTGCTTGAAGATGTGAGGATCAATTGTGATTCCCTGTGTCAACATAATGTTAATTTTATTGTTTCTTTCATTGTTTAAATGACTAATATAATTATATTACAAAATACTATTGTAGATAAATTCAGATGTGTCTATTCAATATTCATTTAATGATTATGAAAATAAAATTTTGCCTATGCAAAATAAAGCAATAAAAATTTTATGTAAGCAGAATCGATAGGCTTTTGTCTAGAACCACTAAACTAATCGCGGAATCTACTCGTCACATGCACGACATCTAAAGATGATTCACAAAATAACTAACTGAATTATTTTTTTAAGAAAAACATGTAGTGAGCATCACCTATTTAGCAAATCAAGATAACGCATCTCCATTTTATACGACACCATCATAAATAGTTAAAATTGTGAAAAAATAAATTAGTAAATGGATCTGTTTTTATATAAGCTACTTCATTTTTGGATTTTTTAAATTACTCATATTGTAATCTTAGCCGGAGGGTTGTGGTTGTACTCACGCTCTACCATGGCGAGATGATGCAATTACGTAAAGTTATTAGACAACAATATTATTATCTTTTTATTTAAGAAATTTCTTTAAATGCACTTAATGACATTAATCCGCATCAAACATCTAGTTGTTGAGAGATAGAAATGTATGTTTATGCGAACATTGAAAAATCCTTAAATAAATAAAATATTTCACCCATGAATGCATCTAGGTCCTTCAATTACAGTGACAATACAAGTTTTCTAATAAAAATATTGTAATAGAATTTTAGTATTGTCAATAGAAGTTATATTATATAATTAATTTGCATTTTTGTGAAAATCAACATGATGTTTTGTTGTATAATTGATGCATAGTAAATATGAAAATATGGTATATATATTTAAAATTTATAATATTAATTGGGGAGATATTAGGGGCAGAGCACCATGGCGATAGAGAAAATGGAAGAAAGAGGACACCAATGAGAGATAGATATGTTGTATAGAGAGTGCTCGAGAAAAAGAGATAAAGGTTGTTAGAAAGAGGAGAGAGAGAGAGGAAGAGATGGAACGGAGGAGAGAGAGAGAAAGAGATTGGATAGCGGAGAGGGGCATTGAGAGAAATGGAGTGCCACATTTAGATGTTTGGGAAATGGAGAATGCTCGGAGGGATAGAGGGGGGCGCTAAGGGAGGAGAAAGCCACTTGTAGATGGTTGAGAAAGGCTGAGAATAACTCAACTTTAGTATAGACAAGAACATCCATACCTTCTCAAATGCTAGAGATGGAGGAGGGTATGAAATCAAAGCATACAGAAGATAAACAATACCAAAAAATGATCAACATCCAAAAATGAAAAAAAAAAAACAAAACCTGTTTATGAAATAAAAAAAATCATTTTCAATCAGATGAGATATTTCACACAGGAGAATCGTAAAGGCAAAACTAATATTCTGGAGAACGGGAATTATCAGAAAGCGATCCGAAAATTAGGTTTTCCACCGAAATGAAAATAGGGAGATTGAGCGAGTAACACATGCAATAGAAGAACATTATATGAGACATAAGAAAGGGAAATCCTTGTCGTGTACAGAAACCCCGCAGGGGAAACATGCATCTAGATAGCAGCACATCTCGCCCCCATCAATAGTGACGTGGCATAAAAATGGGAGAAACACATTGAACTCCACACAAAACACAAAGACCAGCAAAGTGAAGAAAATATTCAGGTGGAACCAAGTCTCGGAGAAACCCCGTAAAAGATAGCGGGGACAATCCCTATTTTGAAGCGGGAGAACATCCACGTGGCATCAAGGCCGGGAGAAACCCAGCAATAGTAATATTAATAGATTGTATCTATTTATTCATAATTTATTGTAAAAATATTCAATTGAAACATTAATGATGATTTCCATGTAAAAATATTTATATTCGTGGACCTGTGGCCTCATATCCGAATTATCACTGTATCTGCTTGTTCAAAAAAAATTACCAAGGTATTCAATTGAAACATTATTAATGAATTCTACGATCAAACTATTTATGACCACGGACATGTCGGCTCGAGTGTGTGATTTATTACCATATATGTTTATTCATATTTTATTATATAAGTTCTCAATCTTTTTATGTATATATTTTATTATAAGAGTGTTTAATTGGACATTACGAATATTTCAACAATAACATTTTTTATATCCACTAACATGTAAGATCGAGTGTCTGATTCATTGTCGTATCTATTTATTCATACTTTGGTATCTACATCTATAGGATGGATTGAGCATTTAGCTCGACCTGACCTAACCCAGAAAAAACTGGTCCGAGTTCCACAACCACTTCGACTCCTACCTCTAAAGCTTAAATTAGATGTGTAATTATTGAATTCCTAAGTTCTAAGCTCGAAATCAAACTTTTGATTAAATACTTTACATTTACCAGTATCACACATTTCTATTATTTAATATATTAAGTTTTTGTTTTAATACGAATTTGATATCATTTCATCATTAATATAAATTATAAAGTAACTAAAGTGGGGACGTGGGTCGGGTCGGGCCAACCTAGGTTCTCGTGGATTCGGGATTGAAAATTTGGATAATAGTCAGGGGTTCGGGCTCGATCCATATATATTTTGGATTCGGGATGTGTCCGGGCTTTTACGAGTCAAGTCATTGTTGGGTCTAGCTCAGTTCAGTCCAATGCTACATCTTTTACATCTATATCTATTTTGAAATCGATATGGATATAGACATTGATATTTCCATTTGCACTTAAATTTATGATATTCCATTTATATTTCATCTAATAGTCATATCAGTTCCAATTGATTTCATATTGTTAGAAAATAGGAATGCGGGAGAGAAATGATAATCAGAGCATAAATTATAGAAAGATAAACTTGGGACATAGAGATTTTAACGTGGAACCCTACTCCCTAAGGAGCGGGATGAAATCATGAGAGAATGCCTCAATGGGTTGATAGTTTATTGCTTTTCTCACTGGATACTAGGGGTGAGGGGTTTCTGATATAGCCCTCACTGAGTCTCCACATCTTACAACTGGAGATGTGGGACTAAACAACTGGATGTGGTAAATGGATCATGGAGAGATCCATTTACCCATCTCCCACATAAGTGATGCATAACTAAATACTCCAACACTCAGCCTAAAGCTAGAGCATGCAATGCTCAACTTGGACAAACAGAAAGAAATCTAAAACTCACGCTACAAGAGACTACGGGAAATATCAACTCAACGCGCACAATTATCGACTGTTGTCGAGGACGTTGCTTCTCATGTCATGCAGGTGAGGAGGACTAATGGGTTGGAGTGTGAGTCAACTGAATCTCCTCGTCGTAGAGCATATGCCCTGTACTATGTCTATCAGAGTCACTGCAACTGAATGAGTCTCCACTTGGAGAACTCTGGTCAGCTACAATATGTGGACAATTACTCCATCTCTGAATGGGACGAAATGAAATGGACATGGAGTGTAATCCTCGTCGGAGCCCACGGTCGCTGGAGAATGGAGTCTGAAAAGTCTCCTCGCCAGAGAACTGGGTCTCTCCCATACTGGCTCAGAGAATGGGATCTCTACTCTAGAGTCCCTATGAAATCATATGAAAACCCTGGTCGACAAAACAAGAATGATGGGGACCACAAACAATGATGCAGACATGTGCGACTAAAACTGAAGACTCGAAATCTGATCGTTGAGTCCGAACAACTGTAGAGTCTGAAATATGAATGGTCTAGAATCTGAAGTTTAGAGAATTTGGAGAATCTAACAATCTAGCTTGTAACTCTACATATACTCTTCCTTTCTTTCATACTTGTCAGAAAATAGTGACACCGATAAAGTTGGGAGAAGATAATAAAATGGGGAAAATATATGAATCGTGCACAATTTTTTTAATAAGTCGTATTATCATTTTCCTCTTTTTTTAGCTTCTCTTCTCACATTTTTTAACATTTTTTAAAATCGTTTCATTTTTTACGGCTTTTCACTCGCTTTTTTGAATTTTTTAAACATGCGTACTGCTTTTTTTTGTACGCGCCTTTTCAAAAACACACAATTTTTTGAAACACGACCCAAATAGGGCCCACAAAAGCAGCTCTCATTTTTTTAGTTGTTGGCCCACTTGGGCCAAATGTAGATGCCCACTCCTTTTTTTCACAAGCTGGGTCTCAACCTTTTTCCTTCATTCTTTTTTTAGTACTCAGCCCAGCCCAATTGAGCCCTCTTTTTTCTTTTATTTAAGGTTAGTGGGAACCCTTTTATTCCTAACAGAAGTTGCCTCGATGGAGGGGGCTTGTTGTTGCCACCGCCGGCTCGATGAAGGAGAGGAACTCGTGGGAGATCGGGGTGCGGCATGGAATCGTTGTTCCACCGAGCATTAGTGATCTGGAGGAGCGACATTGGGAGGAGCACGTTGATCTGGAAAGGAGGGGAAGCATCGCCAAGGGCTGTTGGGGGTATCACGTCGTTGGGAGAGGAGGAGAGAATGATAAAGGAGGCACCGCCTACACCTTTGATGGAGCTTCAAGGGCTTGCCACTTGAGGGAGAGCTGCGAGGTTGTGTGAGTCTTGCATCTGTTGGGAAGGTACACCATCGCCGTCGATGGGAGGAGATCTCACGTCACCTGCGCGAGATCCGAGAGGAAAGGAGGCATGCCCTGATGGGTCTCCCGCAGTTGCACGAATCTCCTGGATCTGGAAGCGAGGAGGCGTGGCATGGAAAAGAGCACACGTTCCTCTAGGGTTCCCAGTTGGGGACCCCTACATCTTCGAAAATAGCTGGAACCTCTTGAAGAAATCGTGAGATGGAGACGCGCAAGAGGGAAGCGCAGACCGAGATGGGACTATCGCCTAAAGAATCCTCTGTCTGGAAGATGGGAGATCTATATGTGCCTAGGGGAAGGTTTAGATCCGAGCTCCACCATGGAACTCTACCTGGAGAAGGAACACACAAATATGGAGCATATGCATGGCTGGAGTATGCCTTCTGTCGTGGAGATCAGAGCTGCCTCAGACAAATTTTAGAACTTGAACTGGGGATTAGGGTTTCAAAAATAAATCCTATAACTTGAACCATACATGATAAAAAGAATAAATCTCCAAGAAGTAAATATCAAAATCGAATCTCGAACAATAATGAAAATAACTCCTATCGAACCCACTCTGATACCACGTTAGAAAATAGGAATGAGGAGGTGAAATGATAAATCGAGTATAAAATACATAAAGATAAACTTGGGACACGGAGATTTTAACGTGGAATCCTACTCCTTAAGGAGCATGATGAAATCACGGGAGAACACTTCAAAGTGCTGATAGTCTATTACTTTTTTCATTGGATACATGGGTGAAGAGCTTCTTATATAGCCCTCACCGAGTCTCCACATCTCATAACTGGTAGATGTGGGACTAAACAACTGGATGTAGTAAATGGATCCTGGAGAGATCCATTAACCCATCTCCCTCATAAGTCATGCATAACCAAATACTCCAACACATATTCATATCTATTTTTAATGCATGATCTTATATTTTCATATTTATTGATATATGTCTTCATAACTATATCCTTATTATAAAATAAATTTCAATATCGCAATAACCACATTTGTAACTTGTTTACTTTTTGCATTCTTTTGAATCAAAGGGTAAGTGAAAGCTTCAAATAGCATGCCCACTATTCCATATGGATATTTTGAGTGGGCCATCGGTAAGGACATAGCGGGTACCCGATATTTCCCGATGAGTACCCATGAGTTTAGGGTTAAAATATACAGGTCAAGCAGGGTATCCACTTGACCCAAATTTTTTGAACACCCCTATTTGTGAGAATGTTGGAGTCCCGCAAAGTACTAAAATAGTCATGTCGTGAAGTGATGTCTCAAGAGATGCCATGTCAAATTTTGGAGTGAAGGAACACCCTCGATAAATGTGACCTTCTCCATGAGCTTGAAAGAACCTTTTGCGATCAAATGTTTAATGTTGATTTATTTCTTGTCATTCAAGGAAATTGCAAGGACACATGATCGATCAGTCCCTTTTAACTGATTGAGTGCATCAATAATGATATATTATTCACACTTTCCTATAGATGAATGAGTATTTGTTCATTCCTTGTAACCACAAAAAAGAGACACATATCTAATACCACATATAAATAACTTATATCAAATTCACCAAATCCTAATAATAAATTCTAATTACATGGACATGATAATGGCATCACTATTCGAAACCCAAGCATCTTCCCTACAATTGCTTCTTAGGCAATATGATAAAAAATAAAGAATCGTTGTAATACCACAGACATAGTTCAAAATCTAATGATCACAAAGTGTGAGAGCACATTATAAGAGTGGGAAACTGTCACTCGATCGCTTGAGCTTAAGCATTTTGAATGATTATTGATGAGTTTGATTGGGCATGAATCCAACAAAGTTGTCAGTGTCAATTTTTCTCAATAATGATCCAGATCCTGCAAAGAGATATGAGGAAAAGGCTACACTGAGCATGCTTGGAGTAAGTAACGAGCCATACAGTAACGAGGATAGCGCAAATGTAATTAGGTTAGGTTAAAACACCTCAAATATAGTTTCACATCTAACTTTTGGCAAATGTATATTTGATTACTGCATCACAAACTAGGCTTAGGCATTTTGATGAGTGAAGGAGGCCATTAGGCTCGAGCCCAACAGGTTGTCGAGCCTAGTCTTTTGTGACACGGTCCAAAAATTTAAGACCGATATGTTACATATGTAGGCAAATCCATCATTATTCATTGATATGCCTTGAGTTGTTTTTTACAATTGATATGCCTTAAGTTGTTTTTATTTACAATATATATATGCCTTAAGTTATTTTTATTTACATGGCAAAATTACGGAAGCTAGTTAGATAACAAAATAAAGGGAGGCATTTGCCGAAAATTATAAAATGTTGGGTTTTTTATCAGTTATGCCCCTCTGAGGGGCACAAGTGAAATATTGGTAAGAAGTCGGGGGCACAACTGATATTACCAAAAAGATAGGGACATAACTGATATTGCGGTATCTCAGAAGGGCACAAATGATAAAATCCCTAAAATGTTTATAGGCAAAAGCAAGTGTGTGCTTTCATTGAGAGTTGAACTCAAGACCTCCCGCTTACTAAACGGGTGCTCTAACCAACTGAGCTATGAAAGCAACTGCTGCTATGAAATAATTTTAAACTAAATAAGAAAAAAAACATTGCCTTATCACATAGAATATTCGATAATGAAATACTAAATGTAAATAACAAAAAGGATCCTCGTATATGCATCAATTCATAATTAGACTGGTATTTTTTTATATATCAAAGAGGGTGCTATAATTTAGGGTTTTATAAAAAGATTTATGGAATCTTGCATAAGACTGCATTTGAAACGACAAATTAAGGTTGGATCCCTTTTAAGACTTTTCAAAAACGAGGACATTAATATCAAATCAATATTTAAATATTGCATTAAAAGTTGATGTCGTTTATCCTTTAATTTACTCATTTCATAGAAATTGATGGGAGACAGGCAACAAGTTGCACCGTCAATCCTTTTTGGATGGCAAATCCAATCATTCGAAATACAACATTTATAAAAAATATAGGAACCATAACATTGCTATGCGCAATTTTTTGGATCATCTTGAGGAGCTCCATTGCTTCACTTGCTAAGAACCCAAATGTATCAAAATCAAAGGGGGGTGAATACATGTTGATTGTCAATACATGCCTTCTCATGCTTAGCCACTTTAGCTAAGGTAGTTTTTTGTGCAGCGTATCCCGCAACAAAATCACTATTTATCGGGACCACCAATGGAGGAACTCCAGTCAAATCGAGACACGCATGTTTTCCTCCAACCCATCCAAATATTAAAACATATGATGGTCTAAGTGTCGATCTCCCCTCCTGTGCATCAGTAATAAAATTCACCAGTGCTTCTTTTTTTTGAAGCAACCCATGCATGATTGAATACATCAAAAAGGGCATCCCTAATAAAATCATGTCTATATTTAAAATTTGGAAGTTCGTGACAATGAATGGCATGCTCTCCAAAAGCATCTAAGCAGGATTTGTGGCATACTGGGCAAACCTCATCTGCTGGGAATAGAGGAATCATGAGGCGGT
The DNA here is from genome assembly GCA_037367405.1 of Ottelia alismoides. Classification (NCBI taxonomy): domain Eukaryota; kingdom Viridiplantae; phylum Streptophyta; class Magnoliopsida; order Alismatales; family Hydrocharitaceae; genus Ottelia; species Ottelia alismoides. The sequence goes on along the minus strand of JAZKJV010007788.1, from coordinate 154,307 downwards.
ACTTGAGAATAGTTCGATATTCAATGGGTGACATATGCATTGCAAGCCCCTCAATAGTAATGGCGAGAATGAAATCTTGAGCATGTTCAGCTTGTAAACATCGGAAAATTGCTTTTTGCCTAGCGGTCATGTCAAACTCAACTTCCATTTCTTTTATGGTTTTGCTAAAAAAGAAACTCGCTAAAGCATTCCGAGCTTTAGGGGGGACGGTATCCTTACTAGCAAAATATGTAAGATCAAGAGATGGAAGCGTGACATGTAGGCCTTCCAAAGCATTAAGAAAATCAGAATCCATACCATGTATCCTCCGGTCTGGTAGTATGGGGTCTTGGAGGTCCAGGATTGAGCTCTGGAGGCCACAAAAGCATATGAAGAAGCCTTTATAGTTTTAGATTATTAAAGAGGTGAAATCCGAGTTTATCAGAGACTGGGTGAACTCTCTCGGTGCTCAATATCAGTAATCGTGCAGTCAACTCTGAGTGGAGTACCTCAGAAAGTAATGATGACTGAAATGGTTCCTCTCGACGATTGATGGATCGGTCAGCCAACCGAACGATCGCTCTTGACTTCCTAAGTGGTCTGAATTTGAGCTTATCATACACTGAGGTCGGGAGGATATTTACAGATGAATCATCATCGATTCTAACATAGGTAAAGATGGAGTCTTTGATCTCATAGTCAACCCTAGGCAACTGCTTCACTTCCGATGAAATGGATATAATCTCCATATCACATCAATATCAAATCTTCTCCAACGTGTAAGTTTTTGGTGGTAGATGCATTATTGGACTGGAAATATATAATTATCGTGAACCACGTTTATATGGTCCAAAGGAACTAACATCATCTTTCAATCTGATGTGACCTCTCGCCTGTGTTATATGTCATTTTACAACAAAATAAGATCGAGTGAACTCTTTTCAAATATGCTGTTATATCGTACATTGTTAAACATATAATTTAGAATTTTTTAAATTATTTTTCATATAGCAATTAATGTTATATATGTTAATATAGCATCAACAACAATTCACATAACAACGCTTATTTGTTGCTATTTTGCAAAATTTTAATTAATCACGGTTAATCTTTTAATTCAAAATTTAGCAATAATTAGTTCGAATTTTGAAAAATTAGCAAGTTATAAGTATGTTATATTAATTCTATGGATATTATATCCATCTAATTTCAAGTATATAAAATCATTTCACAACGAATAATATTTGAAAATATTTATTTAACAGCGGATGATAAAGTAAAGACTTTCGAAAAAAGTCATTATACACTCATTTTGTTATAGTGGTAGAAGGGTAAATTAGTACATAATTTGTTTTTGTATTTTAAGTGTTTGTATGGTAAGTTTGTAGACGAAAGATTTTGTAGTCATGTAATTTTTTTTTGCTAATGATGGGTGAATGGATGACATTATGATGGAAAGGACTATATGTTATCATATAATTTTTTTGTTGACAAGATCCACACACTAGTATGTCTGTGCATATGTGTATGTGTGTATGGTGATCTAAACCTCTTGAAGGTTTCATTTCAAAAGAATATAAAATAATAAAAAGGTGGGAGTAAGGAAGTTGTGTGCACCCCATGGTGTAGACTCCCTTATCCCATATTTATGTATGTGTGCTTGTATGTGTGCCTGCACATATGTGTATCATTGTACGTATGTACATGGAGATGTGTGTGTTGTGTGTACGTGTGTGTATTTGTGTAACGTCCCGGGCTTAGTTCCCCGGTCTGTTATCGAGGAAAACTAACCCTGACAGCTTGTTGAGTATGGACCCAGATGGATCCATTGGCAACCACCCAAAATGCTTAAACCCAAGTTGTCAAGTAGTAATCCCCATCACTTATAAACCACACCCACACTTCGTGAGTTTTAGATGTGGCACTATGTTTGAGGGTATGAGTGTTACAACCTCCCCCACTTATATTCGCAACGTCCTCGTTGCGACGTGGCCCATCACTTATATCCAGTGACAGTGGCAGATGCACGCTCCGGGTAGCCATTTCCTCATATCTCTTTGTAGGGGTGGCTCTACCTCTCGGGTAGTCCTTTCCACCGGAGGAAAATTGACTCTGATACCATTTGTAATGTCTCGGACTTAGGTCGTCGATCCGTTATCGAGGAAAACTGACCCTGATAACTTGTTGGGTACGGGCCCAGATGGACCCGTTGACAACCGCCCAAAATGCTTAAGCGAGGTTGCCAAGTAGTAATCCCCACCACTTATAAACCACACCCACACTTCGTGAGTTTTAGATGTGGGACTATGTTTGGAGGTATACCTCCAAACATAGTCCCACATCTAAAACTCACGAAGTGTGGGAGTGGGTTATAAGTGGTGGGGATTACTACTTGACAACTTGGAATTAAGCATTTTGGGTGGTTGCCAGCGGGTCCATCTGGATCCATACCCAACAAATTATCAGGGCCAGTTTTCCTCAATTACGGACCGGGATCCTAAGTTCGAGATGTTACAAATGGTATCAGAGCTAATTTCCCTCTGATAGTGGAAAGGGCTACTCGAAAGGTGGAGCCATCCCTACAAAGTGATAGGAGGAAATGGCTACCCGGAGCGTGCAGTCGCCACTGTCACTGGGAATAAGTGATGGGCCACATTGCAACGAGGACGTTGCGAATATAAGCGGGGAGGTTATAATACTCATACCTCCAAATATAGTCCCACATCTAAAACTCACAAAGTGTGGGAGTGTGTTATAAGCGGTGGGGACTACTACTTGACAACTTGCGCTTAAACATTTTGGGTGGTTGCCAGCGGGTCCATCTGGATCCGTACCTAACAAGTTAGTAGGGTCAGTTTTCCTCGATAACGGAACCGAGTTCCTAAGCCCGGGACATTACAATTTTTGAGTAAGGAAACTTCAAATGAAGTGTCTTTCTTTGGATTAGGAAAGTCTTCCATCATATCTATTTACATTTAGCCCGCTGGCAAAGATTAAAGGCATGTTAATATTTAATTTTTTTTATTGATATAAAATTCATTTTAGTCATTTGTAACTTCAAATATAGAATCTAAAAATCGTCAATTTCCTCCATCATAATTTACCTCTTTTTGTTTACACCAGACGTGAATCAAATGGCATAATGTGACTTCAGGGGCATGGAGGACGATGATTTACTTCGGATTCCATTACCAACATGGTGGCCGATGTGTGTGTTGGACATGTAAGCCTACAGAGAGCCATTATGCAATAAAAGTAATTACAGATCATTTCTTAATCCGAAATGAAGAATAACATATTTGCATAATAGATCCCTTGGTACAATTAGGATTATCTTCCGTGGCCATATTGATATCATACAGTTGTTATCTTAAAGTTAGATCATAGAGGTTGGTGTAGGGTTGAATATCGAAAGAGTTAGAATGAGTATTCAGCCACATCGTCAAGTGACTATCAAGAAGGAATCTCCATCCTGAGAAGGAAATGGCATTCCTTACTCCAAAGCCTTATATCCAACCAACCTCTTGATGCATGTCCTCTACATAAAAATAGACATTCGAAGGTGTTGGATGAGCTAAGTCAAAGAGTTTACTTTGCTAGATCGGGATAACTAAGACATATGTCTGTATGTTGTCATGTATAGGCACGCATCCTCTGATCAGAGGCAGATTTATTACTATATGTCTAAGTATGTATATTGGATAGACCATTAGGTTTAAGACCCAATCAAGGTCTATACATCGACGAGATGGTGTTCATACAAGGGTATATGAGTAATACAGTCTCTCAAAGGGATCATACACGTTCACTACGGAACTGGAAGACATGAGCTCACTCATGAGATATTGGGATAAATCAAATCCCAGAGTCGGTCATCATGTTTTGAAAACGATACAATTTTTGAAGGTATGATATACTATTTTGGAAAGCATAAGATTGATACCAACTTTCAATGATCGAATGAGAAACTTAACGATAAAATCCTGAACTAGATTGTTCAAATAAGATCAGAACTTTGGGTTTAATCATAATCTTTCTGTATGCAGGATGTATGGGTATTAGGAATACCTGAGGATGTTGTGATCTTAATCGATTGTATAATCGTGATGCTTCCATTCCGAGTGAGTGATAAATAGGTGCGGATTTTAGTGACTCCACTCAATGGACTAGTTATTCAATTTTAGTCCAAATTTTAGTGCTCCTTGTTAGCATAATTCGTACGACCTAGCTGGATCTTTTTCAAGGAATGGTAGCATGAGAAGTCTTTGCATCTTCAACAGCTAAATTGGAATAATAAAATGTATTAAGTGATGATGTTTACTATATAGTTATATCAAGCAAATGAATTATTTATTTGTTGCATTAGATTGATGATTAATTTAATATGATTAAATTATTTTAATTCGATTAAAATACATAGTCTATAATCAATAAGACTGGATTTCCTTTGAAAGATTTGATCATGGGAATATGTTTCAACGATCAACCAAAATTTGAATGTGATATGGAGGATCATAAGATGACATCCATGGTCTCACGTCAAGGCGAAGGGTTCTGACGCCATGAATTGGTGGTAAAGATGCATATATGGAGTCATAAATCCAACATAAAAGTGCACATAGATCATGCTCTTTTCTTCTCGAAAGAGTAAGGCTCTATGTATAGTGACCCCAATATTGTTCCCCATATAATTAAGGTGGCACTGGATTGCACATAGCGAGTTCAATTCCTGATGACGGTTGATTCAATTGACAACGGATCAAGACTGAATTGAGAATGCAAGTTGGACTTGCATGGCGGAAAGAGTTTCTGCTTCCTTCACCTGATTTGTATTTTCTCATATTATTGGGATATGAAGAGGCGGAAGGGAGATCTGAGATCTTGCTTGAGGTACTTTGGTTAGCATACCTCATGCTTTGAAAGCTCAAAAGCGTGAGAAAACGAGACAATTTTTATTTAAAATAACAATAACCTTAATCAAAGTAAATATATTTACGCAAATTATCTTATTTCACATAACATTCACTAAACTCGTTCAAAACTATACTCGATCATAAACAGTGGCATGGATTGGATCCATGATCAAGATGTAACACTTGTAATAGGACACATAATATATGTAGTTGCAATATGCAAGTTTCCACATGATAAAAATGATTGACAATTAAATAAACCATAGAACAACGACTTAGGGTTTGTATGTCTCTACAGTCTTGATCTCTCGTCGAGTGTGCTTCGGAAGTATTATGTCGATAATGATACTGTTCAAATCCTTCTAAAATCGAAGGAGATGTTTTGGCAAACATATATGCTCTCAATATTTAACCATAAATGACATGGTTCACTACATTATGTAGAAATGGTGGCTCCATAAAAGACGATATACTCAAAATGTTTGAGCCCCTACTTGTACCAAAGTCTTTAAGAGTTAAAATGGATAAAATGAGTGACATCATTCTATGTAATGTCCCAATCTTAGGTCCCGGTTCCGTTATCGAGGAAAAGTGGCACTGACAACTTGTTGGGTTCGGGCACAAATGGACCAGTTGACAACCATCCAAAATGCTTAAAGCCCAAGTTGTCAAGTAATAATCTCCACCACTTATAACCCACTCTCACACTTTGTGAGTTTTAGATGTGGGACTATATTTGGAGATATGGGTGTTACAACCTTGCCTACTTATATTCGCTACATCCTCGTTGCGACATGGCCCATCACTTACTCCCAATGACAGTGGCAGTTGCACGCTCTCGACTGAGGTCCCTTCGAGTAGCCCTTTCCACTATCAGAGGGAACTCACTCTGATACCATTTGTAACGTCCCGATCTTAGTTCTCTGGTCTGTTATCGAAGAAAACTGGTCCTGATAACTTGTTGGGTTTGGATCCAAATGGACCCATTACAACCATCCAAAATGCTTAAAGCCCAAGTTGTCAAGTAATAATCCCCACCACTTCTCACCCACTCTCACACTTTGTGAGTTTTAGATGTGGGACTATATTTCGGGGTATGGCTGTTACAATGGTGGGGGAGGTTGTAACACCCATACCTCAAAATATAGTCCCACGTCTAAAACTCACAAAGTGTGAGAATGGGTTATAAGTTGTGGGGATTACTACTTGACAACTTGAGCTTTAAGTATTTTGGGTGGTTGTCAACGGGTCCATTTGGGCACGAACCCAACAAATTCTTAGAGCCAGTTTTTGATAGTGGAAAGGGATACCTGAAGGGATCTAAGCCAGGAGTGTGCGGCTGCTACTATCACTGGGAGTAAGCAGACGAGTATGGTGGTTAACCCTCCGACATGTGTTAAGCATGCTTCATCTTAATAAACCTACTTAATAGATAGACCACGACCATATATATCTGAAGAAGACAAATGTGGGTGTCTTTCAGCTTCAAATCTCAATAATGATCATTTACATTATCGGCTATATTTGAAATAATGAGCGATGGGTCATGTCATGACGAGGACATTGCAAATATAAGTGGGCGAGGTAATAACATCCATACTCCCAAATGTAGTCCCACATCTAAAACTCACAAAGTGTGAGAGTGGGTTATAAGTGGTGGGGATTACTACTTGACAACTTGGGCTTTAAGCATTTTGGGTGGTTGTCAACGGGCCCATTTGGGCCCGAACCCAACAAGTTGTCAGGGCCAATTTTCCTAGGTCAGGGACCGGGGACCTAAGACCAGGACGTTACATTCTACTATCTCTACTCAAGTCTTTCATGAAACTTCATGATATTCATATTGTATGAATGGGATGTAGCAAGTAACTGTTGAAATAATCTCGCATTGAGGTTCTTTGAGGACATGTTCAATTAGAGAGGAAATTTACCTTAAGAAATGGTGATTTAAGCGTTAAAGGAGGCGCAGTAAAAGGATGAAGAGTTGATTGTGCTTCTGTGGCTTCCACGCGTATGACATCCAAAGAGTTTGATAAATTCCAATACTGCAACAAGCTGAAATACGGATAGTATGACTATCCATAATATCTAGAATCCTTAGAGAGGGAGTTTGATAATGCATATGCATATTCTACATCTGCATATCATCATTGAAATTAACTTATTAGATAGGATTAAAGTTCAATAATTGTATCTCATTCTTCTACTAACACTTGCAATTGGTTGCACCTATTTTAGAAGACTATAGAAAACTTGATCTTAAGGTTTATAGTCATCCATATGGGAGTTGATGCAATTGTTGCAACAGTATCCATTTGATAGATAGATACTTCTTTCTAGTAGGAGAACCCTTTGTCTTAGAGAATGTCACTATGACCTAGATATTAGAATAGATACATTGTTTATTTCTAAACTTGTTAGAAATAGACATGCATTCTGAGATAGACATATCATAAAGAGTTATGATGGATATATTTCAGATGGTAATCTAACATCTAAAGGACTCTACTAAATTAGAATATTAATGAAGGGTCCGTTAACATTTTTAATACTGAAATTAAACCTTAAAAAATAAAAAAAAAAGAAGTGAAAATCATTTGACAATGATCCACATCAAGACTAGAACATAAGTCTGTTGATAAGAACAATAGACTAGTGAGAAATAAAACTTTATTATCTGAAACTTCAAAGCTTGTATAGTTGTGAATGTTATTTTCAAAGTATAATGTCTAATGTACCATTCTCTGGGAATGGTGTAAGATGCCGAGATCAAGACCTCATACATATTGATGTATGTGACCAATCCATACTATAATGAACATTGATGATATGTGATATCCATTGACGATCAGTCGTGATACGTGATTTCTTCCTTATACATTAGAAACCTTTGAATATTCAAAGATTTCACAACTTTGTTGACAACCAAAGTTAAAAGGAAGATGGATAAAATTCAATCTAAGGTAGTCAGTACCTATTAGATTAATGTAAGGAATACCTTATAGAGAAAGGAATATTATTCCTATCTCATTCCTCCTAATACACCTCAACTCAATAGGGTTGTAGGGAAATGCAACTGAATCATATTTGACATGATCTAATCAATGATGACTCTTAGCATAATTACCTCCTAGTTTCCAGGTATATGCAGTAGAGAATGTAATATATATCCGTAATAGGATTCCAAGTAAATCTGAATCCAAAACCCCTCATAAGTTGTGGTTTGGAACCAAGCTCAATTTTTGATACTTGAGGATTTAGAGTTACTTAGTCCATCACCAAGACATGGATGTAAGTAAGCTAGAATCCAATACTAGACGTGCTACTTCACTAGGTATGTAAAGGATGGTATTGGATACCTACTTTATGACCATGATATTCTTATAAGATTTCATCTCTAAGGATATAATTCTTAGATGATGATTTCCTTAAGAATAAATATAAGAATGAAATAAAGAGACTCATAAAATCTAGGAGGATAATGAGGTTCCTAAAATCAGAAACTGAAAGGATAATTAAAGATGAAACACTCATACCTCTTCAAATCAGTTTGATGGTGATAAGATCACCTAAAGGATATGGATTCCATATAGAGAAGTTTGACAATGATCCGACTTCATATGATGAAGCTTTTGAAGATCATGACATGGAAAGATGGATGTTATCGATAAAGTCTAAAGTAGCCTTCATGCAAAAGTGTTGTATATGGACCCTCGAAGATCCACCTATAAGTGTCATACCCATTGGGTGTAAATGAATCTTCAAGACAAAGAGTAAATTTGATGAGAAGGTAGAGACCTTCAAAGCATGACTCTTAGCCAATGGCCACATACAGAGAGAAGACATCGCTTGTGAAGAGACTTGCTCTCCAATGACCATGCTTACACCCATCAGATTATTGATAACTACAGCTACATAACTTGACTATGTCATCTGGAAGATGGAAGTCAAGATTGCAATCCTCTATGAATAACTCAACGAGGATATTCATATGAAGTAGCCACATGGCTTCATAGTTGAGGATTGTAAGGTGTGCAAGCGAAAGAACTCCATATATGGACTCAAACAATTTTCTCATAGTTGGAACATCTTATTTAATGAAATTGCAAAGGTTATGATTTCAGACATAAACTTGATGAACCTTGTGAAGCTTAGCAAGAGTGTCATTGTGCTCATCATGCTAAATGTAAATGAAATCCTAATCATTTGAAATGATATAAGGATGATAATAAATATTTAATAATCCAGTTGTCTCATACCTTGAAGATAAAAGATCTCAAGAATACCTCTTAGATTTCAGTTCTGAAGTTGTTCAGAAGCAAAAAGAAGAGGACAATGGGACTGTCACATTAGGGGTACATCTTGGACAGATTCCACTTAGGAAATTCCAAGGAAGGCTTCATTCCCTTAAGATGTAGTTGTGACCTATCTAAAGGGATAGCACCTTGAAGTATTGAGGATGTAGTTGTAACCTATCTTAGGAAGCATGGTCTATGCCAAGTTTGTCATATAGAGAAGGTGGTAAACTGTTATCAATCCTACTATAGAAATAAAGCACTTAATTGCAGTAATAACAACATCTTTAAAGACACAAGACTTTAGAGATAGTGATCTCAAAGTATTATCTTTAAGAACTTAAGACTTTGTAGATAGTGATCTAAAAGTCTTACCTACAGATACCTTATAAGACTTAAGACTATGTTTTAGTTTAAAGAGATAGAGATCTCCAGGCATATTGGTATTCTGATAAGGAAAATAGAAATTTCTTATTAGTTATAATAATTGTAGAGTTGTGGTGCCAAAGGCTAAAACTAACAAGATGCAAGACAATGTGACTATACTTTTTTCAAAATTGAGTATTGATTGCATAAGTACAACATTTGCATTAGATGCGAGCATTGTTATGAAAGTCTCGAGATGGAGTGACTAGTCAGCCAACCAGGCTATCTATCCATATGGCTTATGATTAGCTCATGAATATGAGTTTTAGGATTAGCCCATTAATGGCTTTTTGGGATAGTGGAAGATTGTTCGACATGTGAGCCCAAGGTAAGCCCATTATGTAATAAAAGTTATTGCATATCATTCCTTACTATGAAATAAAGAATAACATATTTGCATAATAGGTCCCTTAGTACAATTGAGGTTATGTACCATGGCCATCTTGATATCATACAGCTATTGATCCAAATGTTGGATCATAGAGGCTAGTGTTGGGTCTAATATCTAAAGAGTTAGATTGAGGATTCAACCACACTATCAAGTGATTATTAAGACGGGATCTCCAGCCTTAGACGGAAATGCCAATCCTTACTCCAAAGACTGACATCCGATTGACTTCTTGATGCAGATCCTCTGCATAGGAATGGGGATTCGGAGGTATTGGATGAGCCACGTTAAAAAGTTAACTTTGCTAGATTGAGATAACTATGGCATATATCATATGTTGTCACATATATGCGCACATCCTCTGACCGAAGATACATGCACTATTATATGTCTTTGTATGTACATTAGGCAGATCATTTGGTTAATGACCTAAACAAGGTCTATACATCGGTGAGCTGGTGTGCATACAGGAGCATATGAGTAATACGATCTCTCAAAGGGATTATACATGTTCACTACTGAACTGGAAGACATAAGCTCACTCATGACATATTGGGATAAATCAAATTTCAATGCTGATCATTTTATTTTAGAAACAAGATAGGATTTGAACATATGATATATGCTTTTGGAAAGCATATGATCTGTACCAACTCCCAATGATCGTATAAGAAAGTTAATGATAAAACCCTAAAGGATACAGTTGAATAAGTTTAAAACTTCATGTTTAATCATGGTCTTCCAGTATGCAGGATCTACGAGTATTTAGGGATGAGCATTGGGCTGGGGCGGCCCGGCCCAGCCCGAAGTCCAGCCCAAAAAGCCCGGCCCAGCCCAAGCCCGAAAGAGCACTAGGCCGGGCTTGGGCCTAAAAATTTGGCCCAAATTTTAATTGGGTCGGGCTCGGGCTTGGCTCGGCCCAACCCAACCCGGCCCGAGGGCCCAGCCCATTCGGGGGCCCGATGTAGGCCCGTAACATGGCCCAAAGGATGGCCCGAAATTCAGCCCAAAACTTGAGTGATTTACGCCCCCTCGTCTTCATTTCCCAATCGCACCCCTCGCTCCCACTTTCCCTCTTGCAAGCCCCCTCCCCCTTTCGATTCTCTTCCTTCCTTAGGCGCCCTAGGCCCCTAGCCAATGTGCGGCCCGCTCGATGACCTCCCCACGGCAGGTCCACCACCGTCCTCCTCTTTTAGGAGCTTAGGTCGGTCCAGAAGACCACCACCCTCGTCGGGAGTCATACTCCGCCCTCATGAGCAGCCGTACTCCACCCTCGTGAGCACTCGTACTCCCTTCCAATAGAAGATCGGCAAGATGCCCTTGATGCTCCATGCTTCCTTCCTCATTTTCTTATTTTAATCCCAACAGGTTCCTTTCTTTCCCCTTTTCTTGCTCTTTATTTATTTATCTTCATTATGGTCCCATTAGTTTACTTCAGTTTGTGTTGTGTTCTTATGCTTGTCATCATTCTGGGATTAAGGAGTTCTTGATCTATGATTAAAGATTTTATCTACTGACAATAGGGATTATGGTTTAAATTCACATTCCAGTTTGGTAACATGTCTTTGAATGAGAAATATTGAATCATATTCACATAAATATCTTTAATTTGCTATGTGTTTGCCATCATCTTCAAGGAACTCACATGTGATCAGAACTAAAGATAAAAGCAAAAAAAGTTTGTTCTTGATACTTTAACACATATTTAATTTTTTTATGGATGTGTATTCAACGTAGACTGAGATTGATATTTTGAAAAAAAAAATTATGTATAGTTGATTACATGCTCTTATTATTTTTATTATCAGGAACTTTTGATACACTTCGATTCAACTCAATGTTTACATTGGAATAGCCTTAACTTGCTCTATTCTTCGTTGGACATGGGGGAATAAACATAAGAGAGAGAAAATGATATCAAAAGCTATTTGTCCAATGGGTTGGCCCGGCCCAAGCCCGGTCCATAAGAATTGGGCCGGGCTTGGGCTTGGGCCTGTCAAAAAAAATTCGCAGGCATGGGCCTAGCCCAAAGCCCGAAATTTTTATATGGGCATGGGCCCTTCAGGGCCCAGCCCATGCTCATACCTACGAGTATTGAGAATACTCGAGGGTGATGCAATCTTAATCGATTATATAAATGTGATGCTTACATTCCAAGTGAGTAATGAAACAAGTTTTGATTTTAGTGACTCCACTCATTAAATGAGTTATCCAATCTTAGTCCAAATGTTGGATATTGATATGAATATGATTCTTATGCAATGAGAAGATTGGATATTTTGTCTGACTTGATCAAACATCTCTGAGAGATCCTCTAGATTAGGATATGAGATTAGATATCACTATCCAAGTCACAATACATGGAATATACATTTGGCATGTCCTTATCTCCAAGTATCCACGGAGAAGACACGTTGTTCTTGAACGAGTTCAAGAATAGTTCCATTATTAACAATATCTGAGCATTGGAAGATTGATGATTAAATTAGATTTAATTGTCATTAATGATGTGGATATAATTCGCATTATTTATACATATTAGAGAGGCATCTGAGATTATTAAATTAGATTTAATTATCATATATATGATTAATGTAGATAACACTATCCACAATAATCATCGATATTGTGGATGTGATCCATAATATCATATAGAGAGATTTAATAGTGAATAAGATTTATTTATAAGTTAATATGAATTGGATTCATATTATACAATTAAATGTGAATTGAATTCATATTATACTATTAAATGTGAATGTGATTATATTTAATATTGGATGGTTGAATATGATTCATAATTATCAATGTCATGATTGAAATTGTCACAATTTTTTGTGATAATTCAATATTAAATTGTTGCACATGTAGAAGATTTTGTTGACATTGAAATTTCACCAATTAAGGAATAGAGTGGAGAGCACTCCACTCTCAATAAGAGCGGACGACCATGGTGGAGTCACTATGGTGGTCGTCCACCCTATATTAGGAAGGAGGCTCTCATCTTTCCTAACTCTTCTACATGAGATTGATTCTAATTGAAATAATTTATTAAAGAATATCTTCAACTTATTTTTTTATTTAAAATTTATTATAATGTTGTAAACTGTTGTAACAAAATCTTGACTAAGAATTCATTTATGAGTGCATCCTAGCCTCCACTTTATTATAAAGAGAAGGTAGCCCTAGTCTTCTCTTTAATTGATAACACAAGAAGAGAATTTTCAAGAGTTGAAAATTCTTCTACTCTCTTTATTATACATGTCCACCCATCCCACCCAAACCCAAGTGGTCGTCCCCCATGCCTGGGGTTTTTAGTGATCGCAGTTGTTGTCATACTGTCGTCATGTTGCCAGATCGACTGCTCATGATTTTCGTCTTCTTCGGTGACTCGTGCACTTGAAGAAGATGATGGATTTTGTATGATGAAATCAAGAGGTTCCCCCGTTTGGATCATCACTTTGGATTGCAGGAAGTCTGCGTCTCATACACGTGTGCGTAAGTGTTGTCTACGTCAAATCGGACTTGAGACAGGAGGTCACATTACTTTGAGACTACAAGATCTCAATCACGCTTCAAGGGGTAAGCCTAATACTTGTATGATCTTGATGAAATGGTATGGAAATCGTTCTCATGCTATGTGATTTCACCAAAAAATAAATTTCTTCCCATTGACTAGTATGACTAATCGACCTAGATCAAATACAATATGATCACCACGTTTCTGTGATACGCGAGTCTTTATCGACTCCCTTCAACTTGGAGGGAGGTGATGACCCAAAGCTCCATCATCAATGTGGTGGGTGATTCGTGGAGGGCAATGATGGAACCTCTCCTACACCACCAACACGGAACGCGTCGGAGGACTGCTCCTCTATCATCAATGTCCGATGAGGGATACGTGGAGACGACGAAGATCTTCACCGCCAATGCTCCGACGCCAACACCTCCTTTTATTGATTAGTAGATTACGTAGTTAATTAGTTATTCTACAATTTTATATTTCATCTTTAGTGTTACATTTTTAAATAATTAATAAAATACTAATCAACTTAATACCATACAAATTCTACAAAAAAAGAGCATGCAATTTACTTAAAATCGTTCGGACTTAAACATTAAATTGTCAAATAATATTGGCTGAAAACTTAAAAATAAATGAGATATTAATCGATTTTCATTTAAATTGTCAAATAATATTGGCTGAAACTTAAAAATAAATGAGATATTAATCGATTTTCGTTTGATAAAGCAACGTCCAAAATTTACAAAGTACGATTACACAAAGAAGCCTTTTATTTGCATAGCACGGCATTGCTCCGAGTGTTGGCCAAAAACATAGTTGATAACAAAAAGATGTCAAAATCAGACGAGCATGCATGTACTTATTTATGTTCACATATTTTTATCTACATTAATATACACATATATACCTTGTTACCTTTATTGAAAAACATAGGAGAAACACGATATCTTGTGTTATAAAAAGGTTTTCCTAACAGGTAAGCACATGTCGCGAGCAGATCCGTTGCTGCTGTACATCAGAGGACTGTTGTCATCCCGGCTCACTCCCGAGATGCTCGATCTTGATCGAGCGGTGCGCACGAAACGAGGATTTTTTGTGGACCTTTACGGTGCGAACTGCTCGATCAAGATCGAGCAGCTCGGGATGGGACCGAGGTTGCAGTAGTCGTCTGTTGTACAACTGCTCTCAGCACATGTCAGGTAAGCACACAGGCGAACATCCTAACGCTAGGGAAGAATTTTCCTAACGGATGGATGCATTAGGGAATTTATGGTCTGTTTTTTAAGAGATGGACAGGTTTTTCTGTTAGGGAAAATTTTCAGCAACCTTCCCATTTCTTGCTCAATTCTAAACGGCATTTCCTATGGTTTTCTTATTCCCGGAAGTGAAAATAGACGCTATTATCCTAAAATCAATATGCATATGACAAAAAACTGTATTACCACACGGCTGATTTCCAAGTAAAACAAGCAGTACAACAATGTTTTGGCCGCATGGAGGAGGAGGAGGAGGCCTGCGGTTCTGTTGTAGTGTCCGGAGCCGCTCGATCAAGATCGAGCAGTTCGCATGAATTCACACCTTTTTGTGGGTCCGACTGTGCAAATTCATTCATGCGAACCGCTCCGACACTGCAGCAGCAGACAATCCGTTCCCTCTCATGACAGCTTCATGTTGCGGGTCATCATGTCCATGAAGTCGTCCATGTCCACGAGCCCCTCCCCGCTTTTATCCACCCTCCTAACCATCCTCCTGCATGCGTCGAAGGTGCATTGCTCCCCCAAGCTCCTCAACACAAACATCAGCTCGTCCGCCCCCACCCTCCCATCCCCGTTGCGGTCGAACACCCGGAACGCCTTCTGGATTTCTGACACTTTCACGCCTTTCTTGTGCACCTCCATGAACTCACTGAAACTGATAAAGCCATCTTCATCGGCGTCCGCCGCCCACATCATGCTCTTCACCTGAGCATTGATGTCTGCCGTCCCAATCGCCTTCAACATCCACCGGAGATCTTCCGGGGAGATCTTGCCATCCCCGTCGTGGTCAATCTTGTTGAAGACACATCTCATCTCATTCGGATCGGGCACAAGGACTTGCGTGAGACAGGACAGGTCCCGGTCCTTTGCGGAGAACAACTTGGTGGGCCTCCTATCGAGCATCTTCGACAGGTTGTACTGCAAGTTTAGAAACCTATGTTGTGACATGAGGACTTTGGGACGATGGTAAACAGAAGGGAACATGCCTGCAGCAAGACTTTATAGTATGAAGATGGATCCCTTTTCTTGGTGTGCTTCCTCAAACAAGGATAGACCCTTCCACAAGGCAAGATAGGAAGCACTTTGCTTGGAAATCGATGCGTACCTTGAGTTGAATTTCATTAGCATTTAAAGGCAATAGAATAATTCTGCTACCTTCTCATCCACGAGGACATGCGAGAAAAAAATGGTTCGAATTTGGCGAAGAAAAAGGGAAAGAATCACTCATAACTATCTCATGATAATGAATGGATACTGGTCACAGATTACAAAGAGTAAAGAAAGAAAATATTCAAAAGGAAGACCTCTGAAACTGTATTATTACCACACAAACTTACAACTTCCCCATGCAGCACAACCCCACAATATGAACGACTATGACAATAGCTTATTATTACACATATAAAATAGAAGGTATTTTCAAAGACATGGAAGGGAAATCTTACAACAAGATATCATGTATGCAAACAAACACTAGCCTTGACTTAGACGGCTGGTTTTTTTCTTGCCAAGAACATGACGATCCGTGGCAAAAATGATTTCTTCCTCCTTAACTTCACGTCGGCATTGTTTTCTGATGCATAGATTGTTGGGGAACGGGTCGTATGTTGTAGCAGGCATTGCAGCAGATTCTGCAGTACCTGTTTGAGCCGCTCGATCGTGATCGAGCGGTTTACATGATTTCGCACTTTTTGTGGGCCTGTACCGTGCAAAATCGTGTGAACCGCTCAATCAAGATCGAACGGTTCAAGCGATTACTGCAGAGACAGCACTACAGCAGATGATCCACGCTAAGATTGTTGTGCTAGGAGTTATTTCGGCAAGATTTGCAGCTTCCTGACTGACAAGAAAGCTCTTCGTTTCTTCGAAACTCCTTTGTGGGCTTTTAGAAGGATTAACCGTATCCTGAGAAGCATCATTTGCTTTCCTGCGCTGGACATTGTCAGCTCTCCACTTCCTAAGTTCCTGTTCTACGGTCAATTTCCCTTCATTAGCCTTCTCGGTTGCCAATCTCAGGGCTTCCTTCCTTTTGGCCAGCTCGCGTAGCTCATCTTCCACACTACTCAAACTGTTGGACTCAGATTCCTTCGCCGCCTCAATCTGGGAGATCGCAGCAGCTACTCTCACTTGCCTCCTCTTCAGCATCATGGGCTTGCTTGCTGAGTGCGTAGTATCCATCCAATGGAAGGGTAACCCAGTTATTAGAATCATCATCGCGGCCCATTGCTGTAGCAAGTTTGCTTTCCTGTAATGCTTTAACAGCTGCAAGAGCAAGCCTTTCTGAGACTTTAGCTGCTTCTATCTCTTTCAATGCAGCATTTAATCTGCTTTACAGTGTGCTTGAGCTGGCATTCACATGCTCCTCTTCTTCCTTCACCTTCCACAGCTCTTCATGAGCTGACTGAGCGCAGGGACGGAGCCAGAACATTTTTGAGGAGGGGGCACATGGTTTTAAAAAAATATGTGTATCAATTACAGTACAGTCATATTCATTATATAACAATAATTGTTAGGGACAAATTACATCTATAGTTTTCACATATATTTTTCATCAATTTTGAACTTATTCATTATATAAGAATAGTCAATTTTTAGCTTATTGTTTAATCAACTTTATTTTTTATTCAATTTTACATAAATTGGTATCATATATGTTCCACAATGTTGGATTTTTTGTGAATGATATTTATACTTTTTAAAAAAGTAAGTTATATTCAAGTATTTTATTTATTTTGAATGCAGTATATAGATTTAGATTAATTACAATATAAACTACACTTGTTCTGAATTCGTATCAAATCAAAATATAAAATACCAAATTCTATATTTTTTATTAATAATAAGAAATAATAATATTTATGAATAAAAATACACTGATCAAGAATATATGTGTATTTGATCACTTTACTTGATAATAAATAGGAACAATGAATAATATATGAGACTTGACAATAAATGATTTTTTTTAAAAAAAAATATTTTTTTAGATTGCGAATTAAACCTGTAAATGTATAAGTGATAATGAGATTGGATGAAAGATCGCTTCATTCTATAGTCCGATTTTAAAAAAATGGATAACCTATAAGATTAGGCTAGGCATTTATTATAAGTTGATCGATTGAAGAAATTATCCAATATAGGTTGAATTGAGGTAAAATTTTATGTTAAGAGGTATATTATCTATTGGTGAAAGTGATTGAATATTTTCTAAAGAAATGAGGGGGCATTGACGAGTCCGGAATTGCAGCGTTAAGAAATGTGTTTTTATCGTTCGGTTTAAAGAATGATTTGTCGTGCGTTGTAGGCGGCAATCGGAAACGGTCAAGAAAATACCACAAATAATATGTTCAATTTTTACTCTCGTGGTTTTATGTTTATTTTACTTGGGCAAGTCCCAAGGTCGATCACAAGGAGGCAAAGAAACAACCTAGAGTTAAGTCTATCAAAGTTCGTGTTCGATTTTCGAGGCGGTCTTTTTTTTAGAATTTTCAATGCAATAGGGGTGCAATATGCAAATTCGGCCTATTTTAGGGACTAAAATATAAATTTCGACCAAACGATGTCCAAAAAATATGAAATTTGGCCACAATGTAAAATATGATGAAATGAGTGCACTGTAATTTTTTTGGAATTTTTGGATGCAATATGAATTTTTTATAGATTTTAAATGCAAACAAAATGATTTTCAATATTTAATTTTAATAAATATTAAACCTACTTATTTTCAAGAAATAAAATTATCTAAGATCTGTCACTAGGTGATGGATCTCAGAATAATCCTAAACCTTGAAAATGTGGGGTTCATTACCTATTAAAAATTAAATACTAAAATATGCAAAATGATTTTTACAGAACAAAATATGCATGCAAATGCAAATCTTTTTGGGCACAATATTAAGCACAATTAACTCTACAATGTGTGATTTTTCGGGGATTTTTAGACAATGGTTAATCAACTATGAATTTCAGAGCAAGAAATGGGCAAAATATGTAAATTTTCACAAGACAATTACTTATTAATTAACCATTCATCGCAAAAATACCCACAATATGTCAAAATGCAGAGAATTAATCAACGAACATCATGTTATTTTTGGATAATTAAAATAATGTAGACAAAATGTTCAAAACTAAGGGGGAACACAAGGGTGTTTCTGCAATTAAAATAAATAGATAATGTAGAAGGAGAGACTGAAAAGTAATTACCAAGAACTGTGGGGTTGAATTCTGCAAATATTCCAAGGAGGCACGTGATAATTCAATGACTTGAGTGCGGTACCGGGTAGAGTTGACAGTCGATTGAGTGATAGACGGGGTGAAGTCTTTTCCCGCTTTCCCGAGCAGTGTAAGAGAGTCTCGAGTTGAGGGTGATTATCAGCAGTTGACTGTCAAGGAATGGAGGGCTAGTGCGTGAAAGGGAGAATCTCCAGGGCCTCTTCTGAAAATTTTCCAAGTGGTCACGTGCTTGGCACGTGACCCTTGGATTTTGCTGGGAATTAGAGAGGCTCCAGGGGCCTGGGTGCAATACGTCCCCTCACTCACGTGCGACGCACGTGAGGAGGGTCTCGGGCTTCGAGCCCGGCCTGCGGCTGGAGGCGGTGGTGCGATGGCCGACAAACGGCCTCCGGCGAGAGTCAAGCTGCTGGTCGTTGATGACGTTGGAGGTTATCGGCGAAAGAGGCACCAGGAGGCGTTGGATGGCACGGCCGACACACGGCCGTGGTTGGATGAGTGCGGGGGAGATTGTCGATGACGGTGGAATGAGCCAGCGATGCGGTGGAGGCGGCGAAGGGCCGGCGATTGGAGACGAAGGGCGGTGCTCGTCCTCGGCGGTTGCAAAAGGGCACGGAAGGGAGGTGGACGTCCCTGGTGGTTGCTTGGCTGAGTCGATCGGGGAAGATGATGCTGGCGGAAGTGGGCACTGGCTCCGGTAGGCTGTCCACGGCGGAGAGGGCATCGTAGACGAAGGAGGTGTTGATGATGCACGGCGGAGCACGTAATCGGTGGCAGAGCGAGGCAGTTGCGAAGGAGCTCCAAGCGGAGGTGTAGGCGGTGAAGCTCGATGATGGCGTTGGCGGAAGGCGTAGAGTTCGTCGTTGGTTGATGAAGATCGCTTGGGCTCGACGGAATCGGAGCAGAGGCAGATACGGCGAGGGAGGTCACCGTGAGCTGCAACGAAGCTTGAAGGCTTCGGATCTCGCCCATCCTCCAAGGCAACCTTGCCAACGGTGCTGTCACCGCCGTCGACGAGGCTTTCCCTTCAACTGTGTGAATCGGCGGATGGGGGATGATGCAGCCGGCAGCGCTTCTCTTATAGTGGGTGACGGGGGACGGTGAAGGAAGGTTGTCAGAAATCAATTAGGGATTCTGATGGAGATTGGAGAGAGAGATCGATTGGATTTGACGAGGGTGACTGTGCGAGATACGCGGAGGCGATGCGATTGCGGGATGAAAAAGGGGAAGGCGGCGCGCCGGAGATCTCGGAGGAGATCGGCGGAGGCGAGTCGAAAAGGGAGAGGGAGCGGGAGGTGGACGACGCACAGGCGCCGTCCGATCGAGCGTGATCGGATGGCGCCTGTTGCGCCACCTGTCACGCAAAAGGGGAAGAGGCGGAGGCGCACGTGCAGTGCGCGTGCAGGAGCGGCACGTGCGCTGCACGTGCTCGGTTTTTTATTTATTTATTTATTTATTTTTTATATAAAACGAATATATAATATAGCCAAAATTGGCTGACGCGTGGCGGCACCAGGTGCTGCCACGGGTCAGCACCAGATAATTCAGAAAATAAATATTTTGTAAAATCGAAAATAAATAGTAAATGACCTCGGATCGAAAAAGTTTCTTCACGAAAATTGCTTGTCTCGATGAGATCTACAACTTTCATAAAGACATCAAAACCAAAATCGATCAAATGTATAAAGTGAATTTTTGGGGTATCCTATGTACATAGAATACCTTAATTTTGGGGTTTTGCAATTTTTATGTCATTTTTAAGATCAGATAAAAATCCGGAAAAATTATGGTAAAATCAAAGATAAATAAAGACACCTTAATCTATTTTTTTTAGATTTTTATTAATTAATAAATGTGTACATAAAATAATAAGTCAAAAACCGCTAAAATACACAATATACAAAAGAGGCCCAAAACCCAACTTTCACGTATGAGCTCTGATTCACTTGAACTTGGTCTTGTTTTGAAGGTAATTGAATGTGCATTAGTTCAAAAGTGAGTAGGATTAAATCGGACACTGGATGGGGAAGATATGTGGCTTTTAGTCCGAAAATCCTGAAATTAGGGTTTGGGTTTTTGGTCTGCTTATTTGAGTTAGTTATTTTTTTATATTTTTATTTATTCTTGTTAGTGATATGTACAAAGTGGGGGTGGTTTTGTGTCATTCGGAGTTAGCATGAATGAGTTAAAAGTCAGGAAAGTTAGGCTATTTACAGGTCATTTTGGCTTGGATTTTTGGCTTCTTATTTCGTGCAGATTTTTGTGCTAAAATGCAATTCTTATGAAATCATGCTCTAATGCTAATTATGCAGAATAGATGCTAAAATGTTGTTGCTTTTAAGGGATTTGAGCTTAATAAATGAGATTTAGAGTGATGAATACGAGATTCATCATCCCCCTATACTTAAACCATGCTCGTCCCTGAGCATTAAGAAGAAATGCCATGATGTGAAATGAGATTGGGTTCCATACCAAGACCATGAGCTGAAGGTGAAAGTGAACCTAAACTCAACCTTTGGATTATTTGTGTGTTGGAACTTCTGTGAGACTTAGAATTTTAAAATCAACAGTCCTCAAGTTCTACCAATCATTGCTTACAGTTTCGGCTCAGAAGTCATCTTAGATCAATCCTCTTCCCAAAGTATACCCTATGAACATTGAATAACCGACTCTTGTGTGTGAAAGGTTTTTAGCTCTTCCCACCCAGAATGCCGGACTACCACGCAAACCTCCTCTCCGATAACTCGTCCTCGGGGAGTCAGGTATTTCCTTCTCAGGTCTGCCGCGCTGTGTTCACAATCGAATTGGGGGGAGAAGTTAGAAGAATGAGAAAAGAACTGGAGGGGTGGCCAGTGTAGTCACCTCTCCTTGTGAAGATGGCCAGTGTAGCCGAGTCTTCACCAAGATCTGCAGGTTTTCTTGAAGCTTGGACCTTTTTGGTCAGATATTTATTTGGTTGTTGCTTCTTTTTATTTGAAATTTTTGGTGGTTCTGCTTGGATTTTGTTTTGCCCCTATGGATATAGAATCTTTTGTTTCCGTACATTTTTTGGGGTCCTAGAAAAAATTGTGCCCAGTCGTCCATCCCTTTTCCGAAGCTTTATTTCAACCCGTACTCCGGTCTTTAGATTTCCACGCTACCAGAAAAGAAACTTACACGGTCTTCCAACATCTCGTTTGAGTTGAGCTAAGTGCATAGTGCGAGAGTACAAATTAATTCCTTATTCCAGAGTGGTATCCAGAAGGAAGAGACCAGGTTAGACACTAAGAGTCAAACTCTGTGCATTGTTATGTGGAACTCAAAGAATTAAGTCACAGACCTGAAGACTCTAAAATCCTATTTCTCGATGAAGTTCCTCTGAAAATTAGGTTGATTAAGGTTAAGTCCAGACCACTCTCGGTTTCGGCTCATAACTCGGTTCAGAACCTAATGACTTTTCACATATGCAAATGAATGATGGATGAAGTGCAGGTGTGTGGAATGCAGACGCATTTTTTTTCATGCAAGGGATTTTTATGCAAAAATGAATAAGAAGCCATTTTTTTTCAAAAATTTGGGGCATAGTCAGTGTTAGAAGCAAAACTTTTTTTTTAATAATAACCACCCCGTAAATACATATAGACTTACGCGCAAGTACGAGGTATGGCTAAAATATATACATAGTATATATACAGACCCCCCTATACTTAGCGAGTGTTGTGTCCTCAGAGCACAAGAAGCGTAATGAAGACATAGCCCAGGCTAAGCATAAGAGAGTAAAATTATACAATGGTTCGCCCCCTATACTTAAACTATGAATAGTCTAAGTATAGAAGAAGAGCGCAAAAAGAGGCGGACGAGATATGTATGAGGAGAGTATATACAGATGGGTGGCGTTTCCTTCTACACTTAGGCTTTGGCAGCCTAAGTATAAAAGAAAGGTGGAGATGGAGCGATCGAGAGAAAGATTGTGATGCGGAAAAATGGTATATACAAATGGCATCGGTCCCCTCCTATACTTAGGCCTTGGCCTAAGTAGAGGAAGAAGTTGTACAAGAAGACCGATGTGGTCGGGAGGGAGGGTAGCCGATGATTAAGGCGGTTTACGGCTGATCTTTTTGTGAGCCTGTGGTGGGAGATCGTAATGATGAGACGGAGATGAAGCATATGATTCCCCACCATTATCAGTGTCATCCTCAGAAAAATCATGATGGATAGTAGATGAAATATTTGAGTCAGATGAAAGGTATCCATCATCAGAGTTATCCTCAGAGGAATAATATTTGAAAGTGGACATACTCCAGATCTTCATGTCTTTTTGTTCCTTCAATTGTTTCCTTAAAATTCGTTCCTTTTTAAGATCAATCGGTTTGTCCTCAGATGAATCTTCAGATGCTCCGGTCTCAGTCAGCTCATAAGATATAATTCCAGTGTATTTGTGGAAGGTAGGAGCATCAGCTTTGGCTGAGTAATAATTAGGAACGGGAGTTGTCCAACGAGAATCGAATTTTGGATCCTTGCGCAGATATGGCTTTAGGGCTGTCGAACAGACTTCACTCATGTAGACTACTTTTTCCGGACCTGATGAGGGATCATCAACTGATTCCTCTTCCGAAAGGTCAAATCTAACTCTCTTTTTCTTGTTTCGTGAAGCTGTCGGTTCACTTGAGTATCCAGATGAGTAGCCATTACTGTTCTTCTCCTTGGTCGATGTTTGAGCTGCAATTTTGTTCTTAGTCTCCTGGATGTTGGTGCACTCTCGATTTGGGAGGATTTGGTCAAGATAATCAGAGTATGCCGCTCAAGGGTGCGACCATTCATATGTCTCAGGATCGTAGTAGAAGGATTTGTCTATTTTGAGATCCGGGGGAATTGAAATATTGGGGAGAGTCTCTGCATGTTCATTCTCAATTGATTTGTCATTGGAGCATTCCTGTGTCAAGTTGATGTAATCTATGTAGTCAGCATAGGTTGACCCAGGGTGAGACCATGCATAAGTCTCCGGATCATAAGATTCATATGCTCGATTTTCTATGGAGAGTGCGGTTGGGAATGGAGCAGGGGGGAGATTCTCTAAACCAATGGTCTCAACAACAACCGCTATCTCAGGTGTCGTAGCAGGGTAGGGCTTTTCTACCTCTTTAGGTTTGCGGTTGTTGGGGACTTTATGAGTTGCCTCAAAAAATCGTGTTTCCTCAAAGACTGTGTCAACTCGAAGTGCTTCCAATGCCGTGAAATTTATTTGCCGAGTCTCACAATTAATAATTGCCTTAGACAATGCTAAGAATGGTTTCCCAAGAATAATTGGAGACTGGGTGAACTCTCCTTGAAGCTCAATATCAATGATCGTGAATTCCATTTTGAGCGGAGCACCTTGGAATATCATGATGACAGAAATGATTCCTCTCGGTCGCTTTATTGATCGGTCCGCTAATTGAACAATCTTTCGTATTTTCCTGATCGATCCGAGTTTGAGTTTGTGGAATACAGAGGTCGGGAGGATATTGATCGGTGAATCATCATCAATTCGGGCATGGGTGAAAATTGTGTCTTTTATTCTACAGTCAAATCTGGGCAACCGCTTCACTATGCGGCTCTTGGTTTTTCTCCTCAACACCAAGGAGGAGGCCGTTGACAAGATATGTCTTTCAGTTTTTGTTCTAATCCTTCCTGACTTTTTGACCATTAATTTGTCCATTAAAAATTTCTTAAGGTCGGGGAAGTGTTCAATGGCCTTTATAATGGGAAGTTCAAAAATCAAGTATTTTTCCAGTGCTTCCCGTAAAGCAGGATCCAAATTCCTCAGATCTTCTTCAGATTCAATTTTTATGAGATTTTCTGGATTTTCGATTTTTTTTGGTATTTTTGAATATTACAATTTTTTGGTATTTTCTGTGTGGTGTGGTGATGTGGTGTCGTCCATAGATGAGAAGGGGCTTTGATGTTCAGGGTAAATGTCAGAAGCATAGTCATTTCTAGGGGAATAATGAGCCGAAGTATTGATGTTTGAATCATCCCTAGGTCTTTGAATATTCTCAAAATTTTCATCATGGGATCCAATCCTTTCCTCATTCATTTTGATATCTGAGCCACCATAGAATGATATTACTCGGTCGGCAAATTTTTGAAATCTATCCTCCATCAATTCAAATCTGGTTTTTATCCTCGAAATATCTTCCCCAAAGTTCTGTTCATGATCAATCATGGGAGCACTCGGTTTTTGTTCAATGATTCCATCTTCCATTTTTCTGTACGTGCGGAGAGGAGAGTTTCTTGGAATATCCACTATATGATCATTTTCTGAAAATTTCTCCTTAAAAATTATGGAAGGAGGCTGCTCATATGGTACAGGCATGTGTATTTGATCTGAGTAGAGTTCAGTCCTTTGATCATGATATGTCAGATCTTGATATTGTGGAGTCAACATACAGGGTTTATATGTGTCTAGGAGGTCCGTCCAGTCCTCTGTATGGGTTTCATATCTGACGAGGGGTCTGTCGTGGTCAATCCAACGCTGATGATCATTGAGTGCATGTCTTTCCATCTGGGTTTGGTTTCTCTGCCAGTCATGAGATTCGAAGGGATTTTGATCTTGAAATGTTTCACTGGCGAGAAACTGAGACTAAGATGGTTCAGTCCAAGATGGTAGGTGGTCATGTGTGGTTGGATGATTTGAGAAAGGATTCAATAAGGGGGTCGAAGTCATCCGTGGGTGAAAGTTTCCCACAAATGTTGGAGGATTTTTGAAAGAAGAGGATGTAATTGATTTGGGCCAAACCGAGACAGATTTGTTTTCATAGTGATGTTCGGTCATTTTAGACGGAGTTGAAAGAAATGATGGGTTGGATCTGAAATTTGGAAAAATGTCCATGATGAGATTAAAATCAAGAGATGAGAGAGATGATTGTATGGGACAGAAAATTTATCAAATGTGCGGCTATTGATCTTCGATATCGGTTCACGCACACCAATACAAACACAAATCAACCCTGGGTTCATCAACTCACACAATGAAGCCGTAAGAGTTCGGCTATTATCTTTTCAATTTTAATTGGTGACAAAACAATCTTGGAATAATATTTAAGCGAGCTGTTAGGTGCCGAAATTTTCGCAATGACTGGCCCGAATTCTTCGACTAGTTGCACCTACTTTCAGCCAGTATGGGAGTAAGTACGGACTGTAGAACGGCTATCCGTTACTTGAGGATGGAGCCTTACG
The DNA here is from genome assembly GCA_037367405.1 of Ottelia alismoides. NCBI lineage: Eukaryota > Viridiplantae > Streptophyta > Magnoliopsida > Alismatales > Hydrocharitaceae > Ottelia > Ottelia alismoides. The sequence continues at coordinate 128,094 of JAZKJV010007788.1, read as the reverse complement.
CAGTATCCTCTAAACCACCCACTCTGCTAAGGAAATCCGGACCGTTTACCGGCTACCGTAGATCCTCACTGAGAAGTAGCTAATCGTTTTTGGCAGAATCAGTAGTCAATATGAAAATCCGGATTTGGTTCTAAGCTTAAGTGTCGTCTCTCGCTCACTCAGAAAAAATAAAACGTCCAAGGTCGGGGTTACTCTCCCGCAAAAATTCTTGATTTTATGGGTTAGAGTCGGCTATATTTAGCAGTCCCAATTTTATTTAAGTGATCACTGAAGAATTTAAGTGAGCAGAAATACACGTCTACCACCTAGTCCCAATTTCCTTTTATGTGACAAAACAAGAGAGAGAAATTCGGGAAAAGTCGATGCACGTGAAAACAATGATGTATGCTCAGTTAGAAGACTTACAGTGAATCCTCGCAATCTTCATGTGGGATGCTAGACAGAAATTGAAATTTATTCTATATGAAATGCAAGTCGATGAAAAACCGCACCTAAGTAGAAAGTTCTATTAGCGGGGAAGAAATGAGTTGAATTTTTTTGCTAAATTGAACGATCTATGTGCGTCTCAGTTAAAGTGAAGTGTGGCTTAATCCTACGGGCACAATCAAAAATTAAATTGCTCTGAGAGCCGTATGTGCAGGTCTATCCTATTCGCCACTCAAGTCGGGCCCCACCCTCACCGGAGAGTGAAACATGCCACGACACACCACAGAATAAAGTTAGAGGTCTTGTTATACACGCGAGCGTCCAAACGGACACCGCTATAAATAAGCAATTAATTACAAAAATTTAAAAATTGCAGGAATTAAAAACCTATACTCTACGCTCTCTCACGACTCGACTCGATCTTAAATTAATTGCGGATTTTAGGAGGTCGGTGAAGATGCCTCGGTTTCTTAAAAAACTGCTCCACGTATGCCGTGTACCTCGCAAGAAAAATAAGAGAAAAAATGTAAGAGAGTGACTCAAAAATATATGAAAATAAAGGCTGAAAATAAATTGCAGGAAAAAAATGAAATTTACAATGAAAAATTCGGGGGTCAGACTACCCGAATGCAGAAAACCAAACAAAAATTTTCAAGACAAAAATCTAAGACGTTTGCCTCCCCGACAACGGCGCCATCTGACGAGTCCGGAATTGCAGCATTAAGAAATGTGTTTTTATCGTTCGGATTAAAGAATGATTTGTCGTGCGTTGTAGGCGGCAATCGGAAACGGTCAAGAAAATACCACAAATAATATGTTCAATTTTTACTCTCGTGGTTTTATGTTTATTTTACTTCGGAAAGTCCCAAGGTCGATCACAAGGAGGCAAAGGAACAACCTAGAGTTAAGTCTATCAAAGTTCGAATTCGGTTTTCGAGGCGGTCTTTTTTTTAGAATTTTCAATGCAATAGGGGGTGCAATATGCAAATTCGGCCTATTTTAGGGACTAAAATATAAATTTCAATCAAACAATGTCCGAAAAATATGAAATTTGGCCACAATGTAAAATATGATGAAATGAGTGCACTGTAATTTTTTTGGAATTTTTGGATGCAATATGGATTTTTTATAGATTTTTAAATGCAAACAAAATGATTTTCAATATTTAATTTTAATAAATATTAAACCTACTTATTTTCAAGAAATAAAGTTATTTAAGATCTGTCACTATGTGATGGATCTCAGAAAAATCCTAAACCTTGAAATGTGTGGTTCATTACCTATTAAAAATTAAATACTAAAATATGCAAAATGATTTTTACAGAACAAAATATGCATGGAAATGCAAATCTTTTTGGGCACAATGTTAAACACAATTAACTCTACAATGTGTGATTTTTAGGGGATTTTTAGAGCAATGGTTAATCAACTATGAATTTCAGAGCAAGAAATGGGCAAAATATGTAAATTTTCACAAGACAATTATTTATTAATTAACCATTCATCACAAAAATACCCACAATATGTCAAAATGCAGAGAATTAGTCAACGAACATCATGCTATTTTTGTATAATTAAAATAATGTAGACAAAATGTTCAAAACTGAGGGGGAACACAAGGGTGTTTCTGCAATTAAAATAAATAGATAATGTAGAAGGAGAGACTAAAAAGTAATTACCAAGAACTGTGGGGTTGAATTCTGCAAATATTCCAAGGAGGCACGTGCTGCGCACGTGCCTATGGAATGGAGGGCTAGTGCGTGAAAGGGAGAATCTCCAGGGCCTCTTCTGAAAATTTTCCAAGTGGTCACGTGCTTGGCACGTGACCCTTGGATTTTGCTGGGAATCAGAGAGGCTCCAGGGGCCTGGGTGCAATACGTCCCCTCACTCACGTGCGACGCACGTGAGGAGGGTCTCGGGCTTCGAGCCCGGCCTGCGGCTGGAGGCGGTGGTGCGATGGCCGACAAACGGCCTCCGGCGAGAGTCGAGCTGCTGGTCGTTGATGACGTTGGAGGTTGTCAGCGAAAGAGGCACCAGGAGGCGTTGGATGGCACGGCTGACACACGGTCGTGGTTGGATGAGTGTGGGGGAGATTGTCGATGACGGTGGAGTGAGCCTGCGGTGCGGTGGAGGCGACGAAGGGCCGGCGATTGGAGACGAAGGGTGGTGCTCGGCCTCGGCGGTTGCGAAAGGGCACGGAAGGGAGGTGGACGTCCCTGGTGGTTGCTTGGACGAGTCGATCGGGGAAGATGACGCTGGCAGAAGTGGGCATTGGCTCCGGTGCTGTCACCGCCGTCGACGAGGCTTTCCCTTCAACTGTGTGAATCGGCGGATGGGGGACGATGCAGCTGGCGGCGCTTCTCTTATAGTGGGTGACGGGGGACGGTGAAGGAAGGTCGTCAGAGATCAATTGGGGATTCTGATGGAGATTGGAGGGAGAGATCGATTGGATTTGACGAGGGTGACTGTGCGAGATACGCGGAGGCGATGCGATTGCGGGATGAAAAAGGGGAAGGCAACGCGCCGGAGATCTCGGAGGAGATCGATGGGGGCGAGTCGAAAAGGGAAAGGGAGCGGGAGGTGGACGACGCACAGGCACTGTCCGATCAAGCGTGATCGGATGGCGCCTGTTGCGCCACGTGTCACGCAAAAGGGGAAGAGGCGGAGGCGCACGTGCAGTGCGCGTGCAGGAGCGGCTTGTGCGCTGCACGTGCTCGGTTTTTTTTTATTATTATTTTTTATATAAAACGAATATATAATATAGCCAAAAATGGCTGACACGTGGCGGCACCAGGTGCTGCCACGCGTCAGCACCAGATAATTCAGAAAATAAATATTTTGTAAAATCGAAATAAATAGTAAATGACTCGGATCAAAAAAGTTTCTTCATGAAAATTGCTTGTCTCGATGAGATCTACAACTTTCATGAAGACATCGAAACCAAAATCGATCAAATGTACAAAGTGAATTTTTGGGGTATCCTATGTACATAGAATACCTTAATTTTGGGGTTTTGCAATTTTTATGTCATTTTTAAGATCAGATAAAAATCCGAAAAAATTACGGTAAAATCAAAGATAAATAAAGACACCTTAATCTAATTTTTTTAGATTTTTATTAATTAATAAAATATGTACATAAAATAATAAGTCAAAAACCGCTAAAATACACAATATACAAAAGAGGCCCAAAATCCAACTTTCACATATGAGCTCTGATTCACTTGAACTTGGTCTTGTTTTGAAGGTAATTGAATGTGCATTAGTTCAAAAGTGAGTAGGATTAAATCGGACACTGGATGGGGAAGATATGTGGCTTTTAGTCCGAAAATCCTGAAATTAGGGTTTGGGTTTTTGGTCCGCTTATTTGGGTTAGTTATTTTTTTGTATTTTTCATTTATTCTTGTTAGTGATATGTACAAAGTGGAGGTGGTTTTGTGTCATTCGGAGTTAGCATGAATGAGTTAAAAGTCAGGAAAGTTAGGCTATTTACAGGTCATTTTGGCTTGGATTTTTGGCTTCTTATTTTGTGCAGATTTTTGTGCTAAAATGCAATTCTTATGAAATCATGCTCTAATGTTAATTATGCAGAATAGATGCTAAAATGATGTTGCTTTTAAGGGATTTGAGCTTAATAAATGAGATTTAGAGTGATGAATACGAGATTCATCAGGCATATACGAATTTTACCCTCAAAAAATCCAAATGAGGCATTATATTATGAAATATTATGATTATTTTTAGCTTAAAAATCCATAGGGAAAAATTACATATACATATAGTATGTAATCTCAAATTTTAGGGGAGGGGGGGCACTTGCCCCTCCTTGCCCCTCCCCCCCTAGATACGTCCTTGACTGAGCGACCAATTTAGCTTCTTCTGCTTCACGAGACACTTTTTGCAAGGTCTTTGGCAGCTCCAGCATCTGGTCTCTGACTACCTTCTCCTTCGCCTGGACAACTTCCATCTCCGCTTTTGTCCCATTCACTTCCGATTCGAGAGAAGAAACTGCTATAGATGCCATTCCTTCCCTTTGCTGCATGCTGGCCAGGGCCGCTTTCTCAGTCTCGAGTTCAGACTTCGGCGAAGCAACAGCTACCCTTAAAATTTCCACTTCCTCCTTTGCTTTTTCAATATGACCCTTTACCTCCTCAATTTCTTCCTTGACTGATATAATAGTTGCTTGTACATCTGTGTGTGTCTTTATTCCATTCATGAACTCCAACCTCGTACTATCTTCTTTGATATTCTCAGATTCCTCATTTAACTTTGCCTCCATGTAGGCAGCTAACTCAGCTTTCAAATTGAAAAGTAGGGTAGAAGCTGTATCCAGTTTTGACTCAAGATCCTTCATCGACAAGAGTTTTTCATTCAATTGCTTCAGCTCATCTTCTGCCTGCTTGACTTCTTTCTCCCAGGTGAGCATATCCTGATCTCTAGCCAAGGCAGCACCTGTGCTCTTCTCCATGTGTGCTGTGTGGGCCACTTCAAAAGCCTCCCTGACATTGATCAGTGTTAGGATTAGAGTCAAATTAGGATTAGGAATCCTAATGGGATTGGACTCCTAATCCTAATAGTTATTGAGTTGTATTCTATTTATAATCTTATTGGGAATAGGACTATGGGGTTTGTATTTGGGCTGTATATAGAGGGTGTAGGAGGCATTACCTCAATACCACCACAACAACCACGTAACCCTTACAGAAAGGGGAGAGAGAGAGAGAAGAGAGGAAGAGAGCGAGGGAACGGAGAGAGTTGTACTCGTTCTTCTTTTAGTGATCTTTCTTCTCCGATGATCGCAAGAGGTGACCGACCACCGTTATATCTGGTTGCTCTTGTTTTCATGTGCTTCTGTGATTGTGGTCGATTGCGCATCCGCATCCGTATTTACATCCGCTTCCGTATCCAGGGGTCCGATATCCGAGAGGAGACGATACCGGTGGATTGTGTTTCCATCAACTGATATCAGATCAGAGTTGATACCGGATTGTATCCCAACAATCAACTCTACTGTCAGATCCTCAATTGTTTTCTCAATATTACCGGCGCCTCTGCGGCTCTCTTGATGGCATTATCTCTCTCAATTATTAAAGCCGCATGCTCCTCCTGGAGAGCTTTCAACTCAGCCCTTACGGATTCCAACTCCGCAACTGCTGCAGCATGCCTTTTCTTGGCGACATCAACTTGTGCCTTTATAGCAACACTCACTTCTCCAGTTATACCTTATTCCATTTCGTTGACCCTGAGCTAAACGAGTTCCGAGTCCTGCCTTGCTTGGGTCTCCTCCACCTGTGCTTTCTCCAAGTTCAACTTCAGTTCTTCTATGAGTCTCTTGGTGTCTTGAAGCTCCTTGAGAACTAGACCCTTCTTAAATTCAGCCTCCTCTGTCTGTTTCTTGTACAATGGGATTTCTTCTTGGGCCTTTTGGAGTTCTTTTTGGACAAGCGCACGTCTCTGAAAGGCACAACATTTCAAGTACAGAGAGATATCAGCTCAAACAGCAGAGATAGGGATGTCTGATGGCAGTCATAAGAATAAAGACACATATGATTAACAAAAAGAATTGATGCAAGTAAAGATAAGGATGCCTACCTATTGAGGACCGCTGCTTGACTTGAGTTGGATAGGATCATTAAGGATGAATGGAAATCAATTGTATAAACGCACTATATTAGACTTTTTCACTGAATTAAGAGCAGCTTTGGGCATACTTGTAGGCAAAAATGATAAAATTGAATATTATTTTGAGAAGATGAAATTCTCCAAAAAAAAGTATTAATTCTCCAAAAAAAAGTATTAATTTCTCTTTCACAACACAACAACAACAAAGCATTTTCCCACATTAAGTGGGGTTGGCTAGATGGATTCTTTGCCTCCATTCGGATCTATCTTGGGTTAATCTCGGACTTAGATCCAAAGAACTAAGATCCATTCGGATAGTCTTAATACAATACTTCTTGGGCCTTCCTCACATTCTCTTAGACGGCTCAACATCCCAAAACTCGCATCTCCTAACTGGTGCATCAGCCGACCTCCTTTGCAAATGGCCAAACCACCTTAAGCAGTTTTCTCGCATCTTATCCTCGATCGGAACTACACCAACATTCCTTCTGATTACATCATTCTGAATCTGATCTTTATGTGTATTGTGTGTGCCTACACATCCATCTTTGTATTTTCATTTCTGCTACTAACATTCTCTGCACATGTCTATGGTTTACATGGCAACATTCATATCTATAGAGCATAGCAGGTCTCATGACTGCTTTGTAAAATTTTTCTTTAATTTTCAAAGGAATTCTCTTATCACAGAATTGGCGAGCCAGTGGAGTGACCACTTATGCACACCCAGATTTATTGGCGAGCACCTAGTGTTTACAGGTGCTCGCCCGCTTGACCGGGTGAGTGAGCTATCAGCGAGCACATACCGGGCGAGCACATGACATGCACATGATGAGCCACCATGTGCACGCCAATTTTACCCTTTCTTGTAGTGAGAGATTACCTTGAGTAGAGCTTTAAGAGAGGTTAGTGGGAATAAATTGAGACGTGTCTATAACATAGATTTGGAGCTATATTTATAGTGGAGGGAGGATTTCATCAAAAAAAATAGCCATTGAAAATAAATATGGCAAGAAATCTACAAGATTTGATACAATATGATCAATCATATAAATAAGGAGATTGATCATATCAAATTGATTGGTCATGTAGATCAAGGTGATCAATCATTTAATAGTTGTTAGGAGGCATGAATTCAAATTATGATCGATCATGAAAAGTGGTTGGTCTATCAAGGCTAATCGATCATGTCGGGTAGTTTGGTCGATCAATGACAAGCGGTCAGGTAAATTATGGTGGTCGATTAAAGGCAGTTGATCGATTAAATCAGGAAGGTTAATCGATCAAAATGGATTGGATCTAATCTGTCTGCATGATACACATGCATATATATTTGAGAAATTTTTAATATGCCTTCTACAAAAGTCTTATTTCTTCTCTTTTGTTTTGTCAATAGCTTCCTGCATGTCAATTGAGTATGACTTTATTGTCCTTGTTAAAATATCTATAAAGTTTCTCTTTTTTGCTCTAAACTTGGAGTGAGCTTGTCATGAACTACTATATATTGGCATACATCATAGTAATTAAAAAAATTAGTATGCAATGAATATACTAACATCGATCACTTTTACTCACTAGTTGAAACTGATCAATCAACACTTTCTACTGATCGATTAACTAACATTACAAGAATATTTTCAAAGTTGACTTTGTTTCTGATTTGATCATTGATGACTTTATTGAGCCCCAACATCTATGACAGTCGTAAAGACTAAACCTAGGACATTATACATCCATTTCAATATACACAACTCATAAACTATATATTCTTCATTTTACTCATTGTAGGAGAGACCTTAGTACATTATGCTTCATGTTGCACGTCCATCTTATTACCATTCTCACATTAATCAACATAATGACAATTATAATTCCTAAACCATCTTATTCATTCATCACATTACCAAGTAAATGTATTGAGTATACGTAAGTCATGTGTAGAAGAGTTTCTCGTGTAATTGATCTAGCATTCTTATCCACATTCATATGCTATTGAGACCATCGACATTTCATTAGCAAGCATGGTTAACATCATTTGAAGTCATTACACTTCACAACAATATATTGATAATCACAAAAGATGTACAATAATAGTTATTATTACCTCATATAACAAACATCATTTGTGCATATCGTTTTGTATTCATGCATTTTTATCTAATAGCACAACCAATAGATAGTCCCATTCATTAAATTACAAGAAGATCCATACGAAAGTTCAATCAGGTTAGGCCTCCATACATTTAAATAAATACACTATAGACAAGTCTTCATTTAGATAATTACATATTTCTTCATTTACATGGTTGCATATAGCTCTTTATATAAGAAACTATAACTTGATCTTCGACCAAATAACTAATGAATCTCCATTTCATCACCTTTATTCTATCATTTTGGCCTTAAAAATCCTAACTAATACATGTAAATAGTATTAAGTTGTACAAAATAGCATTTATCATTTATTGTATTTATTGTGTATATAATATTATTCTTAATGCCAAAATTATAGAATAAAGAGAAGAGAAGAAAAAGAATAAAATCTCGAATATATTTTTTGACTCTAAATCCCGAGACCAAGTCAAGAACTGAGTTGGTCAACAAGGAATAAAGTAGAGGGAGATAAGGGCCAAAAATACAATAAAACCCCATTCTTTTATTCATTATTTATTCATTTTTGACACCTATTTTATATCTTATTACTTATACATCAAATAGAGAAATTTGTATATGAAAGTTGTAGATAATAATGTAATTAAAAATACAAAATTGAGTTTGTACAAAAATAATACACAGTGTACTTTTTATAGACAAAATAAAAAGCTAAAATCCCAACTTCGCAGACCAATATCTCCCAAAAAAACTCAAAATGTATCAAAATCACCTCTAATTGTATATAACTTTTTATAAACTATTTAATGAAGGTGTTTTCATATTTTTTTGGAGTTAAGATGTGAAAGTTAGGTTTTGGACCCTCATTGTACATGATAGTTGAATGAAATATTCATTATATTCATTCCTTATTATTTTTATAAATTCATATTTTTATAATTTTGTAATTATTATATATAACTTATACAAATATTAAAATCAAAATAAAAAAACACAAAATAAAATAGGTCTATATCAATATATAGGCAAAATACATATATATATACATGTATATAAATAAAAGGAGAAGATATTCTTTATTCTCTATATTTTTATAGTATTAGAGATATCATGTATATTATACTAAAAATACAAAGATAAAATAAACAAAAGAAAATGAATTGAATAAATAAAATATATATAATACATAGACAAAATACCTATAAGTATACCTATATATTGTACATATCTATTTATTTAAGTGTATAAAATATGTCATAAAAATATAATAAAAATATATTTATGTGCCTAAAAATAATTTATAAATATATAAAATAAGGAAATAAAAAAATAAAATAAAATCTACAAAATAAAAATAAAATAATCAAAATATATGCAAATATACATATAATTATACCCTTAAAAATTAACTACTAATAAATAACATCAAAAATAAAATCATAATAAAATACTACATTAAATAATAAACATTTTTTTTATTTTTTTTTACAAAAAATTAATAAAATCATTTACCATTTATAAATAATTATTTTTGAATTAAATTTCAGATTTGTTCTGTTGTGACCTAATGTGGACCAATCACGTCAAGTGGCGAGTTGACCTCAGGGCAACTACCTCCCTGACTCCTAACTTGACACATATGGTTAATCTCACGATTTCATGCCTTTTTCCTGGTTAATCCATCGACCAATCGACCTTGCTTCCTTCATACGAAATGATCACTGATCATCTATAATCCACGCCCATGCCTTGTATCTCTTGAACGTGCGTCTGATTCTTTCCATTTCGTTGGTCAGTAAGGGTGCCACGTTACGTTGATAAATAAGACCTCCGACTTCCATTGATTTTTTTGTCACCATTTAGAGTCTAGGAACCCTCGTCATTGCTCTCGCGGGTCTTCTCGTGACAGGAGGAGGCTTTGTGCGGCCGTGCGGAGCTCCAGGAGGACGGAGGTGCACCCAGGCCACCGTCACCGGCGACCCTGCTCCGTGAGCTCTCTCAGGTATAAGAGATGCTTGTTTAATGCATTTTTAAGTAGATTTCGTTCATGTAGTTCGATTTTAGTTTTTTGTTTAGCATTATAATTAGTGGGTAGATTAGTGTAGTTAGAAATCCCTCGCCGGAGCTCCCGAGCTTCGACCTGATCTCACCTCGATCGGAGAGACCTCCGCCTTCCACCTCACATCCTTAACCTCATCTTACGTACTCTCCATCTGATCCACTCTTCGAGACCCCATGATCATGCTCCGATCATCGAAGTGGAGTTCGTCCATCGTCATTCGTCGGAGCTCCTCTGCCCACCTCTGTTCTTACTCAATCGGCTTCAAAATTTGGTTGAGGAGCACCCCCTCGAACCGTTCTTTCTTGCTGTGCAGGTCATGCAGACAAAGGAGTACTTCTGGGCTAAAATTGAGCCTTCCTGCAAAAACCTGGAGGTTTGATTTTCATGGAGCTCGCCTGACCTCCCTGTGAGGTTCTGTAGCTTCTTTTGGCCCTCAGCCGTTGTGAAACGCCTCTTTGGAGGTATAGAGACCATTGCCATCGAAGGAGACCGTCGGGAGGAGGAGTAATCGTCGATCGAAGGTCGGGGAATAGTTGTTCTTCCCTGTTCTTCGTGCACATCAGCAGCCGTTCGATCTGCGGAGGAGCCCCAATTCCATCGCCAGCCATCCAATGCGCCTCGTTGAGCACCATCAGATCTGGCTTGGGATCTAATCCTGAGTGTCCATCGATGAAGCATTGTTGTCCAGACGACACCACATGTCCAAGTGAAGGGTGTTGAACCGTCCGATCGTGCGCTGATTGGGGTAATTTTCACATCCAGTCGTGCTTCTTTTTGTATTTAGTAAATAGTTTTGTAAATAAAATCTGTAGTTTAAATAAATGGGAAATTTCACAAGAAAGAACCTGTACTTATTTGTTATTACATTTTGGTCCTTCCCAGTCCAGTCACGTGTAGCCCCCACGTGATTGGACAACTTGCAATGTATACCTTGGATTTTTTTATATTGTAAAATAGTATATAAAAATTAAATAAATGTTGCTTTATTCAGGCACATTTGCTGATGAACCCTGGATGTTTATTTTTCTTGCAAATATGCCCTTGCTAGGACATATATTTTTGTGCTTTTTATCTATTTAATAAAAATACCTACTTTTCTCCTAAAAATAAAAAAAATAGAATTAAATTTTGGATACCATGTATTTTCATGCCACGTATTTATTTGTATTTTTTATGCATTTTAATCATTCATTAAAAATGAAAAATAGCACATATATTCCCTGTCTAAATTAGAAAATACAACAAATATGTAAAAACAAGTCTAAAAATTCCAATATATATAGTACAGTTTATCATATTTTAACTACATACCAAAAATCACTAAAATGGAAAAAGAAAAGGCTCAAAAAATTTAAAAACTCCAAAATCTTTTATAAAAATCTAAAATATCATATGAAAATCCAAAAATATGTTTTTCTGATTTATAATTTTCTTCACATATATATATTTATATATTAAATTGATTTGAGTAATTTTGGAACCTTTTTATTATTTTTAGTACTCAGATCAGTTTCAGGTATTTATTTAATCCCTTACTTAGGATATTTTTTATTTTAAAAATACAAAAAATAGCAGAAGTTCCAGAAAAAATATAAAAAACATTAGAAATATATATATAACCTAAAAATAATTTTTATTATATATATACATATTATATATTTATTAGTATGTATAAATACATTAATTTATATGTATATATCCTTATATATATATATCCTATATTTAGATTTAAAAGAAAAGGATATAAAAATCTGAAAATGCAAAAAGAAAATACAAAATTAAAAAAATAAAAAGAACATATAGAGATATAAAAAACTATAAAATATATATAATAATAATAAGCACACACAAAAAAAGATACATGTACAAACATGATGAAGGACATGGTTGTAAATAACCGTAGGCTACCCATTTTGCTCTCTGTGGTTCGACCTCTACATGCTTAATCACTATGCATCTTTTGGTAGAGAATAATAAATTTTAACCTCATTTGTGCTATTCATTGTCTTTATTCATATTGTGGGTTAATTGCTGATCAATAGGGGATTTTAAAGTGGTCAACATACCAACTGCGGTTTCGCCTTGTGCAATCGTGCGATCCTCTTATTACTCCTTGTTTATCAATAACTATGCATGTACTTTATGCATAAACTTAACAACAAGAATTTACGTGGAATCGTTTATGAATTCGTAGAACTATTGATCAACTCTCTTAACATTATTGTTGGTTAACACAGACATTTAAAATCAAGAGGCAATAAGGTGAATAAGGCCTTCACCTATATTTTTTAAAGCTTTTTAAATAAGTACAAACCTAAGACGGTTTCTGCTTCTCAAGATAAACTCTGGTATTGAAACCAACCACCAGATCAAGATATAAATCATGCATTACTATGAAATACACAATTTTGGCAAAGACCACCAGAATTATAAGGGGGATTTGGTTGGGAAGTTACCCGCTTGGGGTATCCCTCAAATCCCATATTTCTACCTCTCATGTGGGTTCTACTCTCTTTTTTAAATACATTAAATAAATAATTTATCTTTCATCTATTCCACTAAAAAATAATATATTATACTATCATATCATCTAAAAATTATAAAATACCCAACTTCTACTCACTTTTCCAAGCTTCAATACGATCACATCACACCAAATACTCACTTTTCTAAACTTCAATGCAATCATATCATAACAAATCCTTTATCCAAATACTAAAACATATAAACGGATCATCTTTCTTTAAATAACCCTCCAACCAAATGCACCCTAAGATTTAAGATCATCACCTTACTTCAACATACGCAGAATATTTAAAACACTCTTCTTTTCTTAGATTATCTTCCGAGGATTAGAATCCTACATGCATGATCATTTTGATCACTCATCCATAATAAACTTTAATATTCATGAATCGATTCTCTATGTTTTGAACCCATATGCAAGAGTCAACTATATAGGCTTAATTCTGATAACATGTACCAATTGAATAATGGACCAATTAAGCTCCACAAGAGCCGAACACCTTGTTGGACATCCGCTGATTTCAAAGGGAATTCAAGGATTCCTCTCTGGATTGAAAACAATTCTAAGTCTTGACACAAAAGAGAACTAGACACTATTATATACTTATAACATATTTAAAATTATACTTCCTTGTAAACAGGGGCGGATCCAAAAATTTCTAATAGGAGGGGCCGATGTTCGGTTAATCAAATACATACATACATACATACATATATTTAGATATAGATACATACACATAATTAAAAAGCTATTGCTATGGAGTTACATTATTTAGTAAAAGATGGATAGATTCCAAGAGAAGCATATAGAATGATTATTTGATAATACTAACAAAATTATTAATACAGACATATATGCTTCAAGTCAATACAAACAATATTACTATTATATGACTTATTTTATTATTAATGTCAACATACACATTTTGTTATTGAAACTATTGCATATCATATAGATTATTATTTCATATATAATCTCATATATGCTAGTGCAACTGCAATTATTTTCTTAAATTGTAATAAAGGTATATATAGATAATAGATCATAGGAATTTATAAATTTCGATATCATACTTATCATGATCAATTCAACATAAATCAAATTAAATACCATCATTAATCTTAAATACAACAACATTTAAAAGTCAAATTTTGTATCGAACAAATTTAAGAAATTTTAGCACATTTTTTTAAATTACCATCTAGCATCGTGCGGATGAAGGAACCCCACGATCGGAATAACTTGATTCGAAAGATTGATGCGGGGTTTCGCGTAATGGTGAAAATAGTTGGTTTATGTGCATGTTGTTGACACAAGTTTGCAAGACAATAATGAGATTCAACTTTTAATATTAGCATTATGTGGACAACAATTGTGTGTTGTAACATTAAAGGAGAATGAAACCCGAAAATAGACTATCATGAGATAATGAGAGAATTGAAGGGACCTTTGCTTAATTTGCATCCCACATTTTTTGAGTTTGAAGGGAATTTTACAAGAAAGGACCATTGGGGGGACCACAATATATGTAGTTCTAATTTGGGAGGGGGGCCACGGCCCCTACCCGCCCCCCTTCCCTCCGCCCATGCTTGTAAATGCCCTAAGACTCCCATGTATATACCAGTGTGATGTAATTTACAAAGCTTGTGGTGTAATTAGAAAGAATATAGAAGTTATGGAATGTTTGGACAAGATTTTAGAGGTCAGGGTGTAAAAATCTCGGTGTAATTTAGGTTCCCACCCCACCCAAAATCTGAATTACAAAATTCATTTAACACATGTTAAATGACTTAGAGATTTTTACCACGCGAATTCTGGAATCATTGTAAACTACATCCTCGAATTTCTAAAAATCGTTATTACCCTCTCGACTCCGTAAACTTGCTAACTCATACTCCACAAAACATGTGGTTAACTCCCATCTATTTACCCGTTAAATTTAACCGGATTCTGATAAAAAGATATGCATATTTCCCTCTTTGTTTAACAAATTTACAAAAGATGGCATCCCTTTTCCTCCCTCGCCATCCTTACATCCCCATCCTCTCCACCTCCGTCAACCATCTCCAGCATCACTCCCTCCCTCGCGTAGTTCGATTTCTGCCCCTCCTAAGGCGTCGCCCTAAGCTCTAATCCCGATGCCTCATGACTCGTTATATCTACAGAAGATCTGGAACCCAATCAACAGAGGGGCAACTCCTGGAGATTCTAGCACCTTGAGTAGAGCATCACCACATCCTCCGAGATCAGTCATCCCCTCCTCTTGGATCTCCGTCGTCCCCGACCTCTAGCCCTTCCCAACCTCCACCCTCCCCCGACCTCCAGCCCTCCCCAACTCGATCCCTCCCCCGACCTCCAACCCTCCCCGACCTCCAGCCCTCCCCAACCTATGCCCCTCCCTGACCGCCGACCTTCTTTGACCTCCGCCCATCCCCGACCTTCGCCCCTCCTCGACCTCCAACCCTCCCTGACCTCCGCCCCTCCCCGTCCTCCAGCCCGTCCTCGACCTCTAGCCCTGTCCGACCTCCGACCCCTCATGGACCTCCGCCCCTCCCTGACCTCTAATCCTTCCCCGACCTCCACGCCTCCCCGACCTCTAGCGCACCCCCCTAGATCTTTGTCGCCTCCTAGACCTCCGCCCCTCCTAAACCTCCAATCCCTCCCCAACCTCTGCCCTCCCTCCTTCCCTTAACATCTATGCGTTCCGCTCTGATGGCTTCGCCCAGCGGTTGCCTTCGCCGCCCTTCGTCTTGCCGGACTCCAACAAGAACTGCTACATCAATGACATGTACGAGGGCATCTTCACGTCCAACAGTCCCATCTTGCCTTCTCCAACGATATGCAAGAGGAGAGCTTCGTCCTACGAGAGTGAAGGGAGGAGAGAGAGTGGAAGAGGAAAGCAGGGGAGAGAAGAAGGAACTAGAGAGTGTGGAAGAAATCCTACCATTGGGTTTGCTATGGATTGGTTAACTCAATTTAAACCCAAGATAGTTAACTTAAGAAGTCTCGAATTAACTACAAGGTTTGTGGCGTAAGACGAAGTATTTACATAGTCGAGGGGGTACTAACAATGTTCAGAAGGTCGATAAGGGGGTATTTTACAATGTTTATAGGATTCGTGGGGTAAAAATCTAAATTATAATGGATGGATTATTGGGTTAATCCAAATAATGTCCACCGAGTGGCAAAGTGATTGAGGCAGACATAAGGTTCGTTTGGTTACTAGGTTGAATTTGAGTAATCTTTTATGAATAACAGCTGTTTGGATGATTAAAAATATTAAAATAAAAAATGCGATGTGATAGGATTCCAAATCAAGATTGTATAGGATATGCCAGATTAACTAGAGCAACATCAATTTAAACTAGTCCACAGAGAGAGGAGACGTGAAGTGGAAAGGAAAAACGACGTGGTGATCTCGGAAGGGAAAACGAAGGCAAAGGACAGGGGGCACAGCATCCCGGACAAGCGGCAGTGATTGAGGCAGACATAGAGAGAGGAGCAGCGAACGGAAAGGAAAGCCCACATGGCGATCCTCCACCTCCCCGACGCCCGCGTGGCCCTCGAGGCCGCCGCCCTGTTCTCCTCCTCCGCCTTCCTCCTCACCTCCAGCCCCTTCCGCTCTCGCCGCACCAAGCTCATCACGGCAGCCACCCCCGCCTGCTTCCCTCCCCCGCTCGTCGCTCTCCACTCCTCCTCCCCTCGCCCCAAGGCCAAGGATGTATATGGACCCTCCGTCGTGAGGGGCGCTGAGAAGCCCTCGATCTGCACCGCCGACGAGCTCCACTACGTCCCCGTCTCCGGCACCCAGTGGAGGCTTGCGCTCTGGCGCTACACGCCCCGTCCCGAGGTCGTGCTTCCAACTTCCAGCCATAATTTCGCGAATTCCCGTTGTATGGTCGTTATTTAAGCTTTCATTGTGGGTTAGATTTGGATTCTCTTATTCGTGCTTGCTTGGTGGCAGGCGCCGACGAGGAATCACCCGCTGGTGCTGCTGTCCGGAGTGGGGACGAATGCTATCGGGTTCGACTTGTCTCCCGGGGTAATTTTTAAGACATTTGTTTTAATTGTATGTGAAATAACAAGTTTGTGGGAGTTTTGTAGCTCAAGTGACCTCAACGGAGTAGACGTGTTGGAAAACGTAGGAGAGAGGGGCAATTGGCGTGCAAATTGGAATCTTTTTTATTTAATGGCTTAACTGGTGTCTTCTCATTGTAAGCCATTAAAATCCAAAGCGAAGGTTAAAAGTGTGTGGAAGACTTAAAGAAAGTGTAAACTTTCTAAATTGAATGTTAGCAGAATCGCTAGATTCCTGATATGGCTAAAAAAGAATGGCGTATCTGATTGTAAGTTAAAAGTGTGTGGAAGACTTAAAGAAAGTGTAAACTTTCTAAATTGAATGTTAGCAGAATCGCTAGGTTCCTGATATGGCTAAAAAAGAATGGCGTATCTGATTGTAAGTTAAAAGTGTGTGGAAGACTTAAAGAAAGTGTAAACTTTCTAAATTGAATGTTAGCAGAATCGCTAGATTCCTGATATGGCTAAAAAAGAATGGCGTATCTGATTGTAATACGTGCATCGTACCGACCTAGTTAAATCTGGACATATACTTCCCTGTCAGGGTTACTTCTGTATATGCTGAATGCTACCCAAGGTAACTTTGATGAGCTTGAAGGATGCCTATATGCCATTCTTCCACATCTTTTGCTGCAATAAAATATATTGATAGCTACTGAAATTCTTCTAGGTGAAAATTTGGTCTACCCACATGATGGTAATCTTGGGTGACAAAATTTCATGATCAATTTAAAAGTCTTAATGCGTGCTCAATTAAGCAATGCCGCATAAGTTGTTTGTCAATGCTTAGTTCTTCCCTTGATTCACTTGGACCGCATACCCAAACTGTTTCACATTTTTCAACAAGTATAATGTTACTCTCATCCACCTTGAAAAAACTCAAATATAGAATCAATTGATTTCTAATTTACAGCTTACGAAGTATGACACTTGAACAAGTTTAGTTCTTCCATTTACATGTTTATATATGCAGACCAACTTTCGTATATTCACTATAACTAAGATTATTTACCGTACCCAGGCAAAACTTTTTCTCACATGCTAATCTAAAATGATCAATATTCTTGTTGCTAGTGATTTCCTGTTGATCAACTGATATGGTTTTCTTCAAGCTTTTATTTTCCTATGTTATTCTAACAGATATCCTAAATTTCAGGCTTCATTTGCTCGACACATGTCAGGTCAAGGATATGATACATGGATAGTTGAGGTTAGAGGTGCTGGTTTGAGCTCTCGCTTAGATTCCAAGGCAATAGAGGAATATGTAAATGAATCCAAAACATCTGAAATCATTGAATCCGTACTGGAAGCCCAGAAAAATGGAAGATTGCCTGGATCACAGCAACCAATGGCAAATGGTAGCCTGCCGCTGAATGTACCCAAGAAAATTGAAAGTGAAGTAGATTCACTTACAACCTGGGATAGATCTCAAGTAGTGGCAAGGTTAACGGATAATCTCATGATTTTGACTGAAAGACTTTCAGGGTACTTAAGTGAGGGCCAAATAAATGTTATATCAACAAATTTATTCAATCGAATATCGAAGCTATTGGAAGAAGCTGGTCTATCTGAACGCTTCAATGAAATCCAAGGAAAATTTGTAGCTTTGATAGAAGAAAGACAGAACTCTGTTGCTTATAGCCAAATCAAAGATATGAGTCAACGTCTGCTTAACATTCTTGATGAAGGTCATCGATCTGTTTCTCCTCAGCTGTTTGACTTGCAAGAGCGTTTTGCAACAATAATTGAAGATTTCCAGAAGCAGCTTGATCTGATTGTTATTTATGATTGGGACTTTGATCATTATCTAGAAGAAGATATTCCTGCAGCGGTAAGGTGATATTTTTTCCTGAAATTTCCTATAATCTTCTTTATAATTTATATCTCTATTTTTGAATAGCTCTTCGTGTAGTACATTAGTTTTTCCGTTTGCTAATAGCATTGCAACATAAGAAATCAGATATAGAGGAAAAAAATAAAGCGAGTAAATAGGCTTCAAGTCCTTTTTATGGGAGACATTGGACCTTTATAATCTTTTCTGCAGATGGAATACATAAGAACTCATACCCAACCAAAAGATGGAAAGCTTTTAGCAATTGGTCACTCCATGGGCGGTATATTGTTGTATGCCATGCTTTCTCGATATGGTATGTGTTTATGCTCATTTCACATGTTTCGTTTATTGTTAGCTTTTTTGTTACCCAGCGGATATTCAATTTGCTGGGAATACTTGTGGAATGTTTGCTAAATGACAAGATGTGACTTTGGACTCTTAGAAATGGGACGAAACATGGATTTCCCACTAGGACATAGTCAACCTGCCTTGATCTTTGACTTTGACGGAGAGAAATTGTGCATATTGTATTATAAAGAGGCTAGTATGTGAGCTCCATTAGTACTCCCATAGGCTTCTCAAAAGGGTTCTTGGCCATTAAAAATGATTAGATATCCAAAAGAATCAAAGTGATTGAGAAATTGAATATGCCCATTAATAACACTTTTTGGTGCCGTTTTGCATTCCATTTTTTTCTTTTAATGTTTGTGTTGGTGTAAGAGGGGCAATTTGTTTCACTTTGGTATCGATTTGTTTTGCTTTTCATGGTTCCATTCTCGAAGCACATGCGTTACCTTTTCTTCATCTTCCTTGCAAACATGCTGCCTTTGCTTTTTCTCTGAAAGAAATGAGAATGTTGGATGAAATATGCGTGGATATCTGTTATGGAATGCCCTCATCTAGATCACTAGCAAATAGGGATGCAAACGAACGAATGTGAATGCGAGTTCAGGTCATACCATAACCATATTCGTATTATTTTATGAATACGAATACGAATGTTACACGAATGTAAAAAATTAAGATCTATATCCTCAAAATGTAGCCGACCCTACTTAATTGTGGGAAAAGGCTTTGTTGTTGTTGTTGTATCCTCAAAATACGAATACGAATATGAAACAATTTTTTTACGAACGAATACGAATATACAAACGAATGTTAACTTTAACATGAATATTAAATTATTAATAAAAATGTACCTAGATTATTTGGTGACCACTTATGCATAGCTTCCATTTTTTGTTTAACCACATTCCATGTTTCAAACAAGCAGCATATGGTATATAATATATGCATTATATACCATAATATAAGAGATCCTCTTGTGCAATCATATAATAAAATGGTAGAATGGAATGAACATTGGAATATTAAGATGCTATACCAGATCGGCTACAACTACGAGGGGGCAAGGGAGACAAGGGAGGCACCTGCCTTTGGCTGCGAGGGAGGACGAGGGAGGTGAGGGAGGGCGGCTGCGACTGCGATGGAGGGCGAGGGAGACGAGAGAGGTTGGTTGCGACTGCAAGGGAGGGTGGGAAGGTTGGTTGCGGCTGTGACGGAGGGCAGACGAGGTGAGGTAGCGGTTGCGGCAGAGGGCGGGAGAGGCGAGGGTGGTCGGCTATAGCGAAGGGAGGAGGGCGGGGGAGGCGAGGCAGTGGCTGCAGCGAAGGGTGAGGGCTGTGGCGGAGGGAGGTCGGGTGGGGGGCGGAGGTTGGCAGGGGGAGGCAGAGGGCGGAGGGATGCAGGGGGAGGCGGGGCGGCATGGGGAGGTGGAGGACGCATGGGCGGAGGGTGCAGGGGGAGGCGGGGTGGCAGGGGGAGGTGTAGGGCACGGGGGGAGGCGAGGGTGGCGGAGGAGGCGAAGGGTGCATGGGGGAGGCAGAGGGCGCATGGGAGGACGGAGGTTGGCTGGGGGAGGCAGTGGGCAGCAACCAATCAGAGGAGGAGGTCAGGGGGGACGAGGGTGGCGGCCTGGCGGGGAAGACAAAGGGCGTCGGGGGTTGGGGGGCGTGGTGGGTATGGGCGTTGGGGGGGGGATGTTAACCCTAATGTTATTTTAAAATATTAAATATATAATACGAATATTCGTATTCGTAACCGGATTCGATTTTTTTTCGCATTCGTCAACTCAAGATTTGTATTCGGATTCGTATCCACAAACAATTCGTTTAGAATATTCGTATTCGTATTCGCTTGTCTAAAAAAAACAAGAACCATATCCTCTTATAAACGAATACGAATACGAACGAATACGAATATTACTGCATCCGTTTGCATCCCTAATAGCAAAACATACACGCTTGCATTCATGCCTTGGGCGACTTTCTAGGGTTTTATAAAAGGTAAAACCAATGTTGTCTTCTACATGACTGGAAACCCAACTCTTGGACAGCACCAACATGGTAGCACTTTCAGGGAAGCCACATGGACAAATTTGTGGGTCTCGTGTGCCATAATGGGTTGATGATGTACTGTCTTGTATCTTGTTTTTGTCCCTGTTTCATTTTTTTATAAGCCATTTATTTTGATTTTTAATAAATTTGGATGGTTTACAAAAGGGGGTTGCGCTAAGTGCCTTCCCATACTGATTGAAGAAAATGGATGGGAATCTGCAAAAAGTTACATAAATAAATGTGCTAAATACATGTATAAGGCTACAAATCAAATGCCATCATTTAAATTGTGATTGTAGGCCTACAACATTTACAGGTTCATGTAAAATTAGTGTGATGTTGGATAACAACCATTCTAATTAATTTCTTGCATTTTAAACTATGGTAAATAGTGCCAGATAAAAAATGATGTTTTCAAGCTTCCTTATTTATCCAACTTCAGAAAAGAGTTATACACAGCGTGTCTGCCATTGTGCCAAAAAGGCGAACAATTTAAATAGTTTGATTTCCACAGCAGTTTTTAACTTAGAAGAATGTGCTGAATTCCGTGACATCTTTTAAGTCAGAGTTGTGGCATTGCCATATGGTTGCGAAATTTGTATTATTGTGCTGTTGTATCTTATTATTATTTCTCATTGTGTCAATGTTTTGGTTGTTTTCTAATGCATACAATTTTCTCTTAGCAAGGTATCTTTCTTATTGAGAGTATATTATCAGCTACGTGGATTTTCTGTAGTTTTGCTTAGTAAATATATGAATACACTGGCATAACTAAGCCCATTGAATTCTTTTTAATATCCTAATGAACCTTTGCTGGTTAAGCATTCGAAGGAAGAGAATCCGGATTGTCAGCTGTGGCTACCCTAGCGTCATCCATAGACTACACACCATCAAATTCATCTCTGAAGTTATTATTGCCTCTTGTAAGTATAGCTGACCCCACTGGAAAAGGACTCATATGAAGTTATAATCTAATGTTTAACTGTTAAATTTCCTCATAAAAAAATCTCTTTCTTTTAAACAGGCTGATCCTGCACAAGCCCTCAATGTTCCAGTTGTGCCACTTGGAGCACTGATGGCTGCTTCTCATCCTCTTGCTACTCGTCCGCCGTATGTTTTGTCTTGGCTTAATCCCCAGATATCTGCACAAGACATGATGCACCCTGAATTGTTTGAGAGACTAGTATTGAACAACTTCTGTAAGTGAAGAACTGCCATCTTACATGCTTTACAATACTGCGTTCTTTGCCTTTGCATTTGAGGATGCAGATTGGGTTTTTTGAGGCGAGATCTCGGAATATCTTTATGCTCACAAACTGTATTTCTGTCTTTTTTCACGTCAGCCTCTATAAAATGCCAACATAGTGATCCATGTTTTAAAAATCGAAAGACGGAACGAGGTTGTTTCCTTGAAATCGAGGTGAGGCGTAGCCTCGAGGCATAAGCCTTATTTTTCCATAAAAAAATAATTTAATAAAAAAATATTTAATAATATTTAGAAAAGGATAGTATGAGGTAAATCTCTATATATTTAAAGCAATTAAAGGATCTTTAGTGTAATTCTTCATTGCCAAATAAGAACAAATGAGGTTGTTAATGCAAAATAAATTGTCAATAATTCACAAGTGAAATGACTATCACACAGCATGATATATCATATAAGTTTTAAGTTTTAATTACTATAACACTTACAAGTGATTACTAAAAGATTATTACATTATTTTAGGACTTCTTTCCTTTTAGATTCTTAGATGAAACCCCCTAAGTGCAAAAATTGTATATTCTCAAACAAATTAATACTCTATTCAGGTCATCCATTCATATTCTTAGACCCCTTCTCCCATGGAGTAGGGCGTCGAACCACGTAAAATGATGTTATGATGCTTTTGACATGTTATTATAAATATCATCTTAGACCCCTTCTCCCATGGAGTAGGGCGGTCATTGTGACCTTCTCGAACCACGTAAAATGATGTTATGATGCTTTTGACATGTTATTATAAATATTATCGTTTTTCAAGAATATATCTTGGTAACTATGCATATCATGGAGGGACAATGCATACCTTTTCCTCCAGGATTAGCATTTCAAGTTGTTATCTGTTACGGTAAAAATATGCTTAGCATGGTAGAACTACATCTTTCAGTAGTAATATGCATAGCATAGTAGAATTGTGTATCTCACAGCAGCAATAGGACTATTGCTGTAAACTGTGAATAAATACTTATCATGGTAGAATGGTATGTATTGCGGAACCATATAAATGTCTGCAAAAGCAAAATACTTCATAATCCAGGTATTCAGAAGTTCAAATTAGTGGAAATCGTCTAGTATCTCTTTACCTCCACTATATTATTAAGTAATTGGGTCAGCCCAATAATGTTCCATTTACTAAGAAGGTTTTAAGTTAACTAGGGTGGTATGATTAGGAGCATTTGGATGGAAAATGACGGGCGTAAATAACTACAGTTTGAGCATTTTCCTGCTGTAATACTCTTTACATCTGGGGATCTAGTACCGACCTTGCAGACTGCTTATTCCACACTAATATCTTTAGTTTCCATTAAGGAAGTTCTTCTGATACCAAGGTAGCCATTATCTTGGCGACTTTTCCTTTTAATGAAAATGTTTGTATCAAAAACATTGGTCATCGAACATGATTTGTTTCAATAAATTAGCCGTATTTTCCTTTCTGCTTTTCTGCCCTTCAAGAAAGTTTCTTTAGAATGATCTTAATCTGTTTGCAGGCACAATACCCGCCAAGCTCCTCTTACAACTCACGACTGCTTTTCGGGCAAGGGGACTTAAGGACAGGTCCGGTACATTCTATTACAAGGACCATCTTCCCAAATGTGAAGTTCCTGTTTTAGCGCTTGCTGGTGACCAGGATCTGATTTGTCCGCCTGAGGCTGTCTATGGTATGGTGCCTCATATTTGAAAATCTAGCCTGTGAGACAAGTCACATCATCTTCTTGCCTTTGTTTTTTTTCCATGCGAATGTACAGAAACGGTGAAGATCCTTCCGAAGCATATTGTTACATACAGACTTCTTGGAAAACCGGAAGGTCCACATTACGGTCATTATGACTTGGTTGGATGTCGCTTGGTAAGTAATTTTAGTTTATGCAATGGAACTTGCTTCACTAGTCAGCAATGTAACCATGTGTGCTAGTTATCATTTAATTATCCACAACTAGTTCCTATCATAAATAATATATGTTTCGACTTTCGGGTTGTCTTCACTTTGTTTCTTAGGTTGCTTAGGAAACGGACCAGTTTTTATTGTTGGGAGCACAATGAGTTGCAACAACATTTAAATTCCTCCCACATATAAGCCCTGTTTCTTTTCGCATTAGAATAGAGTAAAAGCAATTTATCACCTTTGAGCAAAACAAGCAATTTTACTCGTTTTACCAAACTAGGCATGTGCTTTACAAACTCAAAAACAGGATCAGGCCAACATGGCAATACAAACCCTTCTAGCACTGCAGTCCTGGAAAATCTGAGCAAATCCTCCCTATTACCAAATCCATTATGGAAGGAGGATTTTTGTGATATCTCAGATTACGTTCTTTCCATATATGCTAAATCGAAATAGCAATTGTTAACCTAGAAATTGTGGTGTCCAATTGCAATCCACATGCTTCATGAATTATATATTCAATGGAATTTGGGAAGTCCCATTCGATGATAAACCGACATCCATACCGTGTAAGTGACAGGGCACATGTGAATAGGTGATTGGTATCTTTATATTTCACATGCATATGTGCTTATCTCATCGTTGTCAAGGAACATTGGTCCTAACGATTTATTGGACTTAGGCCAAGTCGATCTATTCACAACCATCCAAATGCTTAAGCGCAAATTGTAAGTGGTACTCGCCTGCTCTTATAACTTACACTTCAACTTCGTAAGTTTTAGACGTGGGACTATGTTATGTTCAAGGGTGTTACAACCTCTCCCGCTTATATTCGCAAAGTCGTCGTTGCAACATGATGCATCACTTATTGCCACTTTGCCAGTAATAGTGGTGGATGCGTCTTCCAAGCTTATGTCGGGTAACCCTTTCCACTAGTAGAGAGAACTCTCTCTGATATCATTCGTGATGACCCATGATTAGGTCCTCGGGCTGTTATTGATGAAAACTGATCATGACAAATACTTCATAAGTTCTAGATGTGAGATTGGGGGTTTTATAACAGTTGTTGTAAGACCACCAAATATAGTCACATCTAAAATTCACAAAGTTTGGGAGTGAGAGCTTAAGTATTTTGAGTGGCTGTCAAGGGACTCAATTGAGATGTATGTCAGTTTTCCTTGATAGTAGTCCGGGAACCTTAGTCCAAGATGCTACTCAATATATCTTGTAATCAGTGTGATACTAGCCTCCCTCTCGGTGGCAACTGTCACAGGGGTAAATCTCAAACTCTAATTTTTGAGACTAACCTGTGCGGCGTTAGCTTCCCGCAAGCTAACCAGCCTTCCCTTGATGTGTAGGATGTACACCAGCACACCGATCAACCACGCCGCTAGAATGCTCGCACACAAGCACACAAGCACAAGGACACAAGAGCTTTGGCACTAAACCCTCTTTGTATTGCAAGAGACTCACTCTGAGTGTGATATCTACAAATGAGCTCCACCCCTCCTTATATAGGCATCCTGGGGGTATACGAAGGGACGCCATTATTACATGTACAATGAATGCAAGGACTCTTAGTCTTCTATGGAGACCCTTTGTCTTCCTAGATGACTCTTCGTGCGCTTGGCTCTTCATCTTCCGTGCAATCTCTTCGTCTTCTGCAACCGACGCCACATCGCCCGCTCCGTCAGCATGCCATGTCGTCTGCCTCCTCAGCACGCCATGTCATCACGCCACGTCATCAGTGGGCCCCACGCTCCTACGTAGGATGTTGCAGCTTAAGCTCATCAAGTGCCGCCGAACACTTGTGTTGTGCCAAGGGGAATCCGCGGTCATGTGGTAAACCCCATTCTTAGCCGTCCGTAAGCTAAGGTGAAGTCCTCCAAAACTTCATAGTGTGGCCACCGAACCACACGGTCGTGCGATACCGCTATCGCACGGTATTACCGTATCATGAGAGTTGGGGGTGTTACATGCCTCCCCCACCTGATCCATCAGGCGTCCGCGACTGATCCTGCGTCTTCAAGAAATCCTCAATGAGGTCCTCGAACCGCCACATGGTTGTATCACGTTCCCAACTTGCCTCCTCCTCTGGGAGTCCCTTCCATTTTACAAGGAAGAAGATCCTCCGGTTCTTCTTGCTCTGGCCCTCTACGCGCCTGTCAAGAATCTTCTCAGCAACCCTCGTATGCTGAACCCGGACGTTAGGAGGGGCACGTTTCGATGCCCTCCTGGTGTTATCTTCTCTGTCCTCATGGTACTCCTTTAGGAAGCTGACATGGAACACGGGATGCAGCTTCAGTCTCTCTGGAAGACGTAGTTGATAGGCGAGCGGTCCCACGCGTCGAACTATCTCAAAGGGTCCATCGTACCGAGGAATCAACCCTTTGTGCGCTGTCTTCCTCAAGATTTTCTTCCAAATCTGGGGCGTAAGCTTCAGCAGCACCTTCTCCCCAACCTGGAACTCGACCGGCCTACGGCTCTTGTCAGCCGCCTTCTTCATCCTGCGTTGAGCGTGAGCCAACGTATCCTTCGCTTCCTCCCACCGATCCTGCCTCTCCAATGCAAAGCGATGTGCAGCAGGGCACCGTCCTTGGCTATTCTGCTTAGCCACTTCGTGCGGTGTCACGGGTTGCCTACCCATCACGATCTCGAATGGACTCTGGCCTGTGGTGGAGGTCTGTTGTAGGTTGTAGCAGAATTGGGCAGTATCCAGTAAACTCACCCAATTATGCTGATTGGCCGTCACGTAATGCCTCAGGTACTCTTCCAGCAGGGCATTGATCCGCTCCGTCTGACCATCCGTCTGCGGGTGATTGCTGGTAGAGAATTTGAGATCGGATCCCAGCATCTCAAATAAGGTCGTCCAGAACCGACCTGTGAACCGGGCATCGCGGTCGCTCACGATGTCCAATGGTATCCCCCATTGCTTCACCACATTCTGCAAGAACAACTTCGCTGTGGTCTCTGCTGTGCACTCCTGGGGTGCTGGTACGAAGATCGCGTATTTGGAGAAGCGATCAACTACCACCATCACCGCATTATTCCCTTCCACCTTTGGGAACCCAGTGATGAAGTCCATGGAGACACTCTCCCACGGACGTGAAGGGATAGGCAGGGGCTCCAGCAGTCTTGCCGTCTTCTTCCTCTCTGTCTTGTCTTGCTGGCATACAAGACAAGTGCGCACGTAGACTTCCACATCTTCCTCCATCTTCGGCCAGAAGTAGCTTGAGGAGAGGAGTGCTAGTGTTCGTTCCACTCCTG
Organism: Ottelia alismoides; assembly: GCA_037367405.1. Taxonomy (NCBI): domain Eukaryota; kingdom Viridiplantae; phylum Streptophyta; class Magnoliopsida; order Alismatales; family Hydrocharitaceae; genus Ottelia; species Ottelia alismoides. The sequence goes on along the minus strand of JAZKJV010007788.1, from coordinate 100,629 downwards.
GATGACCAGCCCACTGTGTGTCGTGTGCTTCCTTCAGCAACATTTTCCTCAAGCCGCCGCTCGAGGGGACATAGGGCCTCCTACCCTTCGCATAGAGGACGCCTTCCTCTATCCAGAATCTCCGGACTTCGCCATCGTTCACGCGTTGCACCAAGCGTGAAGTGACCGGATCCTCCTGTGTGTGCTTCCGAATGCGCTCCAGCATGTCTCCAGACACGCGGGTGATCGATGCAATCACCCCAAACTTCGGCTCTTCTGGTTCGCTCTTCCTCGAGAGAGCGTCTGCTACCTGGTTGGTCCGTCCAGGCCTGTAGCGAAGCTCGAAGTCGAATTCGGCAAGAAAGTCTTGCCATCGCGCCTGCTTGGGAGTCAGCTTCTTCTGTGTGGCAAAGCAGCTCGTTGCCACGTTGTCCGTTTGCACCACGAACTTTGATCCGAGAAGATAGTGGCGCCATGTCCTCAGACAATGGACCACTGCTGTCATCTCCTTCTCGTGCACGGAGTACCTCCTCTCCGTTGGATTCAGTTTACGGCTCTCGTAAGCCACGGGGTGCCCATCTTGCACCAGTACACCTCCAAGTGCGTAGTCGGACGCGTCGGTGTGGACTTCAAATGTCTTCTCGAAGTCTGGAAGTCGCAGAATTGGTTCTTCCACCACCGCCCTCTTCAGCTTCTGGAATGCCTCCTGGCATTCACGCGTCCATCTCCAAGGCTGATCCTTCCGAAGTAGGTTCGTCAGGGGCGCCGCCTTCTTGGAGTATCCCTTGATGAACTTCCTGTAGTAGTTCACCAATCCAAGGAAGGATCGTAGCTCTGTCGCCTTTGTGGGGATTGCCCACTCTTCAGTCGTCTGTGTCTTCCTTGGTTCCATGCGTATCGTGCCTCCGCCCACGATATGCCCGAGGAAGGAGATGGTCTCCTGACCAAAAGCGCATTTCTCCGGCTTCAAGTATAACCGGTTCTGCCTCAGCTTCTCAAGCACCATCCGCAGATGCTTGACATGTTCCTCCAGGGTCCTGTTGTACACTACTATGTCGTCCAAGTACACTACAACAAACGAGTCGATATACTCGCGGAAGACATCATTCATGAGAGTACAGAAAGTTGCCGGGGCATTAGTCAACCCAAACGGCATTACAAGGAACTCGAAAGACCCATAACGCGTAACACACGCCGTCTTTGCCTCGTCTCCCTCCTTGATGCAGACCTGGTAATATCCTGACCTGAGATCCATCTTCGAGAAGTACTTGGCCTGGCCCAAGCGATCGAACATGTCTTCAACGTTGGGGATGGGGTACTTGTTCTTCACCGTCACCTTGTTCAGTGCGCGGTAGTCCACGCACATCCGCATGCTCCCGTCCTTTTTCTGGAACAGCACCGGTGCTCCATATGGTGCTTTGCTTGGACGCATCAGACCAGCGTCCACCAGCTCCTTGAGTTGTCTCCGCAACTCCTCCAGATGTACAGGGGGCATTTTGTAGGGTGCAAGTGCAGGGGGCACCGTACCTGGCAGTAACTCGATGGCGTGATCAACGTCTCTCTTCGGTGGGAGCTCCTTTGGCAGCTCCTTCGGCATCACGTCCTTGAACTCGCCCAGCATCTTCTTTACTGCCTTGAGGCATGGCTGTGTTTCCTCGCCATTTCCTTCGACGCGTACCGTAGCCAGATACGTCGTCTCCCCTTTATTCAGCCCGTTGCAGACTTGCATTGCAGACATGGCTCCAGTCTGCCCTTTCTTCTTGATAGCCCTGATGAAGCAGGGGCTATCTGCAGCCGTGAAGAAGACGCCTCCCAGATAAGGTGTGACAGACGCCTTCGCCTTCTTCAAGAACTCGACTCCCAAAATAACTTGGAAGTCGTCAAGAGGTACCACGAGGAAGCGTACCTTTCCCTACCATTCACCCAACTGAACAGTGCAGTTTGCCATACCTTCGATCTGCAGTGACTCAGAGTTGGCAAGCTTCACACGGCACTGGCTCTTCTCCAAGGGAACTCCCAAGCTCCCGAACTCTTTGCTGGAGATGAAGTTGTGTGTCGCTCCAGTATCAATCATGGCCGAAAGGGTCTTCTTATGTACCACGACATCGAGGTACACCAACTCTGGATCCTCGCGCTCCACCTCCACTTTCGCCTCTTTGCCCGACTTCAGCGGACACAAACGAACATTGCGCAGCAACTTGAGGTTCGTCATGCGCGCCTCTTCGTCTGAATTCTCCTCCATAGTCATGGAGTTCAGCTTCTCTCTCTTTGGACACTCCCGCGCCCGATGTGGCCCGTAACAAATGAAGCAACCCTTCCCCTTGGGTCGCTCGGCCTTCTTGGAGGATTCCGCACCCTCCCTTGAAGTTTCAGCCTTGCGGAACTTCTTTAACTTTCCCTTGCTCTTTTCTTTGGGTTTGCTCTTGGTCTTCTCAGTTTCCTTCTTCTCGGTGGTGGGTTGGACTTTATAGTCGACCAACGCATCCGCAACAGCAATGGCCGTCTGGAGGTCCTTCACTCCTTGCCTCCTGAGCTCCGCCTGAGCCCAGTTTTGAAGACCCACCATAAAATTGAAAAGTTTGTCTTCTTCGGACATACCTTTGATATCCAGCAGCAGCGATGAGAACTGCTTCACGTACTCCCGTACGGTTCCTGTCTGCTTCAGCCTTCGGAGCGCCTCCCTCGCTACCCAAGCAGGGTTGGTGGGTACAGGGTTCACGAAATCGGTCTGTGCGGCCGCATATGCGGCCGCATATGCGTGTGCGGGCCTTAAGGCGCACCGCATTGCTGAAGCCCCGTGTTATGCGGGTCTGGCGCATATGCGGCCCGCATATGCGGGATGTGCGGCCGCATATGCGGACCAAGCGCCGCATGGCGTTCAGTTGCTCCAACCCGATTACCCGATAGTCGAAACCCCCATTTGCCCTAACCCTTCTACCCCGACACCGCGATACCCATTTGCCCTAAGCTCCTAATCGACCATCGCCTCCTCCGATACTCCCTGCTGGTGCCTCCATCGCCTCCTCCTCTAAGCGCCTCCGCCTCCTCCTCCAAGCTCCTCTGTCGCCTCCTCCAAGCTCCTCCGCCTACTCCGCTTCCTCCTCCCAGTCCCAGTTATTGCGCCTCCTCCGCCTCCTCCTCAAAGCTCCTCCGCCTCCTCCGTGGCCTCTGAACTCCTCCGCCTCCTTGCAGCTGTTGACTCCATCGCCTCCTCCGTGGCCTAGTTGGGGAAGGTATCCACTGATTTTACAAGTTTTTACAAGTTTTTAATTAGTTTTCAATAAAAAAACTCGTCTCCTGTGTTTGAATATTTTGGATTCTTATGTTTTCAGTTGCTACAATTTAACTTGTTTTCAGTTTTTGCAAAGTCTGATTCTTATTGTTGTCAATTATTATTTCTGCTAACTTTTCTATTGAAGCATTAATATTTGTTGATAGAGACTGTTTTGAGCTATATATGAAAGTCATTTTCTTAGAACTTCTGTTGGACCACAATTATACATAATTTTTGTTCAGTTGTAGTCACTTTTGCATATATTTATTTATTTTTAAATAAAAAATTAGAAAACCGCGTAGAACCGCATATACCCCGCATATGCCCCCGCATACCGCTTAATCGCTATTCAGTGACCTGACCGAACGCATACGCATACCGCTTTCCTGAACCTTGGGTGGGTAGGAACTGCTCCTTCAGCTCCTTCACCAACTCATCCCAAGACGAGATGTCTGGACGTCCTTCGGATGCACGGCTCCTCCACCATAGCTTTGCGTGGTCGGTTAAGTACATCGCCGCCAAGGATACCTTCTCCGCCTCAGGAGTCTTGACAGCTTTGAAGTACACCTCCATGTCCTACAAGAAGTTTTCCAAGTCTTTGGCACTCCGCGTACCTGAAAAGGACTTGGGCTCTGGGACCTTTGGCCTTCGAGACTCGCTGGATCCGCCCCCTTTCGCAATCGCTCTCTTGACGATGGAGAGTTTCCCATGCAGATCTTGCACCAGGGACTCGAGCTCCTCTAGCTTCTCCCCGAGTGCCTTCATCACGTCCACCGAACGCTGGCTATCGCCAACGACATCTGACACCACGCCTGCATCATCCTACAGATGAGCTAAGCGTTGGGCATGAGTACCCAGCTGAGACTGGATCTCCATCACGATTCCCTCCAAGGAAATAAGACGATCTCCGGTGTTGGGCGCCATAACTCGCTCTGATACCAGTTGTCACAGGGGTAAATCTCAAACTCTAATTTTTGAGACTAACCTGTGCGGCGTTAGCTTCCCGCAAGCTAACCAGCCTTCCCTTGATGTGTAGGATGTACACCAGCACACCGATCAACCACGCCGCTAGAATGCTCGCACACAAGCACACAAGCACAAGGACACAAGAGCTTTGGCACTAAACCCTCTTTGTATTGCAAGAGACTCACTCTGAGTGTGATATCTACAAATGAGCTCCACCCCTCCTTATATAGACATCCTGGGGGTATACGAAGGGACGCCATTATTACATGTACAATGAATGCAAGGACTCTTAGTCTTCTATGGAGACCCTTTGTCTTCCTAGATGACTCTTCGTGCGCTTGGCTCTTCATCTTCCGTGCAATCCCTTCGTCTTCTGCAACCGACGCCACGTCGCCCGCTCCGTCAGCATGCCATGTCATCTGCCTCCTCAGCACGTCATGTCATCACGCCACGTCATCAGTGGGCCCCACGCTCCTACGTAGGATGTTGCAGCTCAAGCTCATCAAGTGCCGCCGAACACTTGTGTTGTGCCAAGGGGAACCCGCGGTCATGCGGTAAACCCCATTCTTAGCCGTCCGTAAGCTAAGGTGAAGTCCTCCAGAACTTCATAGTGTGGCCACCGAACCACACGGTCGTGCGATACCGCTATCGCACGGTATTACCGTATCATGAGAGTTGGGGGTGTTACAGCATCCTCTTTCTTCAACCAATAGTTTTATTCTTCCTGTTTTCAATTGCCTTTTATTTTTCCTGCATTAATTTCAATGTTTTGACTTTCTGCAAGTAGAGGAAAATTACCAAATCAAACCCATAAAGCCAATATATAAACAGAGATACTTCCCAAGTCATGATCTGTTTGCTTGTTAATGTTTTATGCAGGCCACCAAGGAGGTCTATCCCTGTATAATTGAGTTCCTCAGCAAACATGATTCGATTTGTCAGTAGGAGTATGGTATTGACTAAAGACGCAACTATCGTTCCCGATTTGAAGATTCCTCGCCTTTACTTGGAGCTTCCTGACGTATGTGCAACTATATACAGATCAACATATCGTGCCATTTACATACCTGTAAATCTTGAGGATAACAATAATTTAATAATTGCATAACATAGTTATATTACACTGTAGTCAATTTTCATTTTTCGAAGCAAAGTATTGCAGATAAGTTCATCTAATAAAAAGGCACAAATTTGGTATTTATTATCAAATTATGTAATATTTTACCAATTATGTGGATGTTATGTGCTATATTCCAACAACTGCTGTTTCTACACCATTTGTTGCTGTGGATACTGGATAGTATCTAAACAGAACATCCTTCTTTTCTCTGAAAACATCTACATTTCCTGTATTACTGAAATCCGGTCTGACTTGGACTGTAAGGTAGCAGATTTATTGTTTGGAATTCACATCGATCAACGGAAGTTATGCCTGGATCATTTAGAAAGGTTGCAAAAGCATGTATGACTACCATCCGCAACCTCCTCTTGATGACAGCATGCCCCTTGTTGCTTCTGTCGTGGGTCGTCTACCCCACGGTGATAAGATAAGTCAGTTTGTGTGCTACTAAACCTCATGCAAGCTGAGGAGGAGCAAAGTTTACATGAGTCCAAGTGTAAAAATCACCATATATTTAATGGTATTGTGTTGGGATAGGAAGGGAATAATACTAAATATTGATTGACATTTGACATTCCCCACTAATTGGCAGGTGACACAAATAGCTTTTCTATCAGTTCGACCAATGTTATAGTTGGCATTGCCAAATGCAAACAAATCAATGCAATGCATCTTTGAATAAAATAAACAAAAACATACTGTGATATTGTACAGTGCAAGATCCTTTAATTGCATTTAAGTGAGATTCTTTTAGCTTATCATACCAGATTGTAGGTCCTTGCTTAAGTCCATAAAGTGGCTTTCTTAGTTTGTAGACATGATCTGGTTTTTATGGTCTTCAAATCTTAGGGATTGCTTAACATAATCTTCTACTTTAATGAGGTCATTTGGAAATGTGCTTTTCATGTCCATTTGAAAAAGCTTGAAGCCTTGATAACAAGTAAACGTCGATAACATTTTGGTTGACTCCATTATAGTGGCATGTTCATAGATTTTGTTGTAGTCGAGATATTCTTCCTTTATTTATCCCTATGCAATAATTCTGGCTTTTTTCTGGAAATATTACATGATTTATCTATATCGTTTCTAAAGCCCATAATGTTGCAATAATGGATTTGTCTTTAGGTTTGAGCACTAAATCAAATAAGTGATTTCTTTCAAATGAAATGAGTTCTTACGTTGTCATTATGTATCATTAATCAATATACACATCATCATTAGATTTTGGCTCACTGTAAGGGATAGAATTCATGAGTGTTTAAATACCTTCAGATACATAACCAATCACAAGATCCATAGGATAATCTCTCACAAAGCTGAAATCCTTGGACATCCCAATTCTGATTATACTATGTATCCATGGATCTAGAATTTGTAATCTTTCATCATTCTCTTTGACATGAGATCAGTGAGTAATAAATTTGTCTTCTTCTCGAGTGCCTGATAATCTTTGCTTCGTAATGAATATTCTAAAAATATTCCTTCATCATTTTTATGATCAAACTTGTTAAGATTATTTTTACAATTGAAAATAAAATATTTACAATCGAAAATTCGAAGGTAACATATTCCTGGAGAAGGATTAAAGTAAATCTCAAAACAAGACTTCATTAATCGAAGATGCATCAAAGTTCTCTTAAAGATATAGCATGCAATACTCAGAACTTATGCCCAAAATCCTTCAGCTCTCCTCGTGGGGAAATTATCTTACTTCTTGTTTTTTCATTACTTCATGTGACATTCCTTCTGAAAATGGATCTTTTTCTTACTGTTGTAGCATACTACTCATTTTTCTCTTTTCTTTACATCTCTTCTATTCTTCATGATTTTTTTAATGTTCAAGAAATGAGGACAATGCCATCTTTGAACCATCCTATGATGAGGTTAATTTTGCTTGTATAGCTTGACTCTTATATTTTCTTTCGACATCGTCCTCTTCTTTTTCTTGTTGCTTTTCAAACTCCATACGAGATACATTTTCCGATCAGGCCATTCGTTGTCGGGGTTTCTGAATCGTTGGCTTCCTTGTTGATGGTTGCAGTAGTTCTCCATTATGGGCCATCTATTTCAAAAGTTTCTTTATCTCCATGGGTTCCTTCACATCCACATTGAGGTTGTAACACCCATACCCCCAAAAGCTAGTCCCACATCTAAAATTCACAAAGTGTGAGAGTGGGTTATAAGTGGTAGGGATTACTACCTGACAACTTGGGCTTAAGCATTTTGGGTGGTTGCCAGCGGGTCCAATCGGATCCGAGCCCAAGTTGTCCGGGCTAGTTTTCCTCGATAACAAACCGATGATCTAAGCTCGGGACGTTACAGAGGTTCTCTAGTATGTTTACAAGATGCGAAAAATGTGATGTACATCTCTCGAATTGTCTCTCCTTCTTACATCTCGAATAATTCAAATTTTCTTGTAAGAGACTAATACAAGTTTCCTTGACTTTGTTTCTACATTTTTACATGATATCAACTTGTTCCATATTTCATAGGTTATTATGCATGCCGATACACGATTGAACTCTTCATTTGTTTTTGCACGTAAGAAGGCACCATAACCTCGGAGTTATATGTAGCTTTTTTTTGCCTGTGTCCATACATTTTGACTCAATAATACCCCATACTTCATAATCAATGGATTCCAAAAAGATCTACATTCCAACATTCTAGGCATGATAGTTAATTCCATCAAAGGGAGGTCTTAACATTTACTCTCCCTTGAATGTGTTTTTCAATGTCACGAACATTTTGCGAGGATTGCAATTACGTTTTTTGTGCAAATCTCGACATCTGATACCAAATGAGAATATTCGTAGGATCAAGATACTAATAAAGGGGGAGTGAATAGTAGTATACTTACATGATGGTCAAATGAAAAATATACCCAAAATATCTAGGATTGAGACACAATCGCTTAACAACAAGCACCACTTGCATGGTTAATTTAACGTGGAAATCCTTCTACTTAAAAACCCTACCTAAGTCTGTTGACTTAAGATTTCTGGTCGATCAAGTCAACCATTCAATCAATTTACATGAACTATTTACTGATAACTCGACTATTTTACAAATGTTTTGAATCACACACTAAAGACTTCCTTTAGCTTGTATCACATACCAAGTTCCCGTACAATAATGCAAATGCTTTGGATAATGCACCAAAGACTTCTCTTTAACTTTCATCACACATAGACTTTGGTGCAATAGTATAAGTGAGGTTAATTTCTTTTACAAAGAAATTTATTGTAGGCAAATACAAAAAAATATTCTACATGCTATCAATATGTTTATTAGAATAAAGATAGAATAGAAACATAGAAATTCAGAATGCTTAAACCCGTGATGATCGAATTGCGAAGATGGGGTTCGATCACATGTAATGTGGAACACAAGGATGCTTTTATCTAACGAATCAGAAAATAAGACAAGAAGTGACAAATTTGTTGGGCTTAAAGAGCAGTAGAGTACTTGGCAAAAATATTTTGTGCTCTTAATATATTTGACGTGAAAAAAAACATTCTCTTTGATGTGTGTGTATATTGTGTGTTGTATCAAGAGAGACATGCCATATATGGATAAAATATGAACATTCTCGCTTAATAGAGCCAATGAAAATTATTTTAGAAATTAAATCAACCTTCAACATGTCTCGAACATTACACATCACCGATCAGTTCATACAGCATGATAAATCAATTACGCAATCTCGGTCGATCGATCAAGTAATTATTATATAAATTAAATTTAATATTAATCGATCATGTAAACTCAAATGATTGATATGAAAATAGACACTATCAAAAAATGATCGAGTAATTCACATAAAGAGACCGATCAACACATTGCTTGTATGGAAAGTGATCAATCAGTTCGTACGATGTGATCAATAAGTGAATGACTAAGCATTTGAAGTGTGATGGATTAATAAATAAGGGGTGTTTGGTCAGTCCTAGATAGTGATAGAAATTGATCGATAAAGTATAAAGATGTGATAGATCGACTTGTAGGTATGCGTATAAATACACAATTTGAGTAGGCAATATGCATTCTTATGAACATGTATGCAAGGTTATATCTCTATGAGCTTTTACAAACACTATTACAAGTGAAATAAAGATAGAACATGAGGCTTTCCTTGCGCAAAACTTGTCTTTATCTTTTGAGGCATGTATCGAATATATCGATCACTTTGACAAGTTGCAAAGATGGATATGATTGCCTATCGATTATTGTGGGTTTATTTTGCTAACCATTTTTTTTTTTGCAATTTTTACATTAACAAGTTCTTATGCAGGAATGAGACTATATAGTGACCAAAAATAAAGTATCACCCTCTCATCATGCATAACTTATAGTAACAAGTTCATTTAATTTACACATGTGTTATCGTTGTCGTAACGTTTAAATCTGTGGCATTATTTGAAACACAGATGAATGATGATATGCACTACCCCTTCGAATGTGTGGTTTGACCAATATCCTACATTTGAAAACGCACAGACATATGTGTTCATATCCCTCTTCGCGTTTGGTGATGTGCAAAAGAAGTGTATACTTCAAGAATGCTTACAGTACTCCGTGTTGTGATATCAATATTCCACATTCACAGAGTTGTTGAGAAGATTTTGATGCTCGAGTATCTTCTTATACGACTTCTACCAAGACACATCTCAAGATCACATCTAATTTTATCCACAAACAGGTAGTGATAGGAGAAATAGACATGGCCCACATCAAATCTTATATTTCAACTGGCCGGCCACTAGGTTCCTTATCACAACATGAAGCAATATATCTCCCAACATGGTGAGAGAATGTGCGTGTGCGTGGGTGTGTGCATGTGCATGGGTGTGTGAGTGCGTGTGTATGCATCTCTAGGAGAGAGAAAGACCTTGGGAGAGTGTGTGTGTGTGTGTGTGTGTGTGTGCGCGCGAGTGCGTGTGTGTGCGTGGGTGTGTGCGTGTGCAAGGGTGTGTGAGTGCGTGTGTGTGTGCGTCTCCAGGAGAGAAAGACCTTGGGAGTGTGTTTGTCTGTGAGTGAGTGCATGTGTGCGCGTGTGCATGGGTGTGTGAGTGTGTGTTTGCGTCTCTAAGAGAAAGAAAGACATTGTGAGTGCGTGTGTGAGTGAAGCAATATATCTCCCAACATGGTGAGAGAATGTGCGTGTGCGTGGGTGTGTGTGTGTGCATGGATGTGTGAGTGCATGTGTGTTCCTTATCGCTCCTCATTTTTTGTGGATTTTAAAAAAAAACTTTGGAAGATTTTAATAATTCAATGATAATATTTTATCATTTAAATTTCATGTAAAATAGACTTTGTTAAGCTGTCCATCTGGAAGGGATCGGTTTCAACAATTCTGAGACTGTTAAAATTTGATGGCCTTGATGGAGGGGAGAGAAATCTCCAATTGAGTCGAAATTTGAATGACAAAATATTCATTTAGTGATAAAAAACCCCATGTATTTTAGAAACATTCCACATAAAAATACGAAAAAAGGGTCGGGAGCCAAATTAGCTCACATACACATACCCCCCTAAGGGACAGCCCCATTTTATCACACACATACACACATGTATGTGCATATGTGCATGCGCATGTATGCACAAGTGCCATAAACGTCCCATTTTTTTCGATTTTGAAATGAACCTTCGGAGGATCTAGATCATAATATATTATTGTGAGATCATTTAATTTCTAAGTTATTTCGAAACTTCTAACTTATCCCTCAAGGTAGTCAAATTTTAACGATCTCAGAATTGCTGAAATCAATCTTTTTCTGATGGGCATATTAGAAATGTTTGTTTTACACGAAAATTTAAATACATTATATGCTTAGTATTCTAACTAAATCTCCCTAGGATTAGTTTTATTTTTTATTTTTTTATTTTTTTGAAAAATACTACCATAGATTTTTACAACTATATCACTCTAATATGTCATTCAAATTTTGTTAGAAACAGAGACTCCTATGCCCCATCTAGAACAAGTAATTTTAACGTTCTTATATTTGTTGTAATCGACATGTTCTGGATGGAGGGCATAGAAGTCTCTGTTTCTGATGAAATTTGAATGGCATATAAGAGGGATATAGTTATGAAAATCCATGATATTATATTAAAAAAGATAGAAAATAGATATGAAGTAGGTAAGGTTACCTACTTCATGAAGTAGGCTCCATTTTTTCACACACACACGCGCACACACACAGGGATTGGGGAGCCTGCCCATTCCCTACATCCACCCCTTTCCCCTCAATTTTTTTGAATTTTTGAAATGAATCCTTAGGGGTTTTACTTAGAATATTAAATGATATATGTGTTTCGAGTTTTGCATAAAACAGACAATCCTAACATCTCCATTGGAAGGGGTCGATTTTAGCAAATCTGAGACCGTTAAAATCTGACTGTCATGATAGAAAGTTACATGCACATGGGTGTAGGCTCTCTCTTTTCCATATATATATATGGGTGATCCTTTGAGAGCCAAAATCTGTGAGAGCAGTGAATCTAGACCATTAGATTCTGCTCTTCTCTCTCCTCCTGCAATCAACGAGGAGAGAGACGACATAATCTAGTGGTCCGAAATCAGTCCTCTCATGCTCTCACATATTTTGGCTCTCACAGGATCACCCCTATATATATATATATATATATATAGAGAGAGAGAGAGAGAGAGAGAGAGAGGGTTGATCCTATTAGAGCCAAAACCTATGAGAGCATGAGAGCGGTCATTCTGGACCACTAGATTCAACCGGGAGAGAGAAGATAGAATCTAGCGGTCCAAAATCACTGCTCTCATGCTTTCACAGTTTTTTGCTCAAATAGGATCACGCCTATATATATAGGGGTGATCCTGTGAGAGCATGAAAGCAATGATTCTGGACCACAGTTTTTTGCTCTCAGAGGAGAGAGAAGACATAATTAGTGGTCCAAAGTCATTGCTCTCATGCTCTCACAGTTTTTTACTCTCACAGGATCACTCATATGTGTGTGTGCATGTGTGTAGAAAGACAGAGAAAAAGAGAGAGAGAGAGTAGGGGTTGATCCTATTAGAGCCAAAACCTGTGAGAGTATGAGAGCAGTGATTCTGGACCACTAGATTCAACCATGAGAGAGAAGACATAATCTAATGGTCCAGAATCACTGCTCTCATGCTCTCACAGTTTTTTGCTCACCCAGGATCACTCCTATATATAGAGAGAGAAGGGGGGTGATCATGTGAGAGCAAAAAACTGTGAGAGCATGCATTCTGGACTACTAGATTTTGTCTTCTCTCTCCTAGTTGAATATGGTGTTCCAGAATGCATGCTCTCATGCTCTCACAGGTTTTGGCTCTCATAGTATCACTCCTCTCTCTCTCTCTCTCTATATATATATATATAGGAGTGATCCTATGAGAGCAAAAAACTGTGAGAGTATGATAGCATGCATTCTGCACCACTAGATTCTGTCCTCTCTCCTGGTTGAATCTTGTGGTCCAGAATCACCGCTCTCATGCTCTCATAGGTTTTGGCTCTCATAGGATCACTCCTATATATATATATATATATATATATATATATATATATATAGAGAGAGAGAGAGAGAGAGAGAGAGAGAGGATGGGGAACTTGCACCAAGGTGCATGTAACTTTACATGTACCGACGCCTGTATCTTCCACATTTTTTTACTTTTTTCAAAAATACCACCATATTATTCATCCATATATCCCTCCAATATGTCATTCGAATTTCGTCAGAAACAGAGACTCCTATGACCTCCATCCAGAACAAGTAATTTTAACGGTCTTAGAATTGTTGTAATCGACCTGTTCTGGATGGAGATCATAGGAGTCTCTGTTTCTGACGAAATTCGAATGACATATTGGAGGGATATATGGGTGAATATATATGGTGGTATTTTTGAAAAAAGTAAAAAAAATGTGGAAGATATAAGCGATGGTGCATGTAAAGTTACATGCACCTTGGTGCAAGCTCCCCATCCTCATATATATATATATATACATATATATATATACATATATATATGCTGGGTGCCCTTTCGATAATGTAGGCCTTTCCTGTATCTATGGAATGCTACTATCAATTTATGTATGGATGCATCATTATAGTGTCTATGCATGCATGCATGAACGTATGTATGGGCTAGGGAGCTTGCACCATGGTGCATGTAACTTTACATGCACCGATGCCACAAACGCCACTTTTTATTTCTTGAAACGAAACCATGTAGGGTTTAGATCATCATATATCACTATGGTATCATTCAACATTCAATTTAATTCGAGATTTCTAACTCATCCATCAAGATTGCTAAATTTTAACAATCTCAGAATTGTTGAAATTGAGCCCCTACAGATGGACATGTCAGGAATGCATGTTTTACACGGAATTTGAAACACGTATTCCGCTTATCATTCTAAGTAAATTCCATAAGGTTTCATTTTTAAATAAAATAAAAAAGTGGAGTTTGCAACAACAATGTATATAAAGTTACGTGCATCGTGGTGCAAGTTCCCCAACCTCATATATGTATATATATGTATATGTATATGAAAAAAAAGAGCATGCTCTCTTGGAGCATGTAACTGACATGCTCCCACGCTTTCCTTCTCGTTTTTTTATTTTTTAATGAAATTTAAGAGGATTTAGATCATCATATATCACAATGATGTCTTTTAAAATTGTACTTAATTCAAAACTTATATCTCCTCCACCAAGACTGTCAAATTTTAACGATCCCAGTATTGTTGATATCGACCCCCTTCATATGGACATGTTATGAATGTTTGTTTGACGTGAAATTTGAAACAAATTCCACATATTATTCTAATTAAATCCTCCCAGGGTTTTATTTCAAAAAAATTAAAAAATGTGGAAAAAAGGTAGGAGTGTACTTTTATATGCTCCAAAGGAGTATACTCATTTAACCTTGTGTGTCTATGTTTATGTATATGTATAATATCATTGACATCCAAGGCCTTAAATGTCGATTTCGAGCACCATTTCGGTGACCGAAACTGAATTTCGGTCGAATTTCGATGGAAATTTCAATCATTTCGGTCATTTTTGTACTGGAGCCCCCATATTTCAGTCATTTCGTCCATTTCGGTCGAATTCCAATTTCGACAGGATATCAAAATTCGACCGAAATTCGATAGAATTTCGCCGAAATTTGAGGTCATGTTGACATCTACGTTCTACTCATAATAAAAATAATCAACCTATTCTCCCAAACTCCCATAAAGTCGCATCATAACAAACTCTTCCAACAATAAATCCATCATCAAAACACCAAAACAAACAAGCAACTTATCCACTAGTTTATCCATCCAAAAGCAATCTAACAAAATGCTTACTTACAGTTGCATCTAAATGCACCCTAAGCTTGCATATCTAGCCTCCTATTGGGAAGAAAGTCTGAAACATGCACCCCTGAACTATATGTGCCAAAACTTGTGCCAGTACAAGGACAATTAAAACTTCAACCTTCAGCTCGAACTAGGGTTTCAACAAGCCTTGACCCTATACCAAATAGGCAAGAATGGTGAGCAAATAAAAGACTTACACTAGGTTGGCAAATAACCGAAAGGCATGTAGCTTATCTACATTAGCTAAACCTAGCCAAGGTTCAAGGTAGGCCATAAGCCAGTGCTGAGGTTCTAAAACACCCTATCCAGTGCCTTAAGACGAACACACCCATTGTCCAAATCCATGATTTTTTTTCTTAATTTGTTATATAATTTATATAGATAAATAAAAAATTTTAGCATCATCTAAATTTTTTAAATTAAGTGACTATTATGTGTTACTTGACATGTAAACTACTAAGTATAATGTAATGTTCATAATGTAAAAGAAAAACTTGAAGTTGATTATATTAGATGTATGTAACATGTAAGTTTTTAAATGCATATTTCATTTTTGTAGATTGGTGCATTCATGAAATTTCTTGGCCCAAACTCGGTCCATGAGCGGCTGGGCAGGTAGGGCCACGGTACACTGATCAAGACTTACATTAGCTTAACTAACTCCACCTGAGAAATAACATATTCTTTCACATGCAATCTTCCTAATTATGCCCAAACTCGCATAATCACATCTAGAACAAAAGACCGTACATGTCCATCAGAAAAAATCCCAGCCTGCACATGTTTAAAAACATGATCAGATATCACAGTCCTAACACACTATAAAATGAAATAGAAGCCAACCAGCATATCTAGGACAATTAGAATCCCTCATCCAACTGAAGAACCTTGTGGCTACAATAAAATGATCATGTCAACCAACTAATTCCTTCCTATTTGCATGAACTATTGCAGCAACTATAACATTAGCTGTTAATAGATCCAAAAGAAAGGAATAAAGGAATCACAACCTTGTAACAATAGGAACACACCGGTAAAGCACACTTAGACATGTATTATCCCGGGAATCAAACCATTCCCTATTCACATAAACACACAGAGCTGCCCATACCAGAATGTAAATAGCAACGAACTGGCTGGGCAGATAACAGGATTTGCAGCAGCCATGGCTGATATCGGCAAACACAACCGGAAAATACTGACCGAAACTAGAGCAGCGACAGACGGAATACACAAGTTAAAGGAGAACAAACAACAATGAATCTGATCACGTATCAATAAAAATGCAATCTCCCACATACTATTCTACCTTAGTCCCTCTCCCAGCAGCTGCTTTGCAAACAGGGCATGAATTCTTCATGAGAAGCCACTGCTTGATGCAGTGTGAATGATAGCTATGACCACATTTCAGCGTCCCAATATCATCACCCCCTCTGTACGCATCCTGCGAACATGAAAGACGCAACTGGGAATATTGTGATAAATGTGCTTGATATATTAAGGTGTCGATTACAGTATTTTTTAACATCCAAAATCAAGTTTACAATTTTCAACTCTTATAATTTCTTTGCAGAAAGGATCGTTCAGAATTGTGGCTATAAAACTAATGTCATCAGTGAGATTTCTCTTGGAAGGAAGCAAACAACAAGCGTTTAGTACTTGACGACTAGCAAATATCAACACCTCAAAGTACGGTAGCCACTTTCCCCTATATCTCTCTTCCTTTAAACAATGATTATCTTCTATTTAGTTGCGGCTTGGAGCTCCTCGGGGGACCTACGGTGCATACTAATGGAATCTCGGGTTTCTAGGAGACCATTGGGGCGGAATGGCATGGCTCTGAGAAGGAACGCGCCACTTGCTTGGCGAGGATTTGGGCTATTTGGTTAGCTAAAAATGGTGCTCTCTTTCGTCAAGAGCGTTTTTATGCTGAAAATGTTGTGGCTCATGCCAAGACGTTGACCGAAATTTGGAATATCTAATCATGTAAATTTGTACATTTTTGTTTATTAAACGGTGAAGTTTTTCGGCACCCACCTATTGTAACACCCCCAACACCCGAGGTATGGGAATAGCGTGCGATATCGATTATCGCACACATGTGTGGTTCGGTGGCCACGCAATGAAGTTCTGAAGGACTTCACTTTAGCGTACGGATAACTAAGGATGGGGATTACCACATGAAGGTTAGAAAGACAACACTTGACAGAGCGGAGCTGCAACATCCTACGTAGGAGAGTGGGGCCCACTGATGATGTGGTGTGATGACATGACGTGTTGACAAGTCAGACGACATGGCATGCTGACGGATTGGACGGCGTGGCGTCAGTTGCAGAAGACGAAGAGATTGCACGGAAGATAAGAGCCAAGGCATGTGAAGAGTCACCTCAGAAGATGAAGGTCTCCGCAGGAGACAAAGAGTCGTCGCATTCATTGTACATGTAGTAATTGATGTCCCTTCGTATACCCTGGAATTGTGTATAAAAGGAGGGGTATAGCTCATTTGTAAACAACTGTGAGTCTCTTGCTAATAACAAAGAAGAGTTAGTGCCATTGCTTTTGTGTCCTTGTTTGAGTGCTTGTGTTTGAGTGTTCGAGCAGCATGATTGTTCGGCGTGTTAGTGTACGTCTACACGCATACGGGAAGGTTGGTTAGCTTGCGAGAAGCTAACACCGCACAGGTTAGTGTCAAAAATTGAAGTTGAGATTATACCCATCTGACAACTGGTATCATAGCTTGAGAGATGGCGCCCAACACAGGTGATCACATTGCTTCCTTGGAGGGAGTCATGATGGAGATCCAGTCCACACTGTGTACTCATGCTCAATGCTTGACTCGTCTGGAGGACGACACATGTATGGGATCGTCTGGCATCGATGGCAGGAGTCCGCGTTCGGCTGGCATGGTGAAGGCACTTGGGGAGAAGCTAGAGGAGCTTGAGTCCCTGATGCAAGAGCTACATGAGGAACTCTCCATCATCAAGAAGGCGGTCGCGAACGGGGACGGATCCAACGATGCATAAAGGTCAAAGGTCCCAAAGTCCAAGTCCTTCTCAGGTACGCGGAGTGTCAAAGACTTGTGGGACATGGAGGTGTATTTCAAGGTTGTCAAGACTCTTGAGACGGAGAAGGTATCCTTGAAGAGTTGAAGGCGATGTACTTATCCAACCATGTGAAGCTATGGTGGAGGAGTCGTACAAAGGAAAATTAGACATCTCGTCTTGGGATGAGTTGGTGAAGGAGCTGAAGGAACAGTTTCTACCCACCAACACTGCTTGGGTAGCATGGGGCACTCAGAAGGCTGAAGCAGACGGGAACCGTACGAATGTACATGGGGCAGTTCTCATCATTGCTATTGGACATCAAAGGTATGTCTGAAGAAGACAAACTCTTTAACTTTATAGTGGATCTCCAGAACTGGACTCAGGTGGAGCTTACGAGGCAAGGGGTGAAGGACCTCCAGACAACCATCGCTGCAGCGGATGCATTGGTTGACTAGAAAGTCCAAACCGTCATCAAGAAGAAGGAGACCGAGAAGGAAAAGAGCAAGCCTAAAGAAAAGAGCAAGGGAAAGTTCAAGAAGTCTGACAAAATCGAGACTTGGGAGGGAGCATAATCCTCCAAGAAGGCTAGGCGATCCAAGGGAAAGGGTTGTTTCATCTGTGATGGGCCACATCAGGCGTGGTAGTGTCGAAAGCAAGAAAAGTTAAACTCCATGACGCTGGAGGAGAACTCGGACGAAGAGGCGTGCATGACGAACCTCAAGTTGATGCGCAACGTTCGCTTGTAACCGTTGAAGTCGGATAAAGAGGCGGATACAGAGGTGGAGCGCAAAGATACAGAGCTGGTGTACCTCGATGTTGTGGTACACAAGAAGACCCTTTCGACTATGATAGACACTGGAGCGATGCACAACTTTCTCTCCAGCAGAGAGTTCGGGAGCTTGGGAGTTCCTTTGGAGAAGAGCCGCAGTGCCGTGTGAAACTTGCCAACTCCGAGTCACTTCAGATCAAAAGTATGGCAAACTGCAATGTCCAATTAGACGATTGGCGGGGAAATGTACGCTTCCTCGTGATACCTCTCAACGACTTCCAAGTCATTATAACAGTCGAGTTCTTGAAGAAAGCGAGGGCATCTGTGACTCCTTATATGGGAGGAGTTTTCTTCGTGGTTGCAGATAACCCTTACTTCATTAGGGCTATCAAGAAGAAAGGACATGCTGGAGCAATGTCCGCAATGCAAGTCTGCAACGGGTTAAAGAAAGGGGAGACGACGTACTTAGCTATGGTACCTCACACGACCTGATATCTCTTTTGCAATCAATCGACTATCCCAACATATGCAGTCACCGACCACCACGATTTTTAAGCTGCGAAGCGACTTTTGCAATATATTAAGTCCTCCCTAGACTATGGTCTCTGGTACTCTCGCTCTCCATCATCACCAGTGGTATGTGCATATGATGATTTTAACTGAGCTTCAAACAATCAAGATCAACGTTCTACATCAGGCTCACTTGTTTATCGTGGGTGCAATCCTATTGCTTGGATCTATAAGAAGCAATCTTGTGTTGCACGATCATCTACAGAAAATGAATATCGTGTCGTGGTTGATGCTACGACAGAGCTAATATGGCTAATGTCCCTCTTTAATAAACTCTCTATCAACATGCCACTTCCCACAGTCTAGTTTGATAATGTGGGTATAATGCATCTCTCACACAAATCGATTTTTCATAGCCATTTTATTCGCGAGCAAGTTGTTGAAGGCATGCTGAAAAGTTGCATATATCTCCATTCGAGATCAACTAGCTGACATCCTCACCAAATCATTGCCACTCCCAATGTTCACTCGCAATCACAACAAACTTATGGTTCTACTGAATAAGTTTGAGGGTGTGTGCTAAGGAAATATGTAAGAGTGTCGAGTATATATTCCCCCTTTCTGTTAGAATACCGTAAGAGTTTTTCATAGGCCCACTACCTCTTCTTACACCCTATATAAGGGTCAGTATTATACACAAATATATACATAAGAATACTTTTATTCTCCATTTTATTCTTCCGGTGCACTCTCAACATTATTACATAACATTTTGTACAAAAATATCTTAAAATACCATTTGTCTAAAGTGACAAACTCGAAAAATAATACAAAATGGCATTGTTTTAACTAATAGGAAGGAATAGTCCACCTATTACAATTTTTATTGCCCAATAACCAATTTGGTCCCAAGGTAAGGAATAACCAGTTATACCAAAAGATGGAGTCACACCCAGACTCAGGACTACACCCGTAAACCAAGTTAATTCGCGGGGTTTTTTAAACCCGCCCATGAGATATACACTTGGAAGAAGTAGGAAAAAGAAAATATATAGTGCTAGTTTTATTCTTCGCCGCCGTAAATAAGAATTAAGAATATTGAAAATAAAATTTTTGGAATTTGAAATAGTTATTGTTTATGGACGAACGATGGGAATTGAACCTGCGCGTAGTGGATTCACAATCCACCACCTTAATCCACTTGGCTAAGTGCATAATATCACAAGGAAAGACATGAATTATTTGCTGAGTATTTGCTAAGTATAAAATACACATAATTGGCTATTATTCTTAGTTGAATATCTAGATAGAATTAAGAAGGTCATGCATTCATATATTGCAATATATGAATGCATCGACAAGTTCAACCAAATATTGCAATATGAACTCCTTAAAATTTTCTGAATAGATTTAACTAATATATTATTAGATTATTAATGTTTTATGCAATTGAGAAAAACGGCTATCAACTATTCATCTAAATTGATCGGTGTGATCAAAATTGGTTGGCATAACGCTTTTCCAGAATTAGAGGGATGTGCCCATTCATTTTCATGATGTGCTTCGTTAATATTCCATGTTGGAGTGATTATCCTTGAGCAAAGATATTACTGTAGTTTTCTTCATCTCAAACATAAAACTATATAAATATTCGCTGATTTGACCTTCATTGAGATAATACGGCAAATGAACTATGGATAGCATGATCTGCCTCTAACTATCTTCGTTTTCGTTCAAGGTTAAAAAAAATTATCAAATGATGCATAATAATTTCACTGTAATAAAGACAACATGCAGGAATTGTTTTGCTGCAAAACAAAATTTGCAAACGTAACGTGATTGAAATCAGTAGAAGTCTTGGACTAGGATGCATACCAGACAGATGCTGCACTTGTGATCGGTTTCAGCAGAGAATTGAAATGAAGAACCAAAAATCGAATGCTTAGAGTTTCGTATGCAGCGATTGATCTCGTCTTCAGGCAGCCCAGTGTTAACATACCCAATGCTATCCTCCAGCTCCAGCAGTTCCTTTAGTCACATGAGAAAAGAAAACTTTAGTGAAACCACTCAACATGGTGGGAACAGGATGCATACTATGTGCATTAGTTAAACACCTTACATGTTCCTTCAAAAAAAAGTTAAATACCTCATATGCCATGTTATCTACATCGATCCGCAGATCTCGATGCCTGTCAAATACATCCAGCTCTGCAAGCAGCAACCCAGCATCAAACAACATGAGCTGCATCAAAACAATTGATAGACCATCTCAGATTGGTGAAAGAATTGCTAATAGATCGTCAATTTAGTTATCTTGATATTCAGGCAAGTGTAACCGTCAAACCAGGACGAATCGTTTACATGTTTACTTTTTATAACCATAAATAATTCATTGTAAACGTGCATAATTAAGCCAAGTTAGCCAACCCACTTAAAGAGGGAGAGGGCTTGAGTGTCATCTGTTGTATAATTAATTCAAGTTGTGGTTCTAGCTAAAACATGAGTTATAAAAAGCATCAGCTGGCAGTTATTTACCGTTTTTGTATTTTAGCAACATAAAATCAGCAGAAGGTAACCCACAGCCCAGAATAACTTTAGTAACATCTGGATTTGACAGTTATAAATTGAGGTGGCATGAAAGAGTAGTCGCGATAGCAATTTTCTATGTACGTTGTAATAGTCGCATAGACTTCCAAAACGATGACTAAATAAATGTAAAACTAGACCATATGTAAATGGCTAAGCTGACTCAGTAGGCAGATCGGCTGATACAAAATATGCATCTATGAAAGCAACTAATTAAACATTAGTGAATATGCCTTGGCCAAGCAAGATCTCAAAGTAGTGTTTCAAGCTTCAGTGTATCAGAAATTCGCAATCAATGGTCGTGACTTCACCTTCACTTGACTAACGAAATGGGTTTCAGATGTTCACAAAAGGGTAGTTCAACTACCCTTGACCCCTGTTGTTAGTAGGAAATACTGAGTTCAACTCTCACCATAGAACGTTGTATCCGATATATCGGTTTCGACAGGGAAGGGATTTGGATATCACCCGATATCCTTTTGGGGATATCGGCGACATATCACCGATATATCACCATATCGGCTCATGTCGGTAAAAAATGACTGGATTCAGTACAAAAAATCCCGGATATCGATCGATATCGTCGATGTTTCGCCGATGTATCTAAATATCAATGCTATTATTCATGGAAGATTGATTCCACTACTTATCTAGCTACACCCAGTATCAAAACGCATATCTAGCTACACCTAATATTAAAACACACAATGGTTTATATATATATCTAGCTACACGCAACGAGACCCCCGTACTGGTAGGGTATGGTACGACATGAGGGTGCATACAATGGTTCTTCAACTTGGTATATATTTGCAAGTTATTTCATGTTGTAAGAACTTGAATGAAATCCATTTCCAATATCTATAAGTCAATTCTTCAAAAAAATCTGTAAGTCAAGAATCAACATTAATATCGATATGTTTGAAATGATCGATATATGCGATATAAGCTTCATAGATGATCGATATGTGTGATCTAAGAGTATATTTGCAAGTTATTTAGTGATCTAAGAACTTGGATGAACTCCATTTTCAATATATATAGGTCAACAACCAAAAGTACCAACGATATGTTCGATATGATCGATATGTGCAATAAAGGATCATAGTCTTCACAAATGATATATATGTACCATCTAAGTGTATATTTGTAAGTTATTTAGTGTTATAAGAAGTAAGAACTTGAATGGAATCCATTTCCAATATCTGTAGATCAGGAATAAACATTAACAACGATATGTTTGATATGACCGATATATGCAATATATGGGCTATAAATGACCGATATATATGACATAAGTGTGTATTTGTACGTTATTTGTTGTTTTCATATCTTGGATGATCTTAATTTCTGAAAAAACGACAAAAATGACTTTTTTAGTCATTTCCAACATTTCAACCGATATCGTCGATATATCCCGATATATCCGTTTACGAGCAGACCGAAACGATATCGATATCGATACGGCATTCTTTGACTCTCACTGTCTCACATATTACATTACGAGGAGCATTAGTATTCCCCAAGCTTACCAGAAGAAAGCATGGGTGTCATTGTTTGTGCAGGGGGAAATGGGGTGCATCCAAAATATACGCAGCCAACTAGGAAACATTTTGATATGAAACTCCAATGATGGAGACCATTACATGTACCTTCCGGGATAGCAATCGAATCAGATATACCCTACAACCCCTTCCTCGTACGACCGCAAATTCAATGGTCTAGATATAATCAAATTAAACATTTTCACCACAGAGGTTTATGTGTCTCTGATTCGGATGAAAACTTTATACACGTGTTCCTCCTGATTAAGGACTAAAATTCCCGGAGGATCTTTTCTCGAGTTCAACTTCCAATTGAACTTAAAAGTCTTAGAGATAGCTCATAGGCAAGACCTTGGTAGTAGCCCCATCAATCTTCAGTTTACATGTATCTATTCATGTATGATATAGAGATATTATTTGTTTAGCGGAGAAGGCATAAAATGTTGTTGTATGCAATACGAAAAAAAACACAGATGATGTTGAAGCCATTTTGAAAGCGGAACGATATATATACATACCCAGGTGCACCATTAAGTAAACTGTGTCAAAACCATGGGAGAAAGTGCTCTTTCAGAACACCATATAACTCGATCCCACGCCTTACTCCAACACACTCATAGGGCCTACCCACAATTTTACATGCCTCTACATAGGAGCGTCCCTTTTCGCTGCAAACTTCTGAGGAAGAAATATGAATTGAGAGAAAGCCAACTAGACATTTTTCTTGAAGTGTTCTATATTAAAATTCAAGTCCCCAGCTAAAATTTGAACGTCCTGGTGGCTCCAGTAGGATATAAATATTTGAGTCAAGCTTCTTATCACGGTTGATGAAGGAGGTATGCCGATTAACATTCGATAATGTTTCTCGTTATTTGCAAACACCAGACCATTACATAAGAGTAACTACTAAAAAGGCTGGAAAGGATAAGCATGTTGATACCAAAATCTTCCCAACAGCGGAACCCAGTTCCTTGCTCATTGTGATACCGATAATAACGAAATTACTAAAAGGTAACTTCGCAGCAAATGACCACATTTTTTTACTTTTCTCACCTCTTCCAATAAGCTGGAAGGAGAACTGCAAACTCTCCATGATCGACGGAGATGTCTGGGCAAATCCGGATTCTCCGATCCAAAAACGGGGGTTTCTACTTGCAACCATCGTCCCGCACCACTCTGCCGCACAGGGAAATCACGGTCCTGCGTACAAAGACAAAGAACAACCATGAGAGGCCTTCAAACTCGTCCGGATACCCGCAACTCGAGCAAAAAATCCACACACACCAATTCCACGTTTCCCCGCTCTGGTCCTTCGGGGTCCGCAGCCTCGTCCTCCGCCGTGATCCCAACCCCAGTTGCGGGCGCAGACTGCAGAGGCATCACTGGTATCTCGCCCTCCCGTTTCTTATCCATCATCTTCCTCCTCCGACCCGCTGAGCCATTCGTCGGCCCGTCCGAGGGTCCCGACGATGGAGCGTGCACCTTCGAGGAAGACGTAGAGCATCCGAGTCCCCGGAGAGCCGCCACCGCGAAGCTCTTCTTCTTGGGCGGCGGTTGAGGGACCGGGAGGTGGTCCTGGTCGGGATTATTGCGGCGGGGAAGGATCGAACGGAGACGGCGGGGCTTGCCGGCCATGATTAGGGCTTTGGGGGAGAGAAGGGAGGGGCGAGGTGGTTATAGTGGGAAGGGGACGGAAAGGGACTGGGGAGAAGGGGACGGGAAGGAGGACCCATCTGACCGAGCAGGAGAAAAAGGTGAATGCTAATTGGAAGACGAGGGAAAACGTTTTGAATTGTTGGCTTCTTTTTGTTTTTAGGATAAATTAAAAAAAAGGTCTACTTGTGCTTATCCAATTCTAATAAAGAGAGGTATGATCTTATATTTTTATCACAAATAGAGGCCTTTATAAGCTTCAACGACCATTATACGCCGACTTAAATCCTTAAGTTGAAAGTTCACCCTTATTTGATACAATTGAAAAATGAGTCCCCTAATTGGAAATCGAGGTATAATTGGGATCCTTTTTGTAATTTACCTTTGTTTTTAATACGCTCTCTCTCGAGATTTTGTTAGAAATAGAGACGTTTCTCGTGGGGCATAGGGGAACAAAATAATGTTCGAAATGAGCATAAGGTGAAAAGGTTCTAAGAATGGATATGAAATGGCAAATAGGTTGTCACGGGCTGATGGGTATTGAAAATAATTTGCCTTTCAAGTCAAATGACGTGTGTGTCCCATTCAACCTCCCCACACCCTCGTTATCACCGGAACCATGTTTAGTGTTGCCTTCATGCACCCGCACTCGATCTCCACCCAGCAAGACGTCAGCAGCTCCAAGATGGGGAGCACTAGCCCCAAGCACTTTGTCTAGAGTTCTGAAGTGCATGCAAGATCCCAAACTTCCTATCAAGTCACAACGTGGTCTCTAAACTTTCAATTGTAACGATTTAGGTCCCGGATATTGTTTACCGTAACAATATGGTCTCGGGTCTATTCCCCTACCGTAAAATGCACTAGACGACATTAGTATTTCGTATGCATGTATAAAAATGCCCTCCTACATTTCCAATCCCTAAACCCCCTCACTTCCTCTGGACCCTACCCCCTCCTCTAACTCCTTTCTCTCCCACGGCTTCGATCTTTTCTCCACCAAGTTGAGCAGAGGAACCAACGTTCCACATCCTTGTGTCATGGTCATATGCTCATACTTCTGTACCTCACCAAATAGGTGCACAAGAATTATAGTTGTGTCTCCTTGTTCCTCGAAGAGCCCTCGGTGATCAGATCTATGTAAACCAAAATAGCTTCAGTAATAGAAATGTAAGTGTGTAAAGAGAAAGAGAAGAGGTCCGAACCAACCTCCAATTCCTGAACACCAGATTTGAAATGAAATCATCCAAAAATATCGATTCACCTCCATGGCCATCAATCTTCCCTCATCCACTCGCAGCTCCGCTCTCCTCCCCTTTTAAACCTCGATCTCACCAGATCAGATCTCCCCATCTCCCCCTTTTCTCCCTTCTTGATCGATCTCGATGATGGCTATCCCTTCCAACAGCACTGCATCTAAAGCTACGACAGACGACGTCCCAACCACCACCATCCCCGACCTCGATCCCTGCAAGGCGTGCCATCATGTCCTCTGCTTCCATTTTATCCGTGTTCTTTGACTAGATTCTATGTATATTACCATCAAATTGATCGATGGTTGGCTGCAGTGTTGGCAGATGAAGAAGATCGATCGCATCGCATGCTGCAAGAGCATCAGCCTCATTCGCAGTGGGAGCTACACCGGGCTTTGTTCCACAGTCTACTTCAGCAACTGCCTTAATAATAGATATGGAGAGAAGGTTGAGGAGGTGTTCGATGCTTCAAATGGCAGTGCCCCAACTTCAGAGGAGTTTGCAACAGTAAAGTCCACCTTCTACCTCCCATTTCATGAAAAAAAAGTCGATTACATATACGGGAGAGCTGTTGGAGTGAATGGGAGTTCAGGGAATGGAAATGTAGGGGGCATTTTCGTCAAGACATGCAAAACTACGACGCTGTCCCGTGCATTTCACGGTGATGAATAAACTCGAGACCGCATTGTTATCATAAACAATGTTCGTGACTCAAATCGTGATAATTGTAAGGTTAGGGACCATATTGTATTGGGTGGGAAGTTTGGAGATCTCCCTTTAAATTACTCTTTAAAATATCATGTATATCCAAATCACATATCCATAATTTGTTGTATCTGAATTCTATTTTATCGGCAATTTACAACCCCTCAATCAATCATGTTGCCAAACTTTTTCGATTTGTTTCTCATGTTAGCGGTAGTAAAGGCCCCTCGCCCCTTTACACTATTCTTTTTTTTAAAATTCCATCTTATATCCTTAACAATACAACTTCCGCCACACTACAATAAATTTGAACAAAAGGAATGAATATTTTTTTATTAATTATGGTATTATCTGTAGTTAGATATATAATAATAAATATCTTCCATTACTTCATTCTTTAAATTTGCAATGAATATCCCATTCATTTCTATATTCCTTGCAGCAAATCATGTAATAAATGCTATCCGTCGACCTTTTCTTCTAATCATGGTTAAATTTAGCAAGCAATTATAGCAATTTAAATGAATAAGTCAATGGATATCTGCATTGAAATAATATGCATTGATATATATATATATATATATATCTAACATCAGAAGATATGACAAACAAATATTCAAACTATTTGTTGCCTTAGGTCAATTTTGTTGTGATATCGCATAAATCTTCAAAAGTTGAAATTATATACGAACAAGGGATCAACATCATGCTTTACAACAATGAAAAATCTCAATAATCCTGTAAGACGTGAATTCCCCAACCACCTCCAAAATGACATGAGATCTCCGTAAATACATCTCCACGAATCAAGTTGTCTAGATCTCGTGGTTCCTTCTCCATCTATGCAAGACGCACACAACGGTGCAGTGCTGATTGATGCATCTTTGAGGTTTCTATTATTTTATTATAATTTGCGCACAAACAAAGCACATAATTTTCAAGTTATTGTGGTTCACAAAAGTTCCTTATCAATATGGCACAAAAGTGACAGATTATCATATGATTAGTAAAATTTTTAATCAACATTCTCAAAAATCAATATATATACCATTCTTTATTTTATGGTACTTATGAATATGGTAATGTTTTATCTTAAAATGTTATTGGGTATTTTATTATTTTACAATTACTCCCATTTAAATTTCATGACGGAGCCATTAATTGTTAGGACTATATTTAAATATGATAAAATCCATAAAAAAGTATTTATTGCTCTCAATTCTAAACCTTTATTAAACCTCCTATATATTTTACTGTTATCATACTTTTAAACAAACTACTGCATTTGCAAGCAAAGGAATGCTATAGTCATAAAATTGCTAATTGAATCGATTCATGATCTTAAAAGTAACGTCTAACCATCTTTCAACATGGAATTTAGTAACTATCAATTATTAATTGTAAAATCCTTATAATTCACTAACCATTACAACGTAAATATAAAACCAAAAATACATAATAAAAATTTTATTTGAATGATTTTTGTGGGGAGGTATCATGTATCCGAAACAATAAAAAAGTCATCTCATAAAATACAATTGACCTCAACTTTTATGTTGACACAAACTCATATATTATTACATTACATGGATTTCTATAAAAAATACTTATTATTGCATAAACTTTTTTAATCTACAGTCTACATAATTATTTTAAATATTTGATGATCGATAATCAACTAATCTAATATATATATATATGTTGTAATACGACTGATTATCAAGTCAACAGAACCCGACTAATGATCTCGGTGAAGAGAGTTTGGCTTAAATTTACCATGGATAAGTCTAGGGTCGAACACATGGACACCAATCAATTATTCTATATAATTTGGACCTAGATACCTATGTTAAGTGAAATATAATGCCATTTAGATCAAGGATGCACAATAGTATGAAAGCATGTATTTTTATGGGTTTTTAATGCAAATCAAATGCAATGCAAAACGTTACAAAATGAGTACAATGCATTTAAATGCATACAATCACAAACCAATGATTATTAAACTCCTGATTCAATTGGTAAAACTCAAGCAAGTATTATCTTAATAGTCTAAGTTAACAAAAGCAAGATCCATATTCCATGTAACAATTTAATTGAATTAGCTCCTAAAACACCCAATCTACTCATTCAACATCTAACTTAATAAGGATCTAGTTGAGAGAGTATATCAAAGATCAAACCACCTAGTTAACTTCTAAGATGAATTCGCTAATCATTGATTAAATAACATTTTAAATGAAACTAAAAAGAATTAAATTAATCTAATTATGAGCTAGATATATCTCTATTTTTTAACTAGCATTCCACAGTTCAAATCAAAGAATTACTCATCTTAGATTACAGAGCATTTTCCAAGCTTTAGAATGACACTAATTTCATTTCATTTGGATAAAAGATGCAAGAGCTATTAAGCATTAAGTCCACAAGCATAAATACAAAAGGAACATAAAATAAAAATACATAAAACATCATAGAATGGTCCAAAATGGACAAAGGATTAATATATAAGACATGGTGAGCTTATCTAGTAATTTACCCACCTGTGGGGGTATTTCTACGAATATGGAAAGCCGATGAGGTTGCTTATGCAAATACCCTAGGCGTGTCACGTGGAGCGCGTGAAGGCAGGACCTATCCGCAAATTGGATAAATTGGCAGTGTTTGACTGTAAATGCTCCAGTAGGCACCTACGAGACATGAGCGAGCGAGGATTGGGGTGTGGCTTGGTCGGCGTAGGTGGCTTGGACCACGTAGGTGGCTCGAGGGCTTTGAATGAAGGATCGATCCCACCGAGTCTGCCGGTTGTGATGAAGGCTAGGGGCACTCTTGAGCAGTCGGATCGATATTGATTAGGTGCAATATAATGATGCATGTAGCATGGATGCAGCTCCTCCTTCCCCACGATGCAACGAAGATATCGGAGCTCCGACGAGGTCATGGAATCTCTTATCCATGCTCCCCTTTCTCGGTTAAAGGCGGAGGAAGTTTCCCTGGAGCCTTGCGAAGACGAGGGTTGGTCGAAGAAGGGATGGGGATGTTGGAGAAGGGTTGGGGATGTCGGAGAAGGACAACCAATACTTCATCGTCAAATGCGATGGTCTAGAACGGAGGTCGTTCGAATATCCGATCATTGAAGGAGTTCAAGTACCTATAGTTAGGATGCATGACCGAAGCATGGAGACTCATTTGGGGGATGTTGGAGTGGTTAAGAGGGATATTTGGATGGAAGGAGGCAGAGCCCTAGTGGGTTCCTCCTCCTTGTAGGAGGAGGAAGATGGTCTAGGTGGAGGAGGTACTAGAGAAGAGGAGAGGGTGATCGAAGGGGTCAGTGAGGATCAGCAAAGCGAGAGGAGGCGATTGTCTATTCGAATTGAACTGACAATATGTGTACATAGTTATAAAAATAGGATGAACACAAATGGAAAGAATGTAGGCTAACCTGGAAGCAGACAAGCTCATTGGAGGTGGAGGAGTTGGCCTGGGATTAAGGCTCTAAAGGGGCCTCGGTGTTGGACATGCGAGCCCACGACGAGCCATTATGCAATAAATGTTATTGCGAATATCATTCCCTGATATGAAATGAAGCATGATTAATTTGCATAATAGGTCCCCTAGTACAATCAGGGTTATGCACCATAGCCATCTTAATGATCATACAATTGTTGATTCAATTATTAAATCATAGAGCCTGGTGCTTGGGTGAATATCTAAAGAGTTAGATTGATGACTCATCAAGCACCATCAAATGATTGTTAAGAGAGGATCTCCAATCTGAGAAGGAGATGATGATTTTTTTCTTTAACGGTTGATATCTGACCGACCTCTTGATGCAGGTCCCCCGTATAGGAATAAAGATTCGGAGGTGTCATATTAGTTAGGTCAAAGAGTTGACTTAACGATATCGAGATAACCAAGGACATATGTCATATGTTGTCATGATATAGGCACACATCCTCTGATCGAAGACAAATATGGTACTATATATATCTGAGTATGTACATTTGGCAGACTAATAAGTTGATGACCTAACGAAAGTCTATACACTGGCATGCTGGTGTGCATACAATGGCATATGAGTAATGCGATCTCTCAAAGGGATCATACATGTTCATTTACAGAACCAGAAGACATGAGCTCACTCATGAGATATTGGGAAGAATTAAATTCCGTGCATGGTCGTCTCGCTTTGGAAGCTTGACTGAATTAGTAGGTATGATGTGTTTTTTTGGAAATTATATGATCAACACCTGGGTATGATATATACTTTTGGAAAGTATATGATCGATACCAACTCCCAATAGTCAAATGAGAAACTTAATGATAAAACCCTGAAGGAGACGATCTAAATAGATCTAAAACTTCGGGTTTATTTTGGGTCTTCCAGTGACCATGACGCTTCCATTCCGAGGAAGTAATGAAACAGTTCTGGATTTTAGTGACTCCTCTAAGTAGAGAAGTGATCTTATCTTGGTCCAAATATCGGACATTGATCCGAATGTGATTCATATGCAATAAGAAGATTAGATTTGCAGTCTTGATTTAATCAAGCATCTATAAGAGGTCCACAAGATCTGGATTTGAGATGCGATCTCAATATCCAAGTCACTATACGTAGAACAATACAATCACCTTGTCCTTATCTCCAAGTATCCGCGAAGAAAGTGCATTATCCTTGAAAGAGTTCATGTATAATTTCATTGTTGATATTATATATCCGAGCATTGAGAAAATTGATAATTAAATATGATTTGATTATCATGAATAATATGAATTTGATTCATATTATAAGGATAGTTAACTGAGATAATTAAATGTGATTTAGTTATCAAAGATGTGAATAATGTGAATGTGATTCATACTATTTGAGCACATGAGAATGGAGATCCAAGTTGATTAAATATGATTTAATTATAATGGATATAAATAATGTGGATAGCACTATCCATATTGATTATATATATATTATAAATGAGATTTATAATATGTCAGAGAGAGTCTATTATTATTTATATTTGTTGAATAGTTATTGATTTGAATTAGATTCACATTGGATAATTGATTGAAAAATACAATTTACATTCTATTTTGGGTTGTGAATGTGATTCACAAATTATTCAATGGTAAGTTTGCAATCTTCACAAGATAATTGTGAATTATTTTTGTGAGATAATATTGGAGATATCATGAGATAATGAGATCTCATGAGATAATTGTCCCATTCCACCTTAAGAGGGTGGACAGCCACCAACATCCATTGGGATTGAGTAGCCATCCCCCCTTTTAGGGGATATGGTCAATCTTCTCATTATCTTCAAGATTGATTAATTGATTTGATTTGAAATTAATTTATATTAATTTATCGATATATGTTAATTCAAATTAAATTAATTGTTGTTGTCTTTTTACAATAAAATCATGGCCATTGGAATAAACACAAATCAATCTCATCCATTGGATTTGTGTGCACATGGATTGGGATCCATGGGCTCCCAAAATATTATATAAGAAGAGGCAACCCTAGCTCTTCAAGATAAAATTGGAAATATGCACTCTCCCTTTCTCTCTCTACACTCCAAGTCTCTCTACTTCTCTCACATTGTGATCGTCCACCATGGAGCCATAGAGAGAGTCGCTATCGCTACATCATCGTCGTTATGCTGTCGGATTATTTGCTCATGGTCTCTGTCTCCTTTGGTGCACCTCGCTCGTGAAGAAGATGTCGGATCTTGTGTGACAAGATCAGGAGATTCATCGCTTGGATCATCAACATGGATTGCGAGGAGCACACATCTCATCAACATGCTCGCAAGTATCTCCTCCGTTGGATCGGACTTGAGACAAGAGGTCTCTTCGTTTAGAGACTCGATCGCAGCCACGCTTCAAGAGGTAACCCTAATGCTTGTTTGTGGATTAGATGAAACAATCCGAGAAGTGTTCTTGGATCATGTGGTTGATGAATCTCATATTCATCATGCTAAAATTTGTCATTTAGGCTCTGTCCCCCATCATCCTCTTGTAATTAATCATTAATAGAGCATTATTAGCCATCATGCATGTGTAAATAATATCTGCATTTCATCATGCATAAATTGCATAAAAATCCCAAGTGTAAATTAGCCCAAAAAGCCGCTAACTTCTCTTATTTTTAAATAATTCATCCTAACTCCGATTGACCCAAAACCATCTCCATTGTGTAGATATTACTAACCTTATTAAATAAAAATACAAAAAAATTACTAACCTCAATAACTGTCAAATAATCCCAAAGTCTAATTTCACATCTGACAGACTAAAATGAGCATATCCTCCACATACAGTGTCTGATTTTGGTCTACTCACTTTTAAAGTACTCCATTTTCAAATACCTTCAAAACAAGATCAATTTCATAAAATTCGGAGCTCATTTGTGAAAATTGGGTTTTGGGCCTCTTTTGCGCATTTTGACTTTTTGCTGTTTTGACCTCAGCTTTTAGGTCCTTAATTAACTCTTTTAATTTTATTTCTTCTTCATTTGTGTTATTTAATGAAAGTTTTATTAAGAAACACAAATATCCAAATCCAGAGTAAAATTGAAATCAAAGAAACTGACCAAGTCCGAGTGTCCGTTGTTTGTCTGTTCAAAAATTGTGTGTTTCTTACTTTCATTTTATTTTCCTATTTTCTTTTCTATTAAAAATCCAAAAAAATAGATTAATGTGTAATTAATTTTCTTGTATTTTATCGTATTTTTTCTATAATTTTTATCCCCTCTAAAATCACCTAAAAATTTACAAAACTCCAAAAATCGGTTCTCTATACACATGGAAAGCCACCAAAAATACCACTTCGCACAAGTGACCTCTTTTGCTCCCGGGTCCTTCATGAAAGTTGTAGATGTCGACAATATGAACAACTTTCGTGAAGGAAATTTTTCGATCCGAGGTCTCCTTCTACTTCTTCTCTATCAATATAGTTGAAATTTTTTGGGGCGCCACGTGGCAGCCCCTGGGCGTGCCATGTGGCACCCCACTTGCACTCTCTCTCCAGGTCACCCTCAGGTCACGTACCCAGCACGTGACCCCATCTTCCTTCTTCCCTTGCCGTTCTCCCTTCACCCCCATTCCTGTAATGCCCATCGCCGCCCCCTCTCCATCCTCCGCGCATAACCGCCACATGCGGCCATCAAAGCCGCCATGCGCGGTGATCACTCCTCCTCCATCGGCCCTCCCTCTTAATCGTTACTTATCTCTCCACCTATAAAGCTTCCACCCCCTCCGGCCTCCATGGCCATCCGCCATCTCCATTTCTACACAAGGGAGAAAGAGAAAGCTCGAGTAAAGGGGGGCCGATGATAGCAACCCCAGTCCTCGTCAGCAATAACACTTCTGGCGTGATCCGCGGTGTTCCCCCACCACGTAGCAGCCTTCACGAAGCTGCACAGCCGCGTCGTGCTCCGCCCACGACCGTCGGTGAAGACAACGAGCGAGCTTCTGTTCCTCGAAACCCAGACGAATCCACCTTTTCGTTCTTATCTTCCATCACTATACACCCCAACACCTCCAAAGCTCCGCCGTTTTGCTCAACCTCCTTGCAGGTCCTCTGGTTGCCGCCAAAGCCCCTTGGCCGCGTCCAGCTCGCAGCCGGCCTCCGCTCCGTCGACCGCCCCTCCGGCCGCTCCAATCGCCATCGCCTTCGGCCATCCCAACGCCAACGCCGCCCTCGTGCCGTGTATCGGCCGAGGGGCTGTACCCTCGTGCCTCCGGCGTTGAAGGCCGCCAGCCACCACGCTTCGCCGCCTCCACCTCGGCGCCTCCACGCGACAACACCGCTTCCCCACCTCCGCTGCGAGCCGCCAGCGGCTGCTCCTCCACTCGCCGCCCCGCAGACCTCTCCCCGCCTCTCCTCCGCCACCGGGGTGCTGCCCTCCAACCGCGTCCGCCCTCGGGTAGGCGTGTAGCAGCGGGGCCCCGGCCGTTGCAGCCGCCCTCGAGGAAGACGACCCCGCCCCCGTGCCTCTGCCTTGCCCCCCCCCCCCCCCCGCGTGAGGAGCACGTGGGGCAGGGGCAACTTGCGCCTACGCCCCTCTGCCTTCCAATAATTATGAGAAGCGCCCGACCGTTGCTGACGTCAGCATCACGTGCTCCGCACGTGATGCACTGGTGAAATTGTAGAAAGACCCCGCAAGTCCCTGATACCTCTTATAGGTCCTCCTAGCCAGAGTCACGTGCCCTACACGTGTGTGTGTTGAAACATTACAGAGGAGCCCCTCCGGAATTGCTAAATTACAGATAAGTCCCGTAGGGACCTTTTTGAAGAAGAAAAGTTTATTTTATTTACAGTTTAGTCCCTGCAAAGTTCACTTTAGCATATCTTTCTCATACGAACTCTGATTTTAGCTTATAATATGTCATTTTAAAGCTTATTTCATGCTCTATAATTTTGCATAAATTGTGGACACATTTGAGACTGCTTTGTGAGAATTAATATTGGAGATTCATTTTGATATTAGCAGGTCGAACTACGGCATTTTGTTTGGAAAATTAACATTACCTTTTGAAGGGATTTAACTGGGGTTTTTAAATTGAATACTTCTCCAGGGATTATTTAATTGTTATTGAGGATTTAATCTATGCAGGGGCTTCAGAAAGGAAGATTGAGAATTTATTTCCCTTGTATTTTTCGAAGATAATGTCTATCGATTAAGGATTAATCTACAGGGAATTTAGAAGAAATTTTCATCAGAGCCCAGATATATGAGATTATTTATTGACACTCTGATCATTTATCTTGAATTATAGCTTATGATCTGTGATAAATTTCGAGGTTATCAATTAACATCTTTTGGAGCATAAATCCGAATTCCAGATCCTGTGCTGAATTGTTTTCCCTGCATATTTTCTTGCATTTGCATCTCATTGCATTGTATATTTTTTGCAAACACACAAATTAATCGAGCATTAATTAATTATTTAATTTGATTTAAAAACCACGCAACTAAAAATCACTGTTCCCTGTGTTCGACCTTGGTAAACTTGCCAAGTAAAATATTCCACAACATTCAAAGCTTGTGGTTTTTGCTGAACCGAATTCGTCTCCTGTACTACAACATAATTTCACATTATATAGAGGCGAATTTGACTTTCATCAGTGGTTTCATCACATTGAAAATTTTTTAAAATGTTGCTGCCTCGATCAACTAGTACAGCTAGTCGCTCCCGATAGCATACGATGTGATCCTCACACTTCAGTGATATCCTTAAGGATTTGTACATATCATTCAAGTGGTATTAGAGCCTTATTTCAGAAGTTTTGGATACGATCCATAAACTTAAGAAGACTTGGGCTCATTAGGGCTTGTGAAAATTTTATCGTATTTCATTCTCGCAGCCCTATTTTGTGATTATTTTCGATCCTGTTTAGAATTTTTAAACACAAAATTATCACTTGGATAATTTTTTCCATTAAATAAGAAAATCGTGGTATTTGAGTTTGCGTGATTTGGAATCTGATAACTCAAGTGATGATCATT
Source organism: Ottelia alismoides (assembly GCA_037367405.1). Lineage (NCBI taxonomy): Eukaryota > Viridiplantae > Streptophyta > Magnoliopsida > Alismatales > Hydrocharitaceae > Ottelia > Ottelia alismoides. The sequence continues at coordinate 64,347 of JAZKJV010007788.1, read as the reverse complement.
TTAATGAACATATATCCACTGTATCGAGGATGACAAATCTTGACGTAATAAAAGAGTTAGTTACTATTTTGAAACGCTTGGAAATGTGTGCTAATCACTTGGTTTCTATTTTAAATCAAATTATAAAACTTTGGAAACTTACTTTGCATGATTTAGACTAAAATTGATTGAGATATGATAATTTTAGTGAGTGAGGGTCACTGTTGGAAATTACATTCCTAATCAAAACCTTGTGATTGTCATTTAAGAAATTAGTGAAATTAATGGTTAATTTTCTGGAATAATATGGATAAATATTTGAGAAATATTTTAAGATAATTATTTCCTTAAATGATATTGCTTTAACCAATAATTGATTAGATATGATCTAGATCACAATTGATTACTGTTGGAGTATAAGTTGTATGCGCCCATTGTGTTGTAAATGGATCCTGGAGGAGATCCATTTACCCCATATAGTGTTTAGTCCCACATCGTCCAGTGGTGGGACTTGGAGGCTCTGGAGAGGCTATATAAGGAGTCCCAGACCTCATGTATCCATTGAGAAAGAGAATAGACAAACACGCCCCGTTGAGGGCTTCTCCCGTGGTTTCATCCCGCTCCTCACGGAGTAGGGTTCCACGTAAAATCCCACGTTCTTTCTTGTTCTTTATTTCTTTATCCATGTTTACGCTTTCGCTTCCGATTTACTAACATGGTATCAGAGCGGGTTTGGTTCTCGGGATTTTTATGTTCTTATTTTTATTCGAGATCCGATATATTATTCGTTGTTCTTGAAGATCATTACTCTATTCGAGATTCAATTTCTAGGGTTCATGAAACCCTTACTATGTTCATCCTGCAAGCAGAGGGAATTTGATCCGAAGTTTATTCAGTGTTTCTGTTCTTGATCTTCGAGTTCAAACAACAGATGTTTCCAGGGTTGTTGCGGCAAGCCCTATCATCACCGTCGGCTGCATCTTCGATGCTCAAAAGGGGAGGCGCACCCCAGTGCTCCCAGGAGGTATTGGTTTTCACACGCACAGATCTCAGCATCGTGCTCTTGCGCGACCCGTCATCTTCCAGTCTGTTGCTGCACAGGCGCATCAACCTCACGCTGCGCATCTTCCCTCGCGCATCAGTCTTCCAAGCGGCGTGTCGGCGGCGATGGCCGCTCCTCTCTTCACGTCGCGAGCGGTGCAAATATCTTCCTGATCGTAGCAAGCGGCACATGCCGCATCTCCTCGGTGAGACACGCATCTAAGAGGCACGATCCAGGCTGCCCCTCACGATCTCGCAAAAGAAATCTCCCTATCTCTCCAAGCGAATCCAGACCCGATGCACGTGAAACTTGGCTCACCCTCCTGCCTTCCGATCCAGGCTCCAACCACCAGCATGCACCCCTTTGGAAACCCTTGATGTAGATCACTGGGGCGGCGCACGCGCTCAAGGCGGTGCTGCTCCTCCTCCCCGACTCATTGACGCGCGACGCGCGAGGGCTACCTCGCCTCCAACCAGAGCAGCAAAGCCCAGAGGGCTATCTAGGCAACAAATGGCGTTCCCTCTTCCTGATCCAGGTGGCGGCGGCAACCCCAATTGAAGGGGGTTTCTCGAAGGGAACCTTAAGCTGTAGGCTCTTTATAAGGAATTTTTTTTATTTTTCAGCATGGGCTGTCTTGTTGGGCCAGGAGAAAAAAAAGGAAAAGAAAAAAGGAAAGAGAAAGAGAGAGAGGCAGCGAGTTTTGCAAAAAAAAAGAGGGAAGCTGCTTTTGTGGGTCCAGTTTGGGCAAAGAGTTTTTTTTCCAAAAAAAAGAGAGTTGAAAACCCGTATATAAAAAAAGGAACGGCTTACAAAAAAAGGTAACGGCTTATTAAAAAAATGAAAAGCCGCAAGTGATGTTTGTTTTCCCCATTATGTTGTCTTCTCCCAACTTTGTCGATTTATCTATTTTCCGACAAGTATGGGAGAAAGGGGGAGTATGGTGTAGAGTCACATGTCTTTATTTCAGATCTAGATTCAGATACCAGTCTTCAGACCAATCAATTGTTCAGACTCTACAGATGAAGATTCTACATGCGTAATTCCAGACTTGACGTTCAGATTCCGAGTCCCAGTTTGATGCACAGTTGTTCAGACTCGACAATTGATTCCGAGTCCAGCCATCATTCTTCTTGTTGTCAGGCCAGAGTTTTCATGTGAGCCATATGGACTCCAGAGCAGAGGACCATTCCCTTGAGGGCAAGGGTTTTCATGTGGTATCATAGGTACACTAGAGCAGTGCACCATTCTCTGAGCCAGATGGGAGAGACCCAGTTCTCCGACGAGGAGACTTCAGGCGCAGTTCAGACTCGATGGTCAGGTTCCGAGTCTTCAGTTGACTCACACTCCAGCCCGTTCGTCCTCCTCACCTACACGGCATGAGAAGCATCGTCCTCAACTGCAGCAATGTGCGCGTTGGGTTGATATTGTCCGTAGTGTCCTGTAGCGTTGAGTTGAGTCTCTTTTTGTTTGTCCAAGCTGAGCATTGCATGCTCCAGCTTGAGGGGGAGTGTTGGAGTATAAGTTGTATGCACCCATTGTGTTGTAGCAGGGTAAATGGATCCTGGAGGAGATCCATTTACCCCATCCAGTGTTTAGTCCCACATCGTCCAGTGGTGGGACTTGAAGGCTCTGGAGAGGCTATATAAGGAGCCCCAGACCTCCTGTATCCATTGAGAAAGTCAATAGACAAACACGCCCCGTTGAGGGCTTCTCCCGTGGTTTCATCCCGCTCCTCACGGAGTAGGGTTCCACGTAAAATCACGCATTCTTTCTTGTTCTTTATTTCTTTATCCATGTTTACGCTTCCGCTTCCGATTTACTAACAATTACTCAATCTACTCTCCAACAAACAAACTTGCTTGCATAGGATTGGGAATTTGTTTAGCTATTTTTCTTACAATCAAAATGGTTTTGATTATTATTATATGGTATAGCTTCAGTTGAAAAACTGATTATCATCTCAAGTACAAAGTGATCAATCATCATTATCCTAACCTGAGGTGGATATGGTGTCTAGTCGGAGAGTGTTGGGGTAGCAGGTTGCTCCATGAGCGATCTATCCCACTCCCGTCGGTCTGATCATGACAACAAGTAGGGAAGGTATAATGCATCAGGGATCATGATGTATTTTTCTAATTATTAAAATTCGAAATATATTTGAGATAATACCGTATTTTAAGTAACAATAGAATGCTTATTGGATATTAATCGGATCATTGATTTAATGTGATTAGATTGATTGGAATCCAATTAAAATTAAAACACTCTATTAATAAAGTTGTATTTCCCTTGGAAGAATTAATCATAATGAATATGATTCATAATGATTAAGAATTCGAATATGAGGTGGAGGATCGCATACGTGACATCCATGATCTCCTGTCAAGGTGAAGAGTTTCATCGCTAGGGATTGTATGTAGGAGACGTATGTCTGAAGTACCAACTCCTGCAAACAATCACATCTGGATCAGGCTCTTTGCATCTCAAACCAATATGAAGTCCTCATATTATTGGGGTCATATTGGATTGCGCATAACGAATTGTATTCCTGTTGACGGTTAGTTCAATTAATGACAGGTCAACATCACTTTAGGGGTGGTGGGCCTGGGTGTTAATGACCAAATTGGGAATGCAAGTTGGACTTGCAAGGCGGAATGAGTTCCCGCTTCTTTTTATCCGAGTTGCAAGTTCTCATATTATTGGGATGTGATAAAGATAAAGAAGGAGATCCAGATCTTGCTTGAGATATAATGGTAAGTATATCTCTTACATTGAAAGTGATTAAGGAAATGAACTTGCAGTTGGAAACATAATGTATGTGGTTGCAATGTGCATGTTTCCTCGTAATAATGAGGAATGACAATTAAATTGACAATATGACAACAACCTAGGGTTTGTGTGTCTATATGGTCTTGATCTCTCATTGAATGTACTTTGGAAGTGACATGTCGATGATGATCGCAATTGTCAAATAATCCTTATAAACATCTAAGAAGATAATCTAGCATACATATATGCTTTCAACATTTAATCATAAATGACATGGTTCACTGCATTATGCAAGAATGGTGGCTCGATGGGAGATGATGTACTAAAAATATTTGAGTACCTACCTGAACCAATGTTTTTTTAGAGTTAAGATGGATGAAAATATGATGAGTGTCATGATTCCACTGTCTGTACTCAAATCATTCATGAAGCTTCATAATATTCATATTGTATGAATTGAATGAAGCATATATAAATATTGAAATACTCTTACATTGAATTCTTGTGAGTTCAACATAAGAGATCCTTTGTCTTAAGCAATGGTTATTTATAGATGAAGAGAGCATAGTGGAAGCATGGGTCTGACCTAGGCAAGAAAGAAATTCAAGGAGTTGACTGTACTTTTGTAATTTCCATATGACATTCAAATAGTTGGATAAATGCTAATACTGCAATAAGTCGATGTACTGATAGTGTGACTATCTAGACTATCTTGGATACTTAGAGAAGGACTCAGATAGTGCATCAGAATAATCTATATCTACATGTCATCATTAAAATTCACTTACTTATTGGATAAGATTAAAAGTATAATAATTGTATCTCATTCTTCTAATAACACTTGTAATTGGTTGCATATGTATTAGAAGACTTTTTTTATCTTATGGTTTTTAATAGTCATCCACATGGATGTTGGTGCAATTGCTGCAATAATATCTATTGGATTGATAGACTTCTCAATTTCAGTGGGAGAGTCCATAGTCTTAGAGAATATCTCTATAACCAAGATATTAGAATACATTCATTACTTATTTCTAAATGTTGGAAATAAACATTAATTCTGGAATAAACCTATTATAAAGAGTTATAATGGATATATTTCAGATAGTAATCTGATATCTGGAGGACTCTGCTAAATTAGAATATCAATGAATGGTTCATTAACTTTTCTATTACTGAAAATTCAAAACTTTAAAGATAAATAGGAGAATGAAGATTATTTAACAATGATCTGGCATCAAGCATTGGACATATGTCTGTTGATGAGATCAATAGACTAGCAAGAGATGGAACTTTAGAATGTCTCAAATTTCAAATCTTACATACTTGTGAATATTGTATTCAAAGTAGAGATGTGAATAGTGTTATATGCCAAGGTATTCAAGATCTCATACATATTGATGTATGTGGATCATTTATATCAAAATAAACATTAATGATATGTGATATCAATTGATGACTATTTGTGATGTGAGGCTTCTTCTCTTCACTTAAAAACCTTTGAAATGTTCAAAGATTTCACAATTTTGATTTAGAACCAAAGTTTGAAGGAAGATGAAAATGAATTTATCTAACCTAGGTAGCAAATACCTATTAGATGAATTCAAGGAATACCTTATGGAGAAAGCAATATCATTCCTATCTCACTCCTCCTAATTCACCTTAACTCAATGGAGTTGTAGGGATATAAAATTGGATCATGTGTGACATGATCTTATCAATTATTAATCTTAGCATAATTACCTCTTAGTTTCTAGGTATATATGTAGTAGAGACTATAATATATACCATTAATAAGGTTACATGCAAGTATGCTGGAACTTAGCACCTGAGAATGCTACTTCATTATGAAAATAAAGGATGGTATTGGATACCTACTTTATGACCTTGAGATTCTTAAAAGATCTCATCTCCAAGAATATAATTCTTATAGGATGAAACTCTTGAGAATCAAGATAAAAATGAAGTGAAGGAACTCATTGAATCTTGAGAACATAATGAGGCACCTGAAAATGGAAACTAAAAGGACGATTAAAGATGAAACACTAATACCTCTTCAAATGAGTTTGAGGATGTATTCCATGTGTAAGTTAAGTCTGACAATGATCTGATTTCATGTGATGAAGCTTATAAAGATCATGTCATGGAAAGATGGATGTTAGCAATAAAGTCTAAAGTAGATGTCATGTACAAGTGTTGTATATGGACCCTCGAGAATCCACCTATAAGGGTATGACCTGCTAGGTGTGAATGGATCTTCAAGATAAAGAGGGAACCTAATGAAAAGGTAGGGACCTTCAAAGCACGGCTCGTATCCTCAAGATACACACTGAAGAGAAGACATCGCTTGCGATGAAACTTGCTCTTCAATGACCTTGCTTAAACCCATCAAAATATTGCTAACTATAGCTACACAACTTAACTTTGACATCTTCAAGATGGAAGTCGAGATCACATTCCTCTATGAATACCTCTTCGAGGATATTCATATGAAGTAGCCCCATGGCTTCATGGTTGAGGAAAGCAAGGTGTGCAAGTTTAATAACTCCATTTATAGACTCAAACAAGCTTCTTGTAGTTGGAACATAAGATTAGATGAAATTATAAAGTTATGATTTCAGATAGAATCTTGATGAAACATGTGAAGCTTAGTGGGAGTGTCATTGTGTTCATCATGCTAAATGTAGATGATATCCTAATCATTTGGAATGATATAAGGATGAAATGAGTGTTTTATAATCTGCCTATTCCATGCCTTGAGATATGATCTCAATGATACTTCTTTGATCTTAATTCTTAAGGTGTTCAAAAGCAAAGAGAAGAGGATATTGGGACCGTCACATTTGTAGTACACCTTGGACATATTTTATTCTTGGAAAACCCCAAGAAAGGCTTCCTTCCCTTAATATATGGTACTGACCTATGTGAAGGGATAGTACCTCAAGGAGTTGAGGAAGTGAATGCTAAAACTTCTTGCCCTTATGCATCGGTTATGAGAAGCCAAGTGTATGCTAGATGTGTACAAAAGTCAGATATCTGCCATGTACTAGGAATAGTAAACTGTTACTAATCCTACTATGGAGATAAAACACTTGATTGCAGTAATAACAATATCTTCAAAGAGGACAAAAACTTTGAGATAGTGATCACAAAGGCTTATCTTCAAGAACTTAAGACTTTATGGATATTGATCTAAAAGCTCTTAACTGCAGATACCTTAGGAGATAGAGATCTCTGGGAATAAGGGTATTCTGATAAGGATTATGGAAATACTGGTTATAATAATTATTAAGCTGTAATGTCAAGGACACTATAACTGACAGAATTGAGTATTGGTTGCATAAGATGCAACATTCGCATTAAATGCGAGCACTGATGCAAGTGTCGTAAAAGGACTCGGTGTAGTGTCTTGGGAGCAGAGTGACTGATCAGCTTACCTAGCTATTTTTCTAAATAGCTTACTATTGTTACATGAGTCTGTGTTTAAAGATTAGCCCATTAATGGCTCTTTGGGCTAGTGGGAGTTTGTTGGACATGCGAGTCCACGATGATCCATTATGCAATAAATGTTATTGCGAATATCATTCCCTGATCTGAAATGAAGAATGATTAATATGCATAATAGGTCCCTTAGTACAATTAGGGTTATGTACCATGGCCATCTTAATGATAATACACCTGTTGATTTGATTATTGAATCATAGAGGCTGGTGCTTGGGTGAATATCTAAAGAGTTAGATTGAGGACTCATCAAACACCATCAAATGATTGTTAAGAGAGGACTCTAGCCTGAGAAGGAGATGGGAATCTTTTCTCTAAAGGCTAACATCTGACCGACTTCTTGATGCAGGTCCTCTACATAGGAATAGAGATTCAGAGGTGTCAGATTAGTTAGGTCAAAGAGTTGACTTAACGAGATCGAGATAACCAAAGACCTACGTTGTATGCTGTCCCGATATAGGCATACATCCTATGATCAGAGATAGATGTGTTACTATATGTCTGAGTATGTACATTTGGTAGACCAATAGGTTGATGACCTAACCAAGGTCTATACACCGACGTGCTGGTGTGCATACAATGGCATATGAGCATTACGATCTCTCAAAGGGATCATACATATTCATTTACTGATCCGGAAGACACAAGCTCACTCATGAGATTTTGGGAAGAATCAAATTCCGTGCACGATCGTCTCACTTTGGAAGCTTGACTGAATTTGTAGGTTTGATATATGTTTTTCGAAAGTATATGATCAACACCTGGGTATGATATATACTTTTGGAAAGTATATGATCGATACCAACTCCCAATAGTCAAATGAGAAACTTATTAATAAAATCCTGAAGGAGATAATCTAGATAGATCTAAAACTTCGGATTTATTCTGGGTCTTCCAGGATGCAGGATGTACAGATTTTAGGAGTACCTGAGGGTGTGTGATCATAAACGATTGTATAACCATGACGCTTCCATTACGAGGAAGTGATGAAACATGTCTGGATTTTAGTGACTCCTCTAAGTAGAGAAGTGATATGATCCTGGTCCAAATATAGGACATTGATCTAAATGTGATTCAGATGTAATGAGAATATTAGATTTGTGGTCTTGATTTAATCAAGCATCTATGAGAGGTCCGCAAGATCTGGATTTGAGATGTGATCTCAATATCCAAGTCACTATACCTAAAACAATACAATCACCCTGTCCTTATCTCCAACTATCCGTGGAGAAAGCGTATTGATCTTGAAATAGTTCATGGATAATTTCATTGTTGATATTATATATCCGAGCATTGAGAAAATTGATGATTAAATGTGATTTAATTATCATGAATAATATCAATTTGATTCATATTATAAGTAGAGTTATCTGAGATAATTAAATGTGATTTAATTATCAAAGATGTGAATAATGTGAATGTGATTCATATTATTTGAGCATGTAAAAATGGAGATCCAAGATGATTAAATATGATTTAGTTATCATGGATATAAATATTATGGATAACACTATCCATATTGATTATATATATTATAAATATGATTTATAACATATTAGAGAGAGTTTATTGTTATTTATATTTGTTGATTAATTATTGATGTGAATTAGATTCACATTGGATTGAAAATATAATATACATTTTATTTTGGGCTGTGAATGTGATTCATAAATTATTCAATGGCATGTTTGCAATCTTCACAATATAATTGTAAATTATTTTTGTGAGATAATCTTGGAGATATTATGAGATAATAAGATCTCATGAGATAATTGACCCATTCCATCGTAAGAGGGTGGACGGCCACCGACATCCATTAAGATTGAGTGGTCGCCCCCCCTTTTAGGGGATATGTCAATCTTCTCATTATCTCCAAGATTGATTAATTCATTTGATTTGAAATTAATTTATATTGATTTATCGATATATATATATATTAATTCAAATTAAAATAATTGTTGTTGTGTTTTTGCAATAAAATCATGGTTATTGAAATAAACACAAATCAATCTCATCCATTGGATTTGTGTGCACATGGATTGGGATCCATTGACTCCCAAAATACTATATAAGAAGAGGCAACCCTAGCTCTTCAAGACACAATTGGAAATATGCTCTCTCCCTTTCTCTGTCTACACTCCAAGTCTCTCTCCTTCTCTCATATTGTGGTCGTCCACCATGGAACCATATAGAGAGTCACCATCATCGCAACATCGTCTCTATGTTGCTGGATTGTTTGCTCATGGATCTCTGTCTCCTTTGGTGCGCCTCACTCATGAAGAAGACGTCGGATCTCGTGTGACGAGATCAGGAGATTCGTCACTTGTATCATCAACATGGATTGCGAGGAGCATGTGTTACATCAACGCGCTCGCAAAAGTCTCCTCCATTGGATCGGACTTGAAATAGGAGGTCTCTTCGTTTAGAGACTCGATCGCAACCACTCTTCAAGAGGTAACCCTAATGCTTGTTTGTGGTTTAGATGAAACGATCCGAGAAGTGTTCTTGGATTACATGGTTTCATCACATTAATTTTTTAAAAAAATTCCATTGCCTCAAGCAACTAGTGCGCTTAGTCGCTCCCGATCGCATACGATGCGATCCTCATGCTTCTGTGATGTGCTTAAGGATTTTCTTATATCCTTCACTCAGGTCTTCGCTTGACGTATATGGCCAGGATATGAAGCTCGAACAACCCCTATCAGAGTTATGTACACGATAATTAGTCATGGATCGACATCGTAGGGTGTACTCCATCTCAACTTCTCGACCCATCCTCTCACTGTCACTGGAGGAGAGGAGAGGCTAGGGTTGACCCTCATGTATCGATGGAGAAAGGAGAAGTTGGTCAGAAAGGGGGGTTTTATTCATCCTCAAATAGTTGATGGAGGTGGTTTCAAGCACCTTCAGATAGGTCATGTGAAGAGGAGGATGGAGTTGGAGGTTATGGTGAAGATGAGGGAGGATGATGATAATTGAGGAGACATGTAAGCCATCAGGAGGAAATTGTTGAAGATCCATTGGCGAAGATTTATGACTCTTCATACGGTAACTTCCGGAGAAAGAAGATAAGCAACAATCGTTAGATCAAGGGGATCCAACGATCGAGGTGGAGATGTTGATGGATGAGCATGATCCACTTGATCATACAATCAAGTAGCTACAAGCATCAGCGTGTCTGATTGGATCCAAACCATCTGATCACAAAAGATCAGACAATCGAAATGAAGTGTGGATGGAATAAAAAGGTTGGGTACGTGGCTCCATCATAAGGAACCATGTGGACCAATGAAAATAAACAAAAATGAAATAAATGTTGTAAATTAGCTAAAAAATAAAAGGTTTAAAATTAAAAAATGTTCGACATGAAAGTTGTTTTTCTTTTCAAGATCTACAACTTTCATGTATAACTCAAAGTAAAAATACATTATATATATATACATATTTAATATTTTTGAAAGTATTTTTAAAGACTAAAAAGCTCCTTTTATTTCTTTTGTTATTATTTTGGAATTTTTCTTAAGGAAGAATGCACAATATATTATATATAATACTATATTGATTTTTAAGATATTTTAATAATAAGAAATACATAAAATAAAGGGACTCTTAAACACAAATAATATGTATTTATTATGTACACTAATTAACCTTATTTATTTACAAGGTGTTGACTGTTAAATAAAGTTAATTAAGTGTTAAGTCAATTGATTAGTTTAAGATAGAGGGATAATTAGTGAAAATAATGATGATGATGACTCTGGAATTCACCATCCCCGTATACTTAAACTTTGCTCATCCTCGAACAAATACTGAATGAATAAGTTAGTTGAATCCCTGGTTGTGTATGTGATATACAAGATTTGACATCCACGATATTGTTTTTTGTGACTCTTACATTCTAAGTTTAACAAAATCTAAGACAAAAGGAACTCAACTTCCCTAATTACCGCTCTCTGTATATACATATATAAGGAGTATGACAATTACTGTGGACTACATATACAAGTAGAGTCAAAGCTTTGCCTGAGGTTCCAGTCTAAAAGATTTTACTTAGGACCTAACCTTCACTAGGGAATAAATAGAGTCTCACTTCATTCCACCATCTCTTTACTTTTCAGACTGAAAATTGTGAGATGGAATGGCCAAGAACGAAGGATGTAGGTTTGTCTCATTTCATTTTTCCTCTCATAAGAACAAGGATCTCTCGAGTGCCTTATTTGACACACACACACACATGTATTTTTGGTGTTAATCAGTATGTCCATCAAGAATTCTGAGTCATGTGCACCTGTTTTTTTTCTTTAATACACTGTATTAGGGTGTGTCTCTTTTGAGTATTTATCATACCTTCGATACCCAGACATGTATCACTAACGATATAGAGCCCTTTTATCGTGATCGATCGACTCATATGGCCTAACTGATTTGGTACAAGTGGACACTTTGAAAAGGTTGGGAGTGCTCACCATCGATATAAGATCTTTGAATTTTCTTGGAATGTATGAGCTTTATATTTAATATTTTTCTTTTCTCCTTTTTTTAGCTAGCTTCACTACTTTTTCCAAGTTGGCGTAGACTGACTATAATTTTAATGGTTTTACACACACTGACACTTACGTTTAAATCAATATAATATAAGAACCTTGTTCTCATATTGGCTAAAGTACTGACACTCGGGTTTCATGAAGTAATCCTTAATCTTATCCTATCCTCGAGTATCATTAAATCAGGTCAAACTCAAACCTCTCCTCCTAGATCCTTAGGTGAAACATCGACTCATCACAGTATCTATGCAATGGTACATGTGAAGTGTTGATCATATTCTTTTGAGAATAGAGATTCTACATGAAATATAGCATGTATATCCTTCAAATTAGGGAGTTTAAGTTATTAAGTCCTAAGATCCTAATGAGCAAGAATAGTAGCTTAAACTTTGAGTCAAGTATCACTCTAAACCAAGTATCATGAACTACACTAGTTTAATGTGTTGTGAATGTATCAGGGATAAAACCACTTAAAAGATATATTATTTTTAATATAATTTTCCATTTTTTACATTTTAAAAATAATTTTGTAAGTATATACAAAAATAATTGTCAAAATCATTTGTACCCTTTTGCAAACAATATGCAAACCATTTTTACAAAACCATGTCACATATGTATAGATATTTTCAAAATGTTTTATAAATCATTTTTCAAAAGCATTTTCAAATCCCTTTTGCAAAAAAATAGGTAAAACATTTTTACAAAACCATGTTACACATGCATAAAGATTTTCAAATTATTCCACAAATCATTTTACAAAATTTAATTTCAAAACCACATACACTTAGCCCATAATATCATATGAAAACACTTTGAAGTATGAGCTATGGATAAAGTATATATGAAATATATACGCATACCCGCTATACTTTGCTCGTGCTATTTCCTTATGGTATAAAGTAAAATGGATAACATAGCATGTGCTAAACATGACGGAACTGTACGAGACTTGAAACGGGTAGTCCCCCTATACTTAGGCTTTATATAGCCTAAGTGTAGGAATGAATACATAGGATAAGGAAACCAATGAATAGAGGAAAGGAAGAATACACAGACTGGGACCCCCCAATACTTAGGTTGAAATAACCTCAATATAAGAGATTATACTAAGAAGAAGGGATCGAGAGAGACTTAGATGGATAGATGGAAAATAGAGAACATGGATTTGGTTCCTCATATACTTAAGCTTTAAATAGCCTGAGTTGGAAAGACAAGAACCTAAAGAAAAGGGAACCGAGAACTAAATGAAGTTGGTTAAGGTTAGAATGAAAAGAATAATTGAATCTTCTGACGATGACTCTCTTGAGAATTAAATCTTAGTTAGTTGTTGAATACAAAAGACTTACATGAGTGTTTAAGAAAGTTTAAGAGAAAACTCACAAAAAAATACAATGTAATGCCCTCTATTTCACAAACTTCACACATAAAGGCCGTGAGAGTTTGATTGAATTATCTTGTCTGTTTTAATTGGTGATAGTACAATGTTTAAAGTCCATTACTCATATTGAGTCTCCTTAGGCCCAACAATGCTCCTAACAACCTTCAATCAAAAGGGTGATCTTCATGGGCAGTTGAGTTAAGTATCACACACTTAAAGAAACTAACAAGCACACACAATCGAAATGTAGACTAAGGTCGGAGGTAAGCCATTGCAGCTCCCAATACACGAAAGTCAGAAATTGAGACTTAGGGGAAAAGTCCAGGGATTTAGGTTATATCCTTAGGGATATGTCCTTATCACACACTATGACTGGAGTTTAGTACATGTGAATAATGATGGGATTAATCTCTTGTTCTACAAGGTTGATTTTACTCTAGTTATTTCAATCGACTTGATTAAACAGTCCCAATTTTTAAATTTTAGGTTATCATTGACAATTAATGTGAGCACATAAAGTACACCGCCAACATTCAATCCACTTTTCTTTTATGATCCTAAGTTATAAATCGAGAAAAAGGATTTGAGAAAAGCTGAATGTAAAGCAAAAACTCAATGATGCATGCTCATGTTTAGGAATACTTACATCGATTCCCAGCACTCTCCATGTGGATGCAAGACTGAAATTTAAAAGCTATACTATATTCATGCAAATTGAGAAATCCACACCTAAAGCATAAGTTCTATTAGCAAGAAGAATCAGACTGATATTTAAGCAAGATAGAACGATCTTACGTGTGTATTGTTAAGTGCATCTGTTAAGTTAAAGATGTGACCTAATTTAGTAAGGCACAATCTAATGACCTAATAAATTCTCTAAGAGCCATGTGCCTTGTCCTAAATTCAATCACTCAATTTGGGCCCCACCCTTGATCAAGGGTGAAACATGTCTCAACACACCACAATAGTTAGTAAATTATCCTTTGATTACAAACGTGTGTTCCCAGTAACTTATATAAAGAATAATTAAATATTACAAAAAATTACAATACAAAATACTTGCACAAATGTCTAAGTTAACTACATTAACGATCTAAACAATCTCTCTACTAAATAGCCGGTTGTGTACTCATTACGTTGGAGCTCCTAGCTCCACATCTTTGCTTCACATTAGTTTAGTTGGCTTCATGGGCCCTATCACAACACAACTTGTGATTAGATGTATTGAGGAGATAACTAACTAATTAATTAAACAATACATAAACATAAACAACAAGACAAACAAGTCAGCAAGAGTCAATACGACATAAACTTAGCCTAAGATGCATTAAAATTAACTAAAATATATAACTAAACCTCATTAAATAAAAAATGATTTTGTGTACTAAATGCATATATATAGCATTAATTTGTACAAAATAACACTCAATAATTATCTTATAACTTGTGTATAAACATTGGTATTTAATTCTAAAATAAAAGAATAAAGGGAAAAAAAGAAAAATAAAAAGAAGTGTCATAGACACTGAATGACTCTAGACCCTGAGACCAGGTTGGTGTTGACTTGTTCAACAAGGAATAAAGTTGGTGGAGATAGGGCAGTGAAATACACATTAAAACCCCTAATTCTACTTACCAATAACTAACTATTTGAGCCTTATTTTATTTTCCTATTTTTATACATGAAATAACAAAACTCTCAACATGAAACTTGTTTATAAAAATACAAAGAAAAATACAAAATTTATTTCATATAAAAATAATACGTAGTGCATCCGAGATACTCAGAACAAAAAGCTGCAAAGGAAAATTCACAGACATGTATCTCCTCCATACATATTCAAAATTGACAAAACTCACCTTTATTGTTCGTAAATTTTAATTATCCATTTAATGAATGTGGTCTCATTTAAAATGGAGTTCAGATGCAAAAGTTGACTTTTGTGTCCCTATTGTACAGTTACTATTGTATACTTGTATATTATATTCACATTATTCATTCTTTATATATATATATATATTACTTGAGATACAATAAAAACATAAATATATAATAAAAACCTTAAATGCATTAAAATAAATAAAGTATATACTATATAGGTAAATTGTACCTATATAATACATATTTATTTAAGTAAATAAATAAATTAAAAAAATACAATAAAATATATAAATGTGTTATTAAGTTATAAATATATAAAATATGTGTATATAGTAAAAAATATAAAAACACAAAATAAAAATGAAAGGGATTTTTACCCAGCAGACTATAAACTTTGCCAATCACCTCCACGACCTTTTGCATAATGTAGTTACCCTATCGACCCTATAAATTACCCCAAGAACCCTTACGAGCTTCAAACAGAGTAACCGCAAGGTTCATAGGGTAAGAGTTGGCAAGATTACGGGGTCGAGGGGAAAATTATGTTGTTTCAACGGTCCTGGAGGCAATTGGCAAAGTTTATAGGGTCTGCCTGGTAAAAATCCCAAAATAAAATACTTAAAATACAAGTAAATATACTTATATATCTACATGTAAATATTAACATCTAATAAATAACTTTGTAAAAATAAATATAAATCATAATAAAATACTACATAAAAATAACAAACATATTTTATGTTTTGACTAAAAATTAATAAAATTATTTTTTTTCAATACATTTAATAAGGGATATAATTCATCTATTTTTGGTTGATCCACATGGACCAACCAGAGAGCAGCGACTGTTGATCACCCAGTCAACAGTCCTTTCCTCTGCCTCCATTGTTAGAAAACATGTGACACCTTTGACCGCCCAAATTTCTCCCTTCATCCATGCACCCTTCTTCCTCGAGCTCCTCCCAATCTCTAGTCCCCACATCCCTACTCCACACCCATTTTTATAGCTCTCACTAACCCCGTTCCGCCTTCATGGCATCGTCCCTCGAAACCTTCCCCTTTTGTTGTCTATAAATAAACCTCCCATGCAACCTTTTGCTTTTTGATCCCCTTCCGGCCTTCGTAACCCCAATAGGAGTCCTAGACTTGAGCTCATAGATATCTGCCTTGTCGACGTGGAGAAGAAGGAGGCGAGGCAGAATCCCCATACCCAGAGCACCTCTGATGAAGGTCCTATGCTGCCTGAAATAGTCATGTACGAGCTGTTAGGAGTGGTTCTTTAGTCACATTTTCGATTCTTAGCGTAGATTTAGTATTAGTTTTGTTTAATTTCCATTGTCGTAGTGTAATTTCCAAGTTGTTTAGATAACTAGAGCTTCTGCTCTGGCCCAAAATCACCCTCGTCTCGTCACTATTTTGACCCCCAAATAATCCCATCTTCATGTCCTTACGCTTCTCCATCATTGCCTTATGTTTCCCCCTCTATCTTGAAAGGATCGAGGTCCCTCAAAGCTCCATCCCTCACTCTTCTTCGGAGCTCACCATCCCCCCTGATGAATCCATGATTCATTAAATTTTCTATCGCATTTTGTCTTAAAACCCTTAACAAATGCATGTAAATATTCATTAATTTTCATCTTTTAATAAATCATCCTTCATGAATAAAAACTCACTTTTAATCATCAAAACCATGTAAATAAATAAAGAACCAGAAAAAGAACCAAGGAAGATTGAATATATGTAAATATATATAATATGACTCAAAATATAAATATAACTGAAAGGTATATTTATAGCCTAACCCCGGAGACCAAGTCAGCATGGATTGGTCGACAAACCGAAAAGTAGGGGGAGAGAAGGAAAGAAAACCAAAAAAATAAATTAACACACACTTTATACACCTTTCATTATTTATAAAATAAATATAAAACTTCAAATATTTTTAATTAACTCATATATACATATTTTTCACCAAACTCTTCTCCTAATTATTTTTAAAAATGTATATAAAAATATAAAAATAAGTTAAAAATATTACCCTGTATATATGCCAAGAAACCCAGCCTATAAATTGTCAAAATCTCAACTTCCGAACATCATAACTTCCTCATACGAACTCCAATTTCACTCTACTCACCTTTAAAGTTCATAAAATAATATTCTCTAATTAATAAAGATGTTTCATTGAATTCGGAGTCTGTTTGCAAAAAGTCGGTTTTGGGACCAAAAGACAACGGGGTTTCTGGGCTATTTATTTTATATAACACACATTAATTATAGTCTTCTTAATTTTATAATTGTTAAATTATTTCATGATCTTGTATTTTCACCCTAATTTATTTCATAATTTTTGGAATTTATTTATTATTTTAATAAAATCAAAAACCCTAAATTATAGGTATAAATGAACTAGATAACTTATACCTCTATTTATTAAAATATGTAAATTAATTTATTAAAAAATATATAAAAATTCTCCCAAGCCTTACTTATTATTCTAATAATTAAGAAAATATAAAATTAAATTTTCAGTATTTATTTATTAATTTAAAATCTAAAACCTTTTTATTAATACATATTTATTGATATAAAATTTATACCTTGAATAATATTTATTATTTTTAAAAAGTATTTATTTCATAAATTAGATAATTAATTTATCTACATTTCTTGTATTTATACTTATTTAAAATATCATTAAATGCTATTTAATATATATTTTAGAAGTATTAAACATATTTGGGCCAACCAGGTGCTGACACTTGTCAGCACCTGGCTTCTCTTCTCCAAGATTATGTTCAGCCGGACTGCTGAACCAGCCGACTTCCTCCATTTATTCTGAGCATCTCCTAACCTCCAGCCGATTTTAACCCTCGATCTTATTCACCTAACTACCCCTCCATCGCTGACCCTTAGATCTTAGCTTGGAGCCCACACATCCCACCTATAAATACCCCCAAAGATCCGCCATTTACAACTAACTCTCCAACAACCTGAGCTTCAACTCCAGATTGCCCGACTTCCCAACTTCCTCGCCTCGCGCCGCTCGCTCAGGAGGTGACAGCTCTGCTTGAAGGTGCTCGCGTGGAGGAGGAGACATCGGAGGAGGTTCCAAGGAGGTCCGCCGCCTTGCATCGCTGCTTCGAGTTGCGTCACGCTCCGGCCAAGGTCGTCCGTCGAGCCCATTTCCAGGTAATATACCTTGGATCCCGCAGACCTATTCCCTCATCTTTTTGAATTTCATTCTCGATCATCGTGCCATGATTAGCATGGCTAATCACTGTGATTAGATAGATTAGTCATCAGACATAATCGCTAGGTCCAAATCCACCTTCAAACTCGATTCAAATTGCGATTCACTCCATCATCCTTTTCGCGCACCGCACAATAAAGTATGGAAACCGAATTTTACATCACTTTGCGATCTTGCAAATCTTAATCCTTGGCCAATTCTTCGAGAATCGAGCACATCAATCCTTTATTTGCAGATCCATTTTCGATCAGGAGCACAAATCAAGGCATTTGGAAGTCTCCTCTTCATAGAATTCATCCTCAAAGGTGGCGCGTCAGTCTTCATCAACCTCCAAAATCAACGAGACCACCGTCTTCTTTGAGTAATCACCGCCGCTCGGAGTCGCCTCTGACCACCTGCCACCACGAGCGAGCTCGAGGGTGGAGGAGCAACCCCTCTGGCCCCGCCGGAGTGCCAAAGACACCGCTGGTTGAACGAGAAAAGTCGGAGAAGGAGGGTCCATCATCATCCCTCTAACGGAATTAAGAACAGCTGGAGAACAGGCGGCGTACAGTTGTGCGACACGTGGCTTCTCCGCAAGTGTCCGATCCGCGCCAGAACGTTATAATCTGAACCGTCGATTGTGAACCGGTGTGAAAATTGCGAACTTATTCCAGGAAGCTTTCAGGAATTGATCTCCACCCCCCAGGTTTCCAGAAATTACATTTAGGTCCCTCCGTAGGGACCTAAATGTAATACATTTGTATTTTGTTTACAGAATAGTCCTTTCAGTACCTTTTTGCAAAACAAATTTTATAGTTTTTTTTACGCTTATGCCCCTTGGTTGTAGGGGTTGTTTTGATCTCGTTTGACCTTGTTTCTTGACGATTTCTTTAGGGTAGTTACACAACTACCCCATCTAGCTTGTATTAAAGTTTCGTGAACTTTTGTCGTGTTTTCGTCGAGTTTTGATTCTTCGAATTTCAACTTTGTTTTGTTTTTATTTCTTGTGTTGTTCAAGCTCGCTGCTCGACCTGCGTTCACCTACTATATTGTATCACCTACATATTTCCACCTAGTATATAATAAATAAATCTTTTTAAAAATACCTCTTTTTGAAAATTAAATAAAAATTGGAAAAGATTAAAATCAAATAAAAAATAAAAATAAAATTAAAACAAAAAGTGTTTGATTTCTTTGATAACTTTTAGAAGAGATAAAAATAAAATTACAAAAACATCCCTTTAAAAAAATCAAAATATTCTATTCTGCCTGGTTAAATATTTAGTGTAGGTCCGAATTTGTTTGATACGAGCTAAGATTGTATTTTTCACGGCTTTTTCTACATCGACCATGTTTCCCTAAAAGCCGTGAAACTGATTTTTAGCTTTATCAAAATGGCGCCGTTGCTGGAGAGGCATTAGAACTTTTTGATTTTTTCCTTTCTTTGTGATTTTATTTTTTTTCTCTTCTTTTTGGTTTCGTTTTCCGTACAGTTTTTCGTACAGCTTTTCTTCGTGTTGTGTTTTCATAGTTTTTCTTTACGACTTTTCTTACGGCTTTCTTAGCTTTCTTCTCTCGATTGATTTCATACGGTTTTCGTATATCTAACTAGTTTTGCAGGGCCTGCAGGATCAACCGGCTTCTTCGGAAGCCGAATCAGTTGAAAGGGCAGAGGCCGGCTCCTTCTTCACGAGTCGGCTACAAAGGGCAGAATTAGATTAGTAATTCTTTGTAAAAGAGAGAGAAAGGGAGAGAAGCTGTAACAAACAATAAACAACCCCCCCCCCATTTTTTTTCGGGGTCTGATTCGCCGGATACCGTGTATCCGGGGGATCAGAGCAGCCACTGCGGTTTTTCTCGACTATCGGTTTTCCGTAGCTTTTTAGGTGCTTGCTTAGTATTTTTTTGGCTCTATTTGATTGTGCCTACGTAGTTAGCCTTAGGACTCGCAACCTAGGTGCATGATTTTAGGGTTTCTATAAAACGGAAAAAAAATCGGTAGCCATTTGTTTGAAAAAACCCAAAAAATTTTATAAAACTGCAAACTAAAATCGGGACTGCTAATCATATCTGATCTAAAAAGCTGTAAAACTGATTCATTTGCTTTGGGAGAGTAACCCCCGCACACTTCTTAGAGTGCGCGAGCTAGAGAGCCGACCCATAAGGATAGAGCCCAAACCCCGTATTTCTCGCGAAATACTACTTGGTTCATACACCTGATCACTGTTCCTCAGTGGGTAAGCTCGGGTAGCCGGAAACGGTCCGGGTTTACTTAGCAGAGTGGGAGGTTTAGAGGACACTGCGCAAGGCTCCGTCCTCAAGTAACACGGGTAGCTGGAAACGGTCCGTACTTACTCCTATAATGGCTGAGTGTGAGTGGTCTTTTGTAAGGACTCGGGTCAGTGTTTCGGAGAAACCATCGGGCACCTATTGGCTTGCTCAGCCCGTAATAACCGCAAAACTTATTTGCTAATTACAACCCTAAAACCAAGAAGATAAAAAGACCGAACTCTTACGGTCTTCATCGGGTTGAGTTGGTGAACACAGGGTTTGCTTTGTGTTTGCTTGCGGGACGTGAGTTTCCGCGGCTTTCACATTTATCTTCCTCATTTGAATCGTAAAACGTGCTCTCCCGATCAAATCTCTTGACATCGAAGATGACGTCTCGACGGCTTTTCTGCTCAGACTCCGTGAGCTTTCGACCGTCCATCGTCGAGCGTACTTCTTCACAGGCTCGGGATGACCCTCTTCCCAAGTTGGTCCCATCAGATCTCGAGGCGAGTCAGACCCAGACTCCCTCACCCCCTGGCCAGACTATTGAGGCAGACCCTTGCCTCAATACATCATCTAGATCTCCCGCATACTTTTTGCTGAGTTCTTACAAGAGTTTTCATTTCACAGACGATCAGATGGCTCGCATCAAAGGACCAGCATCAGAAGAGAGGTCACCAGCTGGGGAACATTAGGAGGGAAGATTGGAACCAAATGCAGATATTACTACTGGCATTCTCGATACACTGCAGCAGATGAATAATCAGATTCGAGAACAATTTAGAGTTCAGAATGAACTGCGGATTGAAATAGCCGCGCTGAGAGCAGGGGCCTGGAACCAGTTACCACCTGCGGTTCCCGCGACTTTACGGGACGAGTATGACCCGGGCGTAAGAACGCTCCACCATTGGATTCGGCTACCGCCGAATCAAGGGTCATACGAACTGAGACTGTCCTTCATCTCTTTACTTCCCAAGTACTATGGGAATGCCGCAAAGAAGCCGTTCACATTTTTACAGCAGTTCGAAATGATTTACGAAACGACTTTCTATCCAGGATTGACGCAGGAGGTTGTACGCCTCAAGGCCTTCCCCTTTGCCTTAGTCAATAAGGCTCTTTATTGGCTGAGTCATATGGGGAGGGAAATCTCTACATGGGACGACCTGAAGTCCACCTTCTTGCGCAAATATTTTCCTTTGGAAAGGACGAACATGATGAGGAGCCAGATCTCCAATTTCACGCAACTCCCGCATGAATCATTCCATGAGGTATGGGATCGATTCAAGGACCTGACGGAGAGATGCCCGCATCATGAGATCCCGATGAAAGTGCTCGTGCAAAACTACTTTGGAGGACTCCAGCCGGAGATTCAGGAGCTAGTCAGTGCCACATGTGGCGGCAGCTACTTGATCAAGGACGTCGAGTCAGTCTGGGCCATCTTCGAAGGGATGTCCGAGAACTCGAGAGTCGTAGACTCTACTCGGGCATTTCAGAAAGCCCCGCAACCACCACATCATCGGGAACATCATAAGGTGGCTAACATATCAGATTCCGAATCCAACACCAACATGGGATACATTAGCGAGAAATTGACGTTGGTGGATGTGATTCACAAGCAGGTCCAAGACCTACAGCCGCTACGAGAGTTGGAGAAACTCTAATCTCTACCACAACAGCTGAGTGATCTCTCGAAGAAGGTCGCTGATCTTCAGATCCAGTACCAACAGACCCGACTTCTTCGACCACACAACCAGCACAGAGAATCTTACCCGCTCCACCCACCCGTCTGATCTACTTCGTAAGAGCGAGCCAGAGACTCTGCAGCTTGATTGGCATAAGGATCAGTCTCATGCCAATCCCGACCAGATCACCAGCACCGCAGAGATGGAGGTGGATCCACAAGCCACTCTCGAGATCAATGGGATTTGGTATACTCCGATGCAGCAGCCGAGTATACCGAATCAGCAACAGCAACAACAGTACGGTCATCCGCAGCATGGACGTCCAAACTTTCAGCACCGCCAGAGCTTCACGCCACAGCAGTCTCACCCGAACGTTTACCATCAGAGACCGCATTCATATCAGCACCATGCTCACTATTCACCTAATTATCCTTATCAGCAGCAGCAACAGTCTTCCTCCACACCTCAGCGATACTCCCAACCTTCCACCTCTCAGCATTACACGCCGAGTCAGGAGAGAGGAGCAAGCCAGGGCCACCACACCGAACTAGAGATGTCTTCACAGGCCCATGCGCTCAACCAGATCAAGGATATGCTGAGTATGCTCCAGATTGTACACAAGACTGAGATGGAGCAGGTTAACCGTCGTCTGGACGAGTTAACCGTGCCGAAGACCACTCTCCCAGCCCAGCCTCAGATGAACCTGAACAACAAGAGGAGGCATCCAGATCAGGTAGACACTACAGGTAAGATCTTGTTTCCTGAATTTTTATCTAACTTCATTCGTCTCAAGAGCGGTAGATCACCACAAGCACCTGCTGGAGAAGAGGAGAGGGCACTAGAGGAGCACGAGCAGAACCATGATTTTGAAGCCGGGGAGGAAAAACCGCAAGATGATGAGGACCACTCTGCAGACTCAAGAGACGGGAGCGATGCCAACACAATAGATATGGACACTGGCGAATCAGACGATGACATTACGCCAGATCACACAGAGAATCCCGAGAAAAATATTGCTTCCCCTGTCTTAGAGAGTTTTGTAAATAATTCTGAAACTCTCGATGTACAAGCTGAATCTCATATGAATAAAAATTCTGATTTTCTAACTCCAGAAATTGTTCCTTTTCCTGATGCCTTGTTTGGAAAAGGAAAGAAAAAGACCAAAAGTAATGTTGTTACTCCAGAAACCGAATGATTACTGAAAGATCACATCTTTCTGAAGATTCCATTGCACGGTGCCTTGGATCATTTTCCTACGCTCAAGATTCAGTCGAGGACCAAATGTACTACGCGTAGGAAAAAGAGATCACGAGTTGAAAAGCATATTTTGACAAAGGCAACTTCGTGTGCAATTCGGAACAAGGTACCCAAGAAGAAGAAAGATTTGGGAGCTCACTATGTCAATTGCCAGATTGAAGACACTACATTCCATCGTACTCTCTTAGATAATGGATCCTCGATCAATTTACTTCCATCCTCTTTGCTTGATAAGCTCAAGCTAGGTCCTCTCTATAAATCACGAGCGATACTTCAGTTTGCATATTGATCTATAAAGAGACCTAGAGGTGTGCTGAGGAACATTATCGTGACCGTTCAGGGCTCGCAGTTTCCCGTGGACTTTACGATCCTAGACATGACATGCCCTACATAGTTACACCTTGCTCCAATCATTCTCGGGAGACCCTTCTTGCAGACAGCAAGAGCACTCTTTGACTATGATGCTGGGAGAGTATCATTCCGCACAGACAACAGAGAGATACACATTGAGATGGAGAGAGAATGTAGAAGTCCTAGATCAGTATTTTCATTCACTTCATAGGACACCAGTCTTGCAGAAGATTGCCAGAACATAGATGAGACACAGTTTCCTGATCTTGAGAGCGTTTATTTTGATACCCATGATATCCTACACGAGGATAGGGTAGATCACTTGGTACCTAGTCCTTCAGATGATTGTTCACATACAGAGACAAAGTTCATATCAGACTCTGATGAGCAGTCACCTGCAGTAGATATCTCTGTGCCGCAGATTGAAAGTACACATATTACAGCACAAGAGTCAATCGATTACATTGCACAGATCATACAATCTATTCAGCGTAGAGAGTCAGATGGTGTAATGCTTACACATATAGACACCTTATGTAGTCCGACTCCAGAGACGCATATTTCAGAAAAAAAGAGTTATACCATGTACCTAGTTTACTTACAAAAGAGGCTCTACTTTTTCAGCCAAGGATCAATACGCACAGAAAAAGTAGAAAATCCAGTATGATCCTGGCTGAAGTGATCTATTTTGTACAGTAATTATCCTTTACTTCATCTCATCCTGTACAAATTCTTTTGAGCCATTTGTTTCTGGAGATCCACAACACTTGTATATTCTTCGTAGACCACAATCATCCCCATTTTTGCTCGTCTTCTATGCTTAGGATACCAGATCCTAAGTATAGGGGGGACCGATTGTTCGCTGATTTACGTTTTATTTTTTGTTCTGATTCTTTTGTATAGCCTTTCTTTTTCACAAATCACTGGTCTCCGATTTTTGACCACACTCGTTCCTATACTTAGGATGCCTTATCCTAAGTATAGAGGGGACCGAGTGATTTCGATGATTTTGTATTCTTTATTCCTTTTGAACTTTCGTTATTTATTCTTTTTACTCAGTTATCCCGTTTTTGCTCTCCCGTGATACTTACGATGACCTGATCGTAAGTATAGGGGGGGTTGACTGACTTGTACTCGATATACTTTTTCACCCACTTTTACTTAGCACGAGTTATGTCCTCCTTTTTCTCTTTTGACGCTATGAGGACATAGCACAAGCTAAGTATAGGGGGGTGCGTATATATTCTATATATACTTTTGTCCATAACTCGTACTTTTATGTATTTTCTATATCTATAAAATCCATAAAAAGTGGGTAAGGGTTAATTTAAAACCTACTTATATTTATATATTATTTATAAAATCCTTGTAAATAAGAAAAATTTGTTTAAAATTTGTATTTAAAACTTGTAATTAAAATATGTATTAAAAAGTTGTACTTAAAATTTGTATAATACTTATTTAAAATACTATTTATTAAAACATGTGTAAAAAACCATTTAATCCTTGTAAAATCCCTTGTAGATAAAATTTGTAAAATACATTAGATATTTAACCCAAATAAAATATATCTTGTAAATTCTTGTATAAAAACTTGTTTATAAAAGCCATAAAATCCATGAAAAATACAAAGTCCTAAAATTCATAAAAATTACAAAATCCTTAAAATCCATAAAAATAAGTAAAATCCAGAAAATATACCTCACAAAATCATGGTTGCATTTGCATTTGCATTTTTCAGAATAAGTTTGATTTCTGAAACTAAGGACTGAGTCTAGCCTAAAGGATGGAGCTTGATTACGGCCTTTAACTCTCGTTGTAAGGAGCCTGGTTAAGATCTGGAATTTAGACTCTTCAGGTCTTGTGACTTAAAATCTTTGGGTTCCATAAGACCATATTCGGGAAATCAAGCCATATGTGCTTAAGTAGATCATTTGGAGTCATCCGTACAACTCTACACCAGTGAACCAATCTTGAACACATGCACTCCACACTTAGCTCTACTTGCATGGAGTTCCGAAGGGCAGTACACCTTGGTAGTGCGTTTATATCCTTATCTTTGCGGCATTGACGTCTAAAGACGGGAGAGATTGGGGTTGCGATAGTTGCTTCGGATGAGGGAAGGATCTGCTGACACAATTTTCTCTAAGACCTCAAAAAAGGGACGGAATAAAAAGATGCTATATCCGTCGAGGCACAAAAAGATGAATGCAGTGCAAGCAAATTACAAAGTCAAAGCAAAGCATAAGCCACCAAATAAGACCACAATGGTCCAAGATTCCACCAAAAATGCCTGCACATCTTAGTGGAGACTCGGCTACACCGGTTGAGCTTCACAAGGAGATGCGTTTACACGGGTCGCAATCCACTTCTTTTCTCATTCTTCTACCTTCTCCTGTATATTCGATTGTGGACATAGCAGAACTAAACTCAGAAGGGAATACCTCCCTCCCCGAGGAAAGAGTAGCGGGATGAGGAAGCCATAGAAGTGTATAGTCGGGATGGACGGTTTCTTCGGTTCTCTAAGCAGGAAGAGCTAAATCAATTCACACACTATACAAGTTGACTTCAAGGATGATAGAGTTTGCGACATGGATAAGTGAGTCTGAACTAGCCAATGAAGTGATCTTGAGTAAGGATTTGTGGAACTTGAGGACTGTTGAGGATAAAATCCTAATCCTAGTTAAGGTTCCGACAAAATGCTTGTTTCAGGCCTGATAAAGCTCTGTCCTTTGTCTGTTCTCATGAATTGGTTTAGGAAAACAAATTCATTCTAACTTTCTTTCTTTTTCACTTACTTCTCAAATAAGTGTTTGCTAAGGGACTAGCAAAGTTTAAGTATAGGGGGTTGATGAATCCATGATTCATTAACTTTTCTGTTGCATTTTGTCTTAAAACCCTTAACAAATGCATGTAAATATTCATTAATTTTCATCTTTTAATAAATCATCCTTCATGAATAAAATTCACTTTTAATCATCAAAACCATGTAAATAAATAAAGAACCAGAAAAAGAATCAAGGCAGATTGAATATATGTAAATATATACAATATGACTTAAAATATAAATATAACTGAAAGGTATATTTATAGCCTAAACCCTGAGACCAAGTCAGCATGGATTGGTTGACAAACCGAAAAGTAGGGGGAGATAAGGAAAGAAAACCAAAAAAATAAATTAACACACACTTTATACACCTTTCATTATTTATAAAATAAATATAAAACTTCAAAGATTTTTAATTAACTCATATGTACATATTTTTCACCAAACTCTTCTCCTAATTATTTCTAAAAATATATATAAAAATAAGTTAAAAATATTACCCTGTATATAAGCCAAGAAACCCAGCCTATAAATTGTCAAAATCTCAACTTCTGAACATCATAACTTCATCATATGAACTCCAATTTCACTCTATTCACCTTTAAAGTTCATAAAATAATATTCTCTAATTAATAAAGGTGGTTTCATCGAATTCGAAGTCCGTTTGCAAAAAGTCGGTTTTGGGACCAAAAGACAACGGGGTTTCTGGGCTATTTATTTTATATAACACACATTATTTATAGTTTTCTTAATTTTATAATTTTTAAATTATTTCATGATCTTGCATTTTCACCCTAATTTATTTCATAATTTTTGGAATTTATTTATTATTTTAATAAAATCAAAAACCCTAAATTATATGTATAAATGAAATAGATAACTTATACCTCTATTTATTAAAATATGTAAATTAATTTATTAAAATATATAAAAATTCACCTAAGACTTACTTATTATTCTAATAGTTAAGAAAATATAAAATTAAATTTTGAAATATTTATTTATTAATTTAAAAATCTAAAACCTATTTATAAATACATATTTATTGATATAAAATTTATACCTTGAATAATATTTATTATTTATAAAAAGTATTTATTTCATAAATTAGATAATTTTTTTACCTACATTTCTTGTATTTATACTTATTTAAAATAACATTAAATGCTATTTAATATCTATTTTAGAAATATTAAACATATTTGGGCCAACCAGGTGCTGACACTTGTCAACACCTGGCTTCTCTTCTCCAAGATTCTGTTCAGCCGGACTGCTGAACCAGCCGGCTTCCTCAATTTATTCCGAGCATCTCCTAACCTCTCCAGCCAATTTTAACCCTCGATCTTATTCACCTAACTACCCCCTCCATCGCTGACCCTTAGATCTTAGCTTGGAGCCCACGCATCCCACCTATAAATACCCCCAAAGATCCGCCATTAACAACTAACTCTCCAACAACCTGAGCTCCAGCTCCAGATTGCCCGACTTCCCAACTTCCTCACCTCGCGCTGCTCGCTCTGGAGGTGACAGCTCCGCTTGAAGGTGCTCGCGTGGAGGAGGAGACATCGGAGGAGGTTCCAAGGAGGTCCGCCGCCTTGCATCGCCGCTTCGAGCTGCGTCACGCTCCGGCCAAGGTCGTCCGTCGAGCCAATTTCCAGGTAATATACCTTGGATCCCACAGACCTATTCCCTCATCTTTTTGAATTTCGTTCTCGATAATCGTGCCATGATTAGCATGGCTAATCATTGTGATTAGATAGATTAGTCATCAGACGTAATCGCTAGGTCCAAATCCACCTTCAAACTTGATTCAAATTGCGATTCACTCCATCATCCTTTTCGCGCACCACACAATAAAGTTTGGAAATCGAATTTTGCATCACTTTGCGATCTTGCAAATCTTAATCCTTGACCGATTCTTCGAGAATCGAGCACATCAATCCTTTATTTGCAGATCCATTTTTGATCAGGAGCAAAAATCAAGGCATTTGGAAGTCTCCTCTTCACATAATTCATCCTCAATGGAGGCGTGTCAGTCTTCATCAACCTCCAGAATCAACGAGACCGTCGTCTTCTTCGAATAATCACCGCCGCTCAGAATCGCCTCTGTACACCTGCCACCGCGAGTGAGCTCGAGGGGTGGAGGAGCCACCCCTCTGGCCCCGCTGGAGTGCCAAAGACACCGCTGGTTGAACGATAAAAGTCGGAGAAGGAGGGTCCATTGTCAGCCCTCTAACGGATTCAAGAACCACTGAAGAACAGGCGACGCACAGTTGTGCGACACGTAGCTTCTCCGCAAGCGTCCGATCCGCGCCAGAACGTTATAATATGAACCATCGATTGCGAATCGGTGTGAAAATTGCGAACTTAATCCAGGAAGCTTTTAGGAATTGATCTCCGCCCCCAGGTTTCCAGAAATTACATTTAGGTCCCTCCCCAGGGACCTAAATGTAATACATTTGTATTTTATTTACAGAACAGTCCTTTCAGGACCTTTTTACAAAACAAATTTTATAGTTTTTTACGCTTATGCCCCTGGGCTGTAGGGGTTGTTTTGACCTCGTTTGACCTTGTTTCTTGACGATTTCTTTAGGGTAATTACACAACTACCCCATCTAGCTTGTATTAAAGTTTCGTGAACTTTTGTCATGTTTTCGTGGAGTTTTGATTCTTCGAATTTCGCCTTCATTTTGTTTTGATTTCTTGTGTTGTTCGAGCTCGCTGCTCGACCCGCGTTCACCTACTATATTGTATCACCTACATATTTCCACCTAGTATATAATAAATAAATCTTTTTGAAAAATATCCCTTTTTGAAAATTAAATAAAAATTGGAAAAGATTAAAATCAAATAAAAAATAAAAATAAAATTAAAACAAAAAGTGTTTGATTTCTTTGATAACTTTTAGAAGAGATAAAAATAAAATTACAAAAACATCCCTTTAAAAAAATCAAAAGATTCTATTCTGCCTCCTTGAGTTCGACCCAGGCACACTCACCTCGTTAAATATTTAGTGTAGGTTTTCCTTCGGAAAACCGAATTTGTTTGATACGAGCTAAGATCGTATTTTTCGCGGCTTTTTCTACATCGACCACGTTTCCCTTAAAAAAGTCATGAAATCGATTTTTAGCTTTATCACCCCCCGCTCCATGTACTGTTAGATTCAAATTTGGGTAGTGTACACTCACCTAAAGCCCCTCTAAGTTTTGGTGCAGGTACGCAACCTTGAAAACCCCCTAGAGCACATTCAAAGCCTATCTTTTGATCCATAAGGTGGAACAATTGAAGGCTCCAGGTCTTGTTTGAGGGGACCTGGACTGATTTGGAGAGGACCTGCAGGTGTGGCTTAGTGCCAGTTATATGATGGGCTTGTCGGAGGAGAAGGAGATGGTCAAAGCACCGAGAATTCAATAATCAAAGCGACCCCCTTTGTCGTTCTTCAGTGTTCTACAAAAGCACCCAAGTGCCTTCAGATCAAGGGGAGGTGCCATATTCTTTTTAGGCTGTTGGATTAGCCCAAAACAAAGCCCCTTCATCTGTTGTCGATCAAGTAAGTAGCGTTGATGTGCCGCAAGGAGAATCATTCAATGTGTGTGTCTTTTAGGTAAATTTCACAGAGACCCTGCCGCTTTTGTAATGTTAATTTGGTTATGTAAATATTTAAATAGCATAATATTTTATATATTTTTTTGCATAGGACCCCCTACATTTCTTAGATATTACAAAAAAGTTCATCGCATCTCATGTGTTACGCCATGTGAGGCTTTGTGAAATTTGCAATAAAGCCACATCAGTTTTTATTCATTAATGTTTAATTTTTAAATGGTAAATACAATGGTAAAGGTTTTGGGTATTTTGCACACTAATCCTTATATTTAGTCTTTATAACAAAAATATCCCCACCAGCATTATATTTTATTTCTTATTCTTTTTTAGTTATCTCCCTATCGCTATAAATATTGAGAAAATAGCAGATGCCTTAAATCATGTTGATGCACATCCATATTTTTATTTAGTTATTTATTTCTTTTTCCATTTATTAAAAATTATTTAGAATCTATTTATTTCCTATTTAAGTATCCAAACCCAAAAAACTATAAAACTATCTTTAAAAAATTTATAGTATATATTATTATATATTACACTTTTGGACCAAAAATTACAAAAAGTATAAAAGAAAAATGCTAAAAATAATAAACAACTAAAAAACTTATAAAAAAATCAGTAAGAATTCGATAAAATTATAAAAAAGTTTTTTATCCTATAATTTTATTTAAAGTATATAATTTATATTAAAAAAAGGTTTGGGAAAGTTTGAACTTAATAGTTAGTTTTAATAACCAAAACAATTCAACCTATTTATATAATTCATTGTTTTGATATATTAATTACTTTAAAAATACATAAAAATTAACAAAAAATTGATAAAATCTCAAAAATAGAGAAAAATGTTGATAACACAAAAATATTTTATTTTCTGAATTTTGACTATATATACCTATATTTAAAATTATAAAACCTTATATAGACTATATATATCTTATATTACTTATTTACTTACTATTATTGTTACTTATAAATACCTATTAGATATTTAAAACCTTTAAAAAAATAAAAAGGGATGTTCATGCATATATTGTCATACATACATACATACATGCATATATATATATATATTTATTTTATATTATCTATATTATTTATAATATCAATTTTATTATTACTATTTATATATACATATTGTATCCTTAAACCCAAAAAGAAACTAAATTTTACATCATTAAAAAGATAATAAAAATTAAGAATTTTAAATATGTAAAATATAAAAAACAGTTAAAATACATAAAAATAATTATAATTATAAATCCACAAAAAATAAAAAATAGAAAAAAGTAAAAACTAAATATTATTGTTTTTATTAATTAATAATAAATATACATATCCTAGTTTACTTCCAATGGTTCGACCCCTACTACTTTGTCACTATACATATTTTGTAGGGTTTAATAAATTCAGCCCGCATTTATTCATTGTTTTATATATTTATCGTGAGATGATTGTTTGTCTGTTCACATTAATTGGGTTCCGAGTACCGTGAGAGCGGTCACTACAGAGATTGCTGGATCGGACATGTCGGACACTGCAGGCCCTCCAAGACCGATCGTTAGGAACCTCAGTCTCTGCATTCAACTGACAACGATGCCATCTGATGAATGAATAGTTAATAAATATAATATGTATTCGTTGTGATACGACCGATTATCCAGGAAATAGAACCAAGCTAATGATCTCAGTGAAGAGAGCTTAGCTTAAATTTATCAAGGATAAGTTCAAGGTTGAACATATGGATACATGAAATTATTCTATTTAATCCGAGTCTACATACTGAGGTTAAGTAAATCTAATGCTATCTAGGTCAAGGATGCACAATAGTATGAATGCATGTATTTTCGTGGGTTTTAATGCAAATCAAATGTAATAGAAAAATGCTAAAAATGTTTATAACAATTTAAATACATATAACCACAAACCAATGATTATTAAGATATTGATATAATTTGCATAACTCAAGCATATATTATCTTAATAATCTAATTTAATCAAAACGATCTCCATATTACATTTAACAATTTAATTGAATTAGCACATAAAACACCAAATCTACTCATTCAACATTTATACTTAATTAGGATCTAGGAGAGATATGATATCAAAGATTAAGTCACCTAATTAAATTCTAAGATGAATCAACAAATCAAGGATTAAATAACACTTTATATGAAGCTAATGAATTCAATTAATCTAATTACGAGCTAGATATACATCTAATTTTTAATCATCATTGTACTATTTAAATCAGAGGAATACTCATCTTAGATTACAAAGCATTATCCAAGATTTCAAATGACACTAATTTCACTTCATTAAGATGAAAGATGCAAGAATTATTAAGCATTAAGTTCATGGGCATAAGTGTAAAGAAACATAAAATAAAAACATAAAAAACATCACAAAATGGCCCAAATGAGATTAAAGATTAATATACAAGAACTAATGGGATTATCTAGTAATTTACCCCAAGTGTAGGGATATTTCTACGAATATGAAAAGTTGGCAGGCTGGTTGTGTAAATAGCCCAGGCACATCCCATGGAGCGCATGAAGGAGGGACCTATCTGCAATTTGGATAAGTCGACAGTGTTCGACTACAAATGCTCCAGCAGGCATGTGCGAGGTGCGAGTAAGAGAGGCTTGGAGCTTGGCTTAGTCGGGCAGGTGGCCCATGCCACATGGGTGGCTCGAGTGTTTTGAATCGAGGCTCCATCCCACTAAGTCTACTGACTCGTGATGAAGGCCAAGGATGCTCTTGGCCGTCGGATCGACACCGATTAGGTGCGATCTAATGTTGTCTATAGAGTGACTACAACTCCTCCTCCACAACATGACGAAGATATCAGAGCTCCTACGAGGTCCTGGAATCTTCCCCGTGGTCCCCTTTCTCAAAGAAGATGAGGGTCAGTCGGAGAAGGGTTGGGGATGTCGGAGAAGGTCAGTCGATACTTTGTCGTCAAAGGAGACACTCTAGAATGGTGGTCAGTCTAAGCTCCGACCATTTAAGGATTTCAAGTACTTGTAAATTTATGATGCATAGATGAACCAAGGGGGCTTATTTGGGGGAAGTTGGAGTGGCCAGGATGGATATATGGATGGAAGGAGGTGGAATCCTAGTAGGTTCCTCCTCCTTGCAGGAGGAGGATGGTCGAGGAGGAGGAGGTGCTAGAGAAGAGGAGAGGTTGATCGAGGATCAATGGAGCAAGGTGGAGGTGGTTATCTTGATAAATTCAACTGACGATGTGAGTGTACACAAATGGAATGAATGGAGACCAACCTGGAAGCAGAGAAGCTCATAAGAGATGGAGGAGTTGGCCCGGGGTTGAGGCTCGAAAAGGGCCTCGAGTCTTCGCTTAATGTATCCAGCATGGATAGGAAGCTTGAACAACCTTTATCAGATATGTGTACATGTCCCATTGGTTGTGGATCGACACCAGAGGGTGTTCTTCATCTTGGCTTCTCAACCTATCCTCTCATTGTCATCGGATTAGAGGAGAGGCTAGGGTAGACCCCTGCATACATGTGGATAGAGGATAAGTTGGTCAAAAAGAGGGGTTTAATTCATCCTCAAACAATTGACATAGATGGTTTCAACCACCTCCAGATAGGGAACGTGAAGAGGAGGATGGAGTTGGAGGTTATGGCGAAGATGGTGGAAGGACGACGGTCATAGAGGTACTAAAATCATAGGGAAGAGACACGTAGGCTATCGAGAGGAAATTGTTGAAGAGATGTTGACGAAGACTTGCGACTCTTCATAAGGGAAACTTCCCGAGGAAGAAGACAAGTAGCAGATGTTGGATCAGGGCATCCAACGGTCGAGGTGGAGGAACTGATGGACGCACATGGTCCACTTGATCAAACTGCCAAGCAACCACATAGCACCAGGTCTGATTGGATCTGAACCATATGATAACAAATGACCAGACGGTCGAAATGAAGTATGGATGGAATAAAAGGGTCGGGCACATGGCTCAATGATGAATATCCACTTCATCACCTTCATTCTTTCATCTAAGCCATAAATCCCTAGCTAAATGCATGTATATATAATTAATGTGTGAAAATAACACTCAATAAATAAATAGTGAATATTGTATAAATATTGTATTTAATTCCCAAAATAAAAGAATAAAGGAAGAAAAGAAAAATAATGAAGTGTCAAAGACACAGAGTGACCCTAAACCCTGAGACCCAATCATTATGATGACTTGGATGACAAGGAATAAAGTAGGAGGATATAGAGCATACCAATTCTACAAATACAACCCAAACCCCTAATTCTTTTTGTCAATAAATAGGATTTTGGGACCTATTTTATTTTTTTCATTTTTATACCTCAAATCAATAAACCCTTAACATGAAAATTATACATAAAAATACATACAAAATTTATTTCATTAAAAAATAATGCACAATATGACCGAGACACACATAATAAAAACCGCAAAGAAACATTTACGGACTTGTATATTCTCCATACTAGCTCAAAATTTACCAAAGTAACCTTTATTATTCATAAAATTAAATTATCTATTTAATGAAGGCGGTTTCATTCAATTTGGAGCTAAGAAGCAAAAGTTGACTTTTGGGCCCTTATTGTGCAATATACTTATATATAATATTCAACATATTTATTCTTTATTTTTCAATTTCTTATATTTTTATATATTTATAAATATTATTTAAAATACATGCAAACAATAAAAATAAAATAAATCCATAAAAATATAATAAAATAAATAATGCACTTTAACATATAGATGAATTATACATATAATATACCTAAATAATATATGAACATAATTATCTAAGTAAATAAATAAAATCGAAAAATAAACTAAAATATGAAAATATATAACTAATAAATTATAAATATAGAAATTATGTATACAAAATAATAAAATATAAAATAAAAAAAATAAAATAGGCTAAATACAAGTACATATATACTTATGTAAATACATGTAAATATGAGCACCTAATAAATTAACTTGTAAAAATAAATAAAAATCATAATAAAATACTGCAAAAAATAACAAATTTCATTATGTTTTGATAAAAAAATAATAAAATTATTTATTATTTTAAAACCATCTAATGAGGTAATTATTCCTTGATTTATCTTCTTCTATATGTCGTGGACCAATGGGAGCTCAAGGACTGTTGACCTCGAGTCAACTGTCCTCCCTCCCTAGGTCTACGTTTGTCAGACGTTGACCACTCCACTTCCAAGATTTTTCTCGTATGATGCACTGCCCAAGGAGCTTAGACTCCTTCATGAAACTTCACCATTAATCATTCCCCCCATCACACCGACCATCCCCTTTTCTCGTACATGCGTTGGTTTGCATGTAAATCAATGGTCAAACTTGATTCTATAAAGCTCACCACTTCGACCATTTTTTTATTTTTGATCCTTCTTTACCACCATAAACCTCATATCTCTTGCAAATGGTTGAGCTTGGTGACATCTCGTTACCCATCAGGTTTTCAGCGTGCTAAGGGCGACTTTGAGGTGATGTACACTTTATCGGACCACTACCGTCGAGGTTTCTACTCCTTGGTCCCCAGCCGAGTTGAGATGTATTTACTTGCTTTCTATGTAGTTTTAGATCTTGGCATTTGTTTCCAGCTTTTATTTTATGCATTTTGTGTTGTTCTATTGTAGATTTAGGTTAATCTAAGCCCGCTAGAGATCTAGAGCTCTGTCCTTCATTCATCCATTGTGAACCCTGTTCGGACCATGCCTCCACCCCCATTTTCTTTCCCACACACTTCTCCATCTCTAGATCCACCCAGATCACCTTAATCCTCTATGGATCAAGCCACGAAGGTCTTCTCCTCCACCTTCATCGGAGACCTCTCCACTTCACCTCATTTCGAACCTATCTCCACCAAATAATAGCCAGGGCTCTTTGCCCAAGCTTTCCCAGCTTTCCTATGAAGGTACTTGGTTCTGAAGAGGCCATATGAAGCCCAAGTTCTTCGAGGTTTAACTTCCAGGTACCTCGAGCCTCTTCGATCCTCCAGGACCCCATCAATGGATCTTAGACACTATTGAGGGTACCACCGGTTGTGCATCCCTTCTAGGAACCGATTGAGCACATCTACAGAGGAAAATGGGTTTGCAAGAGGAAGAACTGAAGAGAAGAAACTCGCCCCACACGCGGTTCTTCCCTATTCTTGCAGCGGAGCAGCTGCCATTGGATTGCCCCTCTGCTCTTGATCTTTTGTGAGCCGTCAGATGATCAAGCGAATTGAATCCTTCATGAGCCATTGAAGAGGCCATGTAGTGCATGCACAATGGTCCGATCACAGTGTCTTTAAGTGGGGGTAATTGCATATGAACCCCTTCTTTATTGTATTTTCAATTAGTCTTGTAAATATTAAGTTTAGTTTAAAAATATTGGTAAAAATTGCAAGTGGTCCCTCATGCTTATTGAATATTGCCTTCAACTCCATGCCAGCTCATCTTATGTGGTGACCTACATGAGGTGGGAAAATTGCAGGGAGCCCATGCAGGCTTTGTTTATTTAGTTTTAATATATAAACTTTGTAATACAATGCCAAACTTTTGGTATTTTTGCATGTATGCCCTCAGACTATTTTTATTGCAAAAAAATGCCCCGTTAGGCATGTAAATTATTTTGTTATCTTTTCATTTTGATTAAAATGGCTCCTATACTCTGAAAATTATGTGAAAACAGTTGAATATGTTTAATGTTATGCTTGCTCACGTCATATTTGTAGTTTAACATTTCCTTGAATTTTCTATTTAATAAAAAATCAAAAGGAGTTTATTTATTCCATGTTTAGATATTAAAATACAAAAAATATAAAACTTATTTAAAAATTCAAAAAAAATATACAAATATTATATATTAATATATAATATACCTCAAGATCAAAAATCACAAAAAATATAAAATAAAACCTTAAAATTTTAAAACCCTCCCAACCCTATAAAAATTCACAAAAAATCTATAAAATTAAAAAAATAGTTTTCTATTATATATATTTCTTTTAATTACATAACATATATTAAAAAAGTTTTAGGTATTTTGGACTTATTAATGTTTTTTAACCCTAAAACATCCATCCTATTATTTTATACCATGTTTTGTTATTTTAAATCACTTAAAAAAACCTAAAATTAGCAAAAAAAACATAAAAATTCACAAAACATACAATAAAATTAGAAGAACATAAAAATATTTTATCTTGTAATTTTTGAGTTTATATGGATATATTTATAAATATAAACCCGATATAGCTTATATATACAATACTATTATATATTACTTATTATTATTATTTATTATAAATACCTTAAATATATTTTAAAATACTAAAAAATAAAAAGGATAATACTTAATTGCATTTTCTAATTTTTATATATTTGTTATATTAGCCATATATAGTACTTATATTATACATATTATCATATATGGATTTATATACTATTATATCTTTTTAAAAAAAGAAATTAAAAATAAAAAAATATAAAAAGAAAATAAAATTTATAAAATTTAAAAAACAAAAAAATAAACATTAAAAATTCAAAAAAATAAATATAATTAAAAACCCCAAAAAATAAAAAAAATAAAAAGTACAAAATATTTATTGTTTAGTTTTCATTAATTAATAATAAATACCTATCCCTGTAGCTCTCAATGATTTGACTCCTACTTGCTTGCTATACACATTTATTTACAAGGTATAATAAATTTCACTTCGCACAAATTTTTATTGATTTTATCATAAATTGTGGGTTGATTGTTGATTTAGTTAGTTGTTGAGATCCGAGAGCCGAGAGAGGCGGCAATATAGTGATTGCCAGATCCGACTTGTTGGATGTCGCATGCCCTCCAAGATCGAATGTTAGGATTCCTCATCGACCTTCTAACTATCACTTCACTAGAAGGAGCCATGTGGCCCAATGAAAATAAAAATAAATGAAATAAATATTGTAAATCAGCTAAAAATAATAAGAGGTTTTAAGTTTAAAATGGTCAACATGAAAGTAGTTTTTCTTTTCAAGATATATAACTTTCACGTAGAACTTAAAGTAAAAATACATTATATACATGTACTTAATATCTTTGAAAGTATTTTTAAAGAATAAAAATACTCCTTTTATTTCATTTGTTATTTTTTGGTATTTTTATTTAAGAAACAATGCACAATATATTTTATACAATACTATACTGATTTTTAGGAGATTTTTAATAATAAAAAACACATAAAATAAAGGGACTCTTTAACACGAATAATATGTATCAATTTATGTACACAAATTAACCTTATTAATTTACAAGGTGTTAAATGTTAAATCTATATAATTAATTGTTAATTCAGTTGATACAACGACAATTCTCTCTATATAGGCCCTCCAATAGAAAATCCATGGATCTGCTTGATTAACCGAGATGTACGATGGTCTAAATGTCTAACACAAAGCGGAGACAAAGTCGCTGCGGGGACCCTCAGTAATTCCCGATTAAGTCAACAATTAACCCACAATAACAATCAAATAATGAGAAGCAAATGTGGAGTTAAAATTTATTATAACTCTACAATAAGTGTGTATAGTGTGCAAGTATGTGTAGAGTGTCGAACTCAGGGAGCAAGCAAGATAGATCGGGCAGTGATGCTAAAAAATGTGATAGTATGATCAAATGCCTACAAAGATGCAAATTTTTGTGGGTTTTTAATTTTATAATTTTTCTATTTTTATATTTTTGTATTTTGATTTTTGATTTTTGATTTTCTATTTCCTTTTTCTTTTATATTTTATATTTTTTATAATTTTTTTCAATAAAAGATAAAATGAAGTATATAAACAATATAAGAAAAGAAGAAGATAAGATATTTATAAAAATAGGTAAAAATAACCAAAATTCAGGAAATAGAATATTTTTGGTCTTTTTGTACTTTTCTAGTGTTTTTGTGATTTTTCTAGATTTTTCCTATTTTTTGGTATTTTTAAAGGCAATTGAAAATTGAAGGCTGAAGCAAAAATGGAGAAATATAATATCATATAGTAACAGAAATTCTACAAATTAATTTTAAATGAAAGCTAATAGTTCAGAAAAAATTTAGAGGCAAAAATTATATTTTTAGGGTTTTTGTAGAATTTTTAAGATTTTTATGAAGTTTTTAAGGGTTTTCTAATTTTTAGGTTTTTACTTTGAAATTTTTAATGATTTTTGGACTGAAGTTAAAACACACAAAAACAATCAAAATATATTTTTTTTTGGAATTTTTCAAAAACTGTTTATAATTTTTTATGTATTTTCTAATGCAAATAGTAGCAAAAATGCATATTTTTGAATTTTTATAAATATGAAAATGCAAAACAAAAATATGTCGTGGAAGAGCAACTAAACAGGATCTTAACTTGATTTTTTGGTGATTTTTAGAAATTTATAGATGCATGATATATATAGAGACAACAAAGAGAAAATACATTGCTGACAGGGGTATAAATGCAAATATCCAGAAGTTCAGGGGCCAATGTGCAATTTTCCACAAAATTTATAACGAAGAAATCATATTCCAAGACCAAATTCAAATACACAAACATGCAGGGGCAAGCCTGCAAAAATCCCAACCCCCGCATGTGCCTAGCACGCGCTTGGGAAGGACATATGTGTAATTATCAAAAACTGAGGGGCATACTTGCAATTTCTTCAAAAATATTACACTTGATAAATAAGTTCCTATACTTAAATGAAATAACAAAAACCTCAGGGGGTCCTCTACAAAATACCCACTACCCCACGTGCACAGGTTACGTGAGGTGATGTGGATTGGACCTATATGCAAATACGAAAAGTACGGGGGCCTAAGTGAAAATATTACAAAATATTTAAACTGAACATGAAAGTTTATGGACTAAATAATAAATACAAAAACACTAAGGGTAGAAGATGCAAAATACCCAAAGCTAGGCGATCCGACGACGGGGGAGATGCCACTTGACACATGGAGCGTGACGAACGGTCGATGGCGGTTCGCTGATGAATGGCGGCGATTAAATCTTCCCCGAATATCTGACAGTGGAAGCATGGGAGGATCGGACGGCTGCTAAGTGAACTAGAGGGTGGCCAAGATCTAACGACTGGCAGCCTAGGACGAAGAACAGGGAAGAAGTTCGGCGAAGCCGACCTTCTCCGACCTCGATATCGACCGTCGGCGACGCTTCGAGCTCCAAAAATGGCTGAGGGCACTCATGTGGTCCTTCTCTATGCGCTGGAGGCTCCAAAAATGGACGAGGACCATCGGAGGGGGATAGACGAAGGTGGAGGAGCGGATGAGCTCCAGGTACCTCCGGCAGGGGTCCACATCTCCTCCAGGCGCGCGTTAAGCTCCAGGAACCTGCCAAAAAGGGTGAGAGGGTCCAGGGCAAAATGCCTGGACCCCGCAGTGGCGGAGAGGATGCGAGAAACGACGGCGCGAGATGGTGGTCGAAGGTGCACTCCAGCGAGGTGCTCGTGGAGGGCGATTCAGTAGGTGGCTTGCGAAGATAACTAAGGGGTTTTACTCCTATAACTACGGTGAACGAAATGATGAAAGAAACGAGAAGAAAAGAGAAGCCTCAAAGGTCTGGATACCTGAGGAAGGGGAACCTCGACGCCGACGAATGGCGGAGGTGGTGGAGCCGCCCTAGCCTCTCCTCGATCCTCCTATCGGCTGGGAATGGGAGCTGTCACCTCCCTCTTCCGATGAAGCACAATAGGTGGAGAAGAGAATGGTCCAAAAGGGGTTCAAAATTCGAAGGAAGGAGAGGGGGCGTATTTTAATGGTTGACGGTCGGATGGGAAGAACGAGACACACCGGGAAGAGCAGAGATTCGAAGCCCAAGGAATCACCTAGGCATGCTTCCTCATTGTTCAAGGAAGAAAAGTCGAGAAGGAACTTGCACGAAATGATTCAAGTTTCGTCCTCAAAAAAATCGCAAAGAAGGGGGTCAAACGAGGTCTGACACGGGCACATGGGGGAAGGACAGCCAGTTGACCCGCCGGTCAACGTGGACTGTCACCTGGTTGGTCCACTTGGACCAACCAGGAAAAATCCCTGCAAAATGTTTTATTAATTCAATTTAAATTAGTAAATGAATTTATTAATTTTTTATTATTAAATAAAAAATATTTGTTATTTTATAAACTATTTTCTTATGATTTTTAATTATTTTTATGAGGTATAAAAATACAAATTGCCTCTCTGGGTCTATATAGGTACACATATCTATATATTTTATTAATTTATTTTTATTTTACGTATTTAATTTTATTTGTTTTATTATTATTTTATAAATTTATAACTCATTTTTATGCACTTAAATATATTTTTATTTTACTTTTATGAAGTGTTTTGTACATTTAATAAAATAGAAGTATTAATTATACAAGTATATTTTATATGTATTATACCTATTAATTATAGACAAGTATTTTATTTTTTGTGTTTTCTTTGTATTTTTATTCTGATTTTAATGTATACATATATTATAAATAATATTTACAAAATTATACAAATATAAAATTATAAAAATAATGAATAAATAATAAAATGAATATTTTAATCTGTACAAGTATACAATAGGGGTCCAAAACTCAACTTTCAAACCGTAGCTCCGCCAAATGCGAAACCACCGCCATTAAATAGCATATTAAAATTATAAAAGGTGAGTTTGACACGTTTCAAGTTTTTATTTGAGAGATAAGGGTCTAGGAAGTTGGGATTCTGGAAACTTATTCAGATCATAACTTTTTATCTGTAAATTATTTTTGAGTGAAATCAATTTTGTATTTTTATTTATTTAATTATCTATAACTTTCATGTTCAAAGTTTCTTTATTTGAAGTATAAAAAGTGGAACCAAAAATAGGTCCCAAAATGAATAAAAGAATGAATTAAATAACATGTGTTTTTATTGTATTTTGACCCTTATCTCCCCCTACTTTATTCCTTGTCGACCTATTCATCTAGATGCCTAGGTCTCGGGGTTTCGGGTCATAAAATATTTACAATATTTTATTCTTATTCTTTTCTTTTCTTTATTCTATAATTTTGTCTTTAAAAACCGCATTTTATACACTATTTACACAAACATGCATGAATGCTAAGATGCACTAATTAAGGGTATTTACATGCATTTGCCAGGGTTTTTGAGGCCAAAATGATAGAATAAAGATGATGAAATGTGGATTCATCACTGCTCCCGCCACCAATCTGAGCCCCACACCACCCTCATTGCCGCCAAGAGCACGCTACCGCCCTAAGCCCTCTCTCATGGTGCTCCCCCATCCATTGCATTGCATCCACTCGGTGATTATTGTTGGCAATGTGTTGGCGATGCTCGACCAATCATGTCATGCCATCAGATCCAAATGCATGGTGGATGACCATAATCTCCAAGCTCGAACTTGTACAGGCATACCTCTTGGACCTCCCCATCTATTCGTTATTCATCAAGAACGTGATCTGCCTTGATCAACTCTAGTTCACCTGCCAAACTTTGTATGAATCTATCAAGATCGTAAATCGTTGCATGGACAAAGATGCATCAAGGATGTTGGGAATGCAGATGTAGAGTGATCTTGACTGTGTCATTGGGAAGCTCAACCAAAACCTCTGGTATTGTGCTCTACTTCTCAAGACAGGTCTTCTCAGCAAAGATATAGTGGCGAATAGGACCTTGGATGAGGATCTCGAG
The DNA here is from genome assembly GCA_037367405.1 of Ottelia alismoides. Lineage (NCBI taxonomy): Eukaryota > Viridiplantae > Streptophyta > Magnoliopsida > Alismatales > Hydrocharitaceae > Ottelia > Ottelia alismoides. The sequence continues at coordinate 21,289 of JAZKJV010007788.1, read as the reverse complement.
GTCTATTATGGCATGAATGTTCTTGAATTGCTTGCGAGACTTCAGATCGGGCATATGGAAGAGAAGAACATACCTTTAGATTGGGTTCTCCAAATGATCAAGGAAGATGATAAGCATGTACTCAAGGAAACTCCCCCACTATGCACTTTCCCACTCCCAAAATCATGACGCCCACATCATGCCCCTCCCCATCCTTTGGAGACTGACACATACCTCCACACTTCCTCCTTCTCCTTTGCCCCTTCCGTCCCCATCACCCCTCCTACCCCCTACCGCCACATGAGATGAAGGTTAGAGAGGTTTATTAGCAAAGAAATCATCATCGGAGGAGATGAAATTGGTGAGTGAAGAGAGGAAAATGTATGAATCTCGCAACCTCTTCGCCCACACAATCGTGTCTATCTTATTACCATGCCCCTACGATGTCCACAACCATCCCCCCTGACCAGCATCCCTTGAATAATGTCACATCCCTATAAAGAATATATGGGTATAAATATAATAAATCACTCCTTAAGTTGATCATGGTTTGAATAAATCATGGTTTGGTTCATCCCATTGACAGTCAAACTAAGTGTTCAGGAAATCAACCCATGTAGCTGCATATGCAGTTGCATATGCATATGCAACCAAGTTCGCGAATTAATTTCCTTAAGTGTACCCTATGATGCATTTGCGCCTATACGGGATGCATATGCGGCCCGTACAAGCGCTTATGCACTATTAAATGGATGTGGAATTGGGATTATCAGGAATCAAATCTCTAGGATCTAAATATGATCATGGCTCTCTCTAGTGAACTTGTCATCTCTTTCCTCAAAATTTTATTTACAGTGAACCTTAGAATCTCTCCCGAAACCCTATATCAAGCTTTTCCGTGAAGCTTCTCTGCCTCCAGCTCTCTCTCGTAAATCTCCTTCACCTCATCCTCTTCCACATCATCCACCTTCACGCTTCTTCACCTCCATCAATTGCCGGACACCTCCTCTGCCCCAATCTATCTTGCCTCCCATGCCAGCTCGCTCACCTCAAGTATTGTGACCTCCTCATCATTGTTAGGTAAACTTGGTACATTTTTTATTTATTTTGACATTGGATCGTGAATACTTAAGTTAGTACATTTGCAATGTTATTTGTGTTGATTTTTTTATTTTGTTTTAAATAGATAATTTGGTGATTGTTTTCAATTATTATGTATGTTAACTTATTTATATTTGATTGATATATATTGTTTTGAGCTCTACACGAAAGTCATTTTCTTGGATCTTCTTAAACTCCACGTTTATTTCATAAATTTAGTTCAATAGTAGTAACTTTTGTAGATATTTATTTTTTTAATTTAAAATTAGAAAATCAGGTAGAATCGCATATACCCTCGTGTACCTCTTAATCACTATCAATGAGATGTCTGAACGCATAGGCATACTACTTTCCTGAACTTGAAGTAACATAAGGACATCAATAATAATAATGATATGCACGAAGTTAGGTGCACATTTGATATTACAAAAACTGGACAAGTATAACCAATATTGTAGAATTTAAGAGGATCATGACTGTAAATAACCCTTTTATATAACAATTATATATATTATTGATGAATACATGATTCATCTACATTATATTCATTTTTTACCTTAGTTCCTAAATAAACACACTTAGAAAATACATAATATAACAACACGATATAGAACATTTGATCGACAAAATTTGACTAAATGTATTTATTAGTTCATGTATGAGTCTATGAAAGAAAATACAAGAAAATAAATAAAAAAGAATCTCGTTTCTACATTTATACTAGACTTATACAACCAACCAATAAGAAGAGAATCTTCTTGATTTTCTACATAGGTCGTATTAAGTCTAACTAACTTCATCTAATTTTATTAGTTCAATACAAATGTGAATAAAAATACAAAATAAGTCAAAATTCACTAGTTGCACAAGTACTAATGAGAACACAAAACCTATTTCCAAGAATGATGAAATTGAAAGCTGATTTTCTCGAGCTTCCTAAAAAGAGATTCATTACTTTATTTTTTCGAATGATTTATGTTATTTAGTAATAAAGATTATAACAAATTAATTCAATTATAATAGATTAAGAAGAATAATTAATGGTTTGGAGTGCTTTTTCAAATCTCTGAAAATGGAATATGTTCCAAACATATATGTCATGGTTCCTTACTTCGCCAGGGTGCAAATATCTAGCATTCACCCTTTAGATACCTTTTCAAACTATTTTTTTTATAATAAATAGCTGTCCAAAATGGTAGTTCTTTGTTGCTTTGAGGATTTAAAGATCACACACACATATCGTAGCTGCTCGCTTGTGTATTATGCTAACATGACTACACATGTGATTCAGCTGAGACCGTCAACGAAGTGATGTTTGCATCAAAGTTACAAAAGCTTAGAAAGTTGTTTTGCTTTATTCAAAAGTTTTTCCATTATTTGCTTGTATTATAAACTTGTAACCTCAAGAAGCATCTTCTGAAAAGATTTGAATTGAAATATCGAACAGTTGAGCCATAATCGACCATTCTTGCTTATTGATTGATCATTAGTGATCAACCATGCTACTGTATCTAATTGATCATCCTTGATCGATCATATCCTTTTGACTAATTGATCATATTTTTAATGTTGGATCAATGGTCACGCAAATAATTGATCATCCTTGTCAACGTGATCAATCATATTAACTGATAGATCATAGCATTTTGACCGATCAATCATGGACTCAAATCTTCAATGATTAGTTGCTTAATTTATTTCCAATGACTGTACTTCTTAGGACCCCATACCTATTGTTGGAGCACACACAATTCGAGTATTCACTCCTATTCACATTAGAAAATCTAGAAGCTCTCTTTGAGTGATTTAACTACAACATTATTATGGTGGAATGATTTGAGTAATCGAGCTTTGAAATCAACTGAAAAATAGTACAACACATTGTAGCAAATCCTCATAAAGAGAGTGTTCTTTACGACTTTGATTGTTCTCTTATTTCTTAAAAGGGATTTTTACCCGACAGACCCTATAAACTTTGCCAATTACCTCCACGACCTTTGAAACAACCTAATTCATCCCTCGACCCCATAAACTTGCCAACTCTTATCCCATGAACCCTCCGGGTAATCTGTTTGAAGTCCGTAGGGGTTCTTGGGGAAATTTACAGGGTCTATGGGGTAATTACGTTACACAAAAGGTTGTAGAAGTAATTTTAAAAGTTTATAGGGTCTAAAAATCCCTTCTTAAAATGAATTTTCTTTCCTTAACATGTATGAATTCATTTTTTTGTTTTACTATATGATTTTACAGTAACATACCAAATATGTAACATAATTATTTCACTAAATTAAATCCAAAAAAAATAAATATACATAACCTTTCTCGATTATAAAATGTAAGTTTATCTAAAAAATGAATTTGGGATATATGCATAAGATATTTGTCAATCTACATTGAACAAATCATAAATCAATAGAGAAATCAATTACATTTAGGGTTAAACAAAAAAAAACTTTGAGAGTTATGTTACATACATTCTAGGTTTTTCACATGTTACCTGCTCGTCCCCGAGCATCAATGAATGAATGACTTAGCTGGATAACTCCCTCACCGTGCTTGTGAATTTTCAAGGCTTAAGTCATAGAAGACCCTTAATTTGAGTGATCCTGAAATTCTGGGCTCAACCATGCTTTAATCAAAAGGAATCCAACTTCTCTATTAATCAAACTCTTTGTTTGTACATAAAATATAAAGATATGAAAATTAGTGTACCGCAGTCATGAGAGTCGAGTCGAGACATCACCCAAAGTTCCAGTCCAGGAGACTCTCCTCTAGACCTAATCCTCAACACTCGGGAATAAGTCTATTCTTTCTTTAGTCGACTGTCTCATTAGTTTGTCAGACTTTAAAATGTAGATGGACGACCAGATGATGGAGGGCATAGGATTGTGTATATTTTTCTCTCCTTCACATTGGAACAAGGGGCCTCTTTAGTGCCTTACTACTCAACACTTGTATATTTTTATTTTATTGATCAATGTATTCGTTAAGAGAATTCAGAGTCGTCTGCACTTGTTTTTCTGGGAGTACACCGGGGTGTGTCTCTTTTGAGTATCTAAGATACTTCGACACCCAAACTTGTATCACTATACGATGTAGAGCCCTTTAATGGTGCTAGCCCGTCTCCTAGGTCCTAATTGCGTTTGGTCCAAGTGGACACTTTGAAAATGGTTGGGAGTGCTCGCCTTTGGTGGAAGCTCTTTTGAATTTGACTTTGTAATGATAGAGCTTTTCTTGTATGAGAGAACTTCTCTCTATTTTCATTTCATTTCTTTTCTTTTTGTCTAGATCCACTACTTTACCAAAAATTGGCGTACACTTATCAACAATTAATTATGTTTCATCACACCTTAGCACATAGGCAAATATCAAACGATAGCATATTAACTTGTTCACATACTGGCTAGGGTTTTTCTGACACTCAGGTTTCTTGAAGAGTTCATTAACTTTATCCCAACCTCGAGCATCATTAGATCGAGTATAAACTCAAATTTGTAGTCCTACTTTCTCAAGTGATAATTCAACTCATATCATCAATGATGCAGTTGTGCATGTGTTGTGTTGGTCATATTCTTTAAAGGGTAGAGATGAATAATGCAATATAGCGCTCAAATCTTTCAAACTAGGGAAGTGTGGATTATTAAGTTCGAAACCCTAATAACTAAGACATGCTAACTCAGACTCTCACGATCTCAAAAATTAAGTGTCCTCAAATCCTCAAGCCTTGAGTGATAGTGAATGTGTCAGGAATATATCAACCAAGGAATGCATGAGATGCTTGGTAAATTGCAAGACGATGAGTGATTTTTTTCTTTTTGTTCTTTTTTATGCAAAAAGTTTGTTTTTGTTTTTTTGAAAACATGTATTATTTATAGAAATCATTAATAAGATTGTCTAAATATAATGGTGGACCAAATCTCATAAAGTCATTTCAACAGTGGATCATAATACAGGTATCCATTTAGTGGAATATGGTACGGTATGTGATTTCCCTCGAACACAAATGAAAGAACTTTTATGCATATAGATACATGATATCTGAGTAATATTATGTATATATGGATATAAATAATAAAAAATAAATCAATCAATTCAATATGAAAAATAGAATGTAAATGTATCTAACCTATTATTTCTAATGGTTCACAACAAAGTAGTGCTAGTTGATGAGAGTTATTTCGGGAGCAAGTATTATAAACTTAATATACACTACTTGTACCCAACCCCGATGTTAGATGAAAACAATTAAAGTACGAGCTATGGATAAAGTAGAATATGTACTATGTACAACGCACCACCTATACTTAGCTTGTGCTATGTCCTCATGGCACAAAAGGAAATGCAAACATAGCTCGTATTAAGTATAGTTGAGTAAAAGAGAAGTCGACTTATCCCCCTATACATAGACATTTGAGAGATTAAGCATAGCAGAAAAGCAAGAAATGAGGCAGTCGAGGATGAGGAGAATAGAAGTGATGTATACACAATGATACCGATCTCCCTATACTTAGGCTCAGGTCAGCCTAAGTATGATCGGATAATTACAGATGGAGAACCGAGCAGATTACGGATGTACAAGGTCAAGGAGCTTTGCAACAAACCTTCTTGCATGAGTGTGGCGGGAGATAGTATGGAGATATGGAGGGTGGTGAAGAGGGGGCGGATGAAGAATACCTGCCATCATCAGAGTCATCCTTAGGAGAATAGTAGTCGTACGCAGAGGATCTCCAACTATTGTCAATCAAATCTAAGTGCCCTTGGATCAGAGATGTACTTATTGCACTTACCTGATGAACCACTTCAGTACCGGATGAGGACTCTTCACAAATCACCTGGTGTCTAAGGTCAAAGGTGACTTTCTTGGTCGGTTTGTTTCCTTGAGAATTATTGGGAGGAAGTTGGACAGTCTTCTTCTCCCTTTCTTGAGTAACCAGAGTGGCATGTATGAGTTCCTCATCAGATGAATCCCCATGAAAGTCGACCAATTATTGTAGGGTCATACGTGGCTTTGGGTGAGGGAGATTGTTCCTGGTGGTTTTGTGAGTTATGAATAGGGATGTTGATGTCACTTCCTGATATTCGTGAGTTTTGGTGACATCAAAGGTTTCTTGAGTCGTTTCCTTATATGGTTCAAGTATCTCGTGAATTACTGCCGACTTAAAGATTGGACTACTTAAATAATCGTGACGATCCTCAGAAATATGGTTCAATTCTTCATAAGCTCCTAAATAATGTTTCCTCTTAGGAGTAATTTTAGGCTGGGAGGTGTGGTGAGAATCAGAGGTCTGTCCAACAGCCGGTCTCATGGTTGTCTCTCCTAGGGCACGCGTCAGTGTTTCACGAGGAGAGGTTTGATCGTATGAAGTGTTTGTCTCCCGAACACGACTGTCATTTCAAGTCAAGTTTCCTCAGAATAGGACGTGTTATTTAGGGTTTGTTCATTGTGGTCCGAGTTCTAGAATATGATGACTTGAGTCTTATAATCCACAATCGCCTTAGCAGAGGCTAAGAACGACTTTCCTAAAATGATAGGAGTCTTAGACGATGTTCCTAGGTGCTCAATGTCAAGGACAATAAAGTCCACTTTATGTCTGTCACCATGAAAGTTTATGACGAGCGAAACAATCCCCAATGTCCTTTTAGTGGATCAATCAGGCAATTGAACAATCACCCTAGTATTTTTTAGTTGTCCGAGTTTGAGTTTGTCAAAGACGGACTTGGGGAGGATGTTTAATATGGAGTCGTCGTCTAATCGAACATGAGTGAATGTAGAATTCTCAATTTCACTCATAATCCAAGTCAACCACTTGACTTTACAGTTTTAAATTTTATGATTCATCATCAAAGAGCTGGCCATAGATACGACATGATATTCAGTCCTTGATCTTTTCTTACCCATATTTTTAGGTTTTAGTCGACTCTTCAGAAATCACTTAAGATCAGACACATATTCTATGGCCTTGATCAATGGAAGCTCTCAGATCATACTCTTGTAAAATGCTTCCATTTTCAGAATTGTCTACTTTTTTTGAATTTTCTATTTTTTTCAGTTTTTTTGGTATTTTCTGTGATAGGGTTAATAGGGGGGGTCAGAGGTCAATGGTGGTGGTGACTCCAGTTGTACAGGAGATGTTGGTGCCCTAGTATCATTTTTATCCTCGAGATCATCTCCGCTTGAATAAAATCCAATACCAAGTTTAGCACATTCTATTTTTTCTGCTTCCAATGCTTTTATGAATTCATTTGTGTTTTCAGAGTAGGTTAATTAACATGTTAACTAAGCGACTACGATAAATTGGATCAGATTTTACAGTTTTTTCTTAGTTGGAATGATTGTAGTGAGAGATAGAGGTTTCATATTCTGCAAGCCTGGACATAGGCACACATTTCTGAGTTGAGCATGTGTTTCTTGCTACGAAAGTCTAAGCCTCAAAACCAGGTATCCACTGACAGTGGGAAGGTGGAGTTGGATCCTGAATCCCATTCTCTGTGTATGAGGGCTCATTGAGTTTAGAGCAAGAGGGCCTATGAGGTTCGATCCAGTTAGGTGAATGTAAGGTGTAGGCCTCTCTATTTGGTCATCAGGAAGTCTTTGGATCAAAGGTGTATAGGTGTAATCTCGACCCATGCAGGTCGATCGATCATCTTTCTGAGCAGTAGTTTGCTTAAGGTATATCTCATATTGGCTAGCAAACTTTTGGGTAGAGGGTGTGCTAGACTGGTATGGGAGGGTATTGGGTGGGTAAGAATGTGCAGGAGGTGAGAAGTATGAAGAATTGGCAAAGTCGGGCGATGTCGTGAAGTCGGTCGAAGTTCTGATTTCAGGATTCGTATACGAGGTGGATCAGGAGTACATAATGGAATGGAAGAAGAAGAAGATGACCCAAACAGGAAGCGAAACAGACACAAGACAAACAATAAAAATAAAACCAGTTGATTCACCTATTCAACCCTTTTGAAGGCACGTTAGGGTTCGACCACTTATCTTTTCAATTTTAATTTAATGACAAAGCAATCTTGAAAATTAAGCGGAGCTGTTAGGTGCCGAAATATTTCACAAAGACTGTCCCGAGTTCATACAACTAGTTGCACATACTTTCAACCAGTATGGGTGTAAGTACGGACCGTTATACGACAACCCATGTTACTTGAGGACGAAGCCTTTCACAATGTCCTCTAAACCACCCACTCTACTAAGGGAAGTCGGACTGTGAAACGGCTGCCCGAAACCCTAACTGAGAAGTAGCTAATTGTTTTTAAAAATAGTAGTCTGAATGAAAATTTTCAGTTTTTGGCTCTACCCGAAGTGTGCGATCTGGTCTTTACAAACAATGAGCGGGTTTCTCTCCCCTAGACACAAGGACTAATTTTATGTTTATTTTATTTACAGTTGCCTTGATTAACAGTCTTAGTTTTAAATTAAGGTTATCAATGAAGAATTAGGTGAGCACAGAAATTCGCGGCTAACGAGCCCAATTCCTTTAATTCCTAAGTTGTAAAACTGAGGAGGGAGAATCGAAAAAGCCAATGCAAGCGTAAATCAATGATGCATGCTTAAGAAGAAGACTTACAGTGATTCCTCGCGTTCTTCATGCAGGATGCAATACAAGGAATTTCAATTACACTAGATGATACGCATAATGAAATCGCCCTAAGCAGATAATTCTATTAGCGAGAAAGAATTGATTTAAAAAATTTGGCTAAGTCAAACGATCTACCAGTACATCTACTTAGTGAATAATGTGTGTCCTAAAATTTACGAGCACGGACAAAAATAATTCTAATCTAGCATATGTGCTCCTAAATTGTACGCCACACCACAGAGAGTCCAATCCGAATTATTACAAATTAACAGGGTTCAAAGAGAGAGGGACCCTGTGAATAATGTAGAAAATTAAATCTAGACTAAGCTCTCTCTCACAAAATTAAAATTCAATCTTCATTCTTGCAGATCCTTGATTTATATCCCAAAAATTCGCTCCGAGTAATCTGCGACGAGAGAAATTATGGTTACTATCAAAAGTGAGAGAAATGCAAAATGAAATGCAGAAAATAAAACGCAAAAATGACACAAAAATTAATTACAAAAAATAATTTAAAACCCTAAAAATATGGCGTTCCCCTTCAACGGTGCCATTTTATGAATGCTAGATCCGCCTCTTTAATAATTAGGAATAGTCGTAGTATAGGAGGCAAATTTGATTCATCAAAAGCCACAATCTTTGAATGTTGTGGAATATTTTTACTTGACAAGTCTACCAAGGTCGAACATAAGGAACAATGATTTTTAGTTGTGTGGTTTTAAATTGAATTAAATAAATAAATAATTGCTCGATTAATTTCAGTGTTGGAAGAATATAATACAATGCAATGCAGATGCGAATAAACTAAACAGAGTAGATGAAGATGGAGCTCATGATCTGTGATTTTACATGAATTAAATCCTCAAATAAATGTATCAATTAATCCTAAAAAATAGTCACAGATCAAAAGGATAAATTTTAGAAATATTTATCAATTCAAATTCAAGCAAGGGAATCAATAGATTAATTCGCACTCTTCCTAATTAGATCATTGATAGTTTCGAGGCCTGAGTATGTATCCCAGAAAATCCTACGATTTATTCCTCAAATAGTTGATCGATTAATACAATGAACTAAATAAGTCTCTACAAATATTAAATCCTCTAAGAATGATTAAATTCCTCAATATTTACTAAACAAGAAATCAATTCCTCCTCCTCCATGATTTTTCTGCAAAGCCAAATTTGATTAATATAGCCCCTGCATTGATTAATTTCTCAATAAATAATTATCAAATGATACAAGAGAATTAATCTTGTAAAATATTCTCAATAGGATCCTGATGAATACTCATTCATCACTCTTTATTCTTTTATTTTAGCTATTTATCTTTGCAAAACACCATGTAGATAGTTGTAAATAGAATAAATTACCAAATTGCATGCTTTGTGTAAATAGAAATAATTAGCATGTTTTTGTGCAAAAATAAAAGAATAAGGAAATAAAGAAAAAGAAGGAAATATTTAGAATAAATATTGAGTGACCTGAACCCAAGAGAGGGCCCGATATGGGTTTGATCGCCAAATAAAATAAGTAGAGAGAGATAGGGTAACTCAACCTTGTGTAAAACCCCCTCTTATGTATATATATTTTATTTTCATAAATATAAATATATATATGTATTTCCCATATTTTGTATATATTTCTAAAAATAAAATAAAAATGATAAAAAATAAAACTAAAAATAAAATACTTTCTTTCTCTTCTTGTACATAGACCATGCACATAGGAATAATTCACCTATTTATTTCACCCTTGTACATAAATAATACAAACCAAATAAAATTTTTTTATACTCTAAGTTTTATGTTGTAAATAAATAAAATATAAAATTGGAGTATTTGTACAAAAATAAGAAAATAAAATAAAAATATAAAATACATAGGTATTTTATGCCTGTATATAATATTATAATATGTATATACATATATTTATTAATCAAAAAATAAATAAAAATCACTAAAAAATAGTTTAAGAATAAATAAAAATGTTTCATTTTGTAAACATTTTTAAATAAAATTGTATTCTATTTTATTTTTAATTTATAAATAATTTTGGTTTGCTGAATTCAGATTGGTCCACAGGGGATTGTTGACCCCCAGTCAACTCTCCCCCCTGGACCACTTTCCACCCGGATCCAGTTCCAACCCGATTTCGCTGATTTTTCTAGAATTGATCCGTCAACCATTTCCATCAATCTGAGGCTCCGATTGTTGAGGAGCGATCCGTGATCCACGCCGGCCTACTCTCTTAAGGATCCGCTCCTTGGAATGCGCGCCCGATCCCCATCTTCTCGGACCTCTGCTCATATAAAGCTTCGCATGGAGCCACATTTTCACTCATCTCCGGCCATCGCATTCGGCTCCAGGGACCTCCATTCCTTCTCCTTGAGTGATAGCTAGGTTAAGGGATTGATTGCAGCGAGGACCGAGGCCTCTAGCCTCAGATCTGGCGAGTCACGTCGTCGTGCTCTGCCACTGGCAAGCTCTGGCCTCTGGAGATGTCGCTCCATCGAGACGAAGATCCCACGAGGACCAGCACCTCCAGCATAGACGCCTTCAACCATCAGGTAGATTCGATAACCATTAGCCTTCCTTGCATTTCCATTTTTCGATTTCGGACCGCCGACCTTCACCGGACCACCCCGCACGCTCCGATCGTCCATTTCCCATTCCGACCGCACCTTCACCATCGCGAGACTCCTCTCCACGTTCTATACCCTCCATTGCCCCTAGTTCGCCCAGGAATAGGGTCGCCGGCTCTCCTTCACCGTCGCTCGCTGGAGAGCTACGCTCCGCCTCCCCCAGCCGCCCACTTCACTCGTAACCGGGTCGAGGCAGTTTGCCCTCGACCCATCTTTCTTTCTGTGCTGGTTCGAAGATAAATGGACCTCATCCGGAGGTCCTATCACTGAAGCACAATGCTCCAGGTTCTTCTTCGTCGCCGGGGTCCTCCAGGATCCCTCGACCTCATCAGAGCATCCCATCAGCTACGGACCACCACCAGGATCGTTTTCCTTCTCAGAGCAGCCTTGGAGGAGCTCCCCGCCGCGTGTATTGGCCGGATGAAGTTCGCCGATGACCTGTTCATCCAGAGCCCTCCTCTGCCGTCCGATCGAGCCCTACTGCCAGTTCTGATCACCACCGTCCATCATCCGAGGGCTCGCATCCGTACGATCCATCTGAGGATCTAATCTGGAGTGTTGATCGCCGAAGGGGTACCAGTCAATCACAACTATTCGATCATGAGTGGGCCTCCTTCGACAGTTGGATCCTTAATAAGAGGGTAAACTACTCTTAGGCCCTCCTGAGTTTTTACATTTCATTTTACTCCTGTAATTAGTTTTAGAAGTGTTTTTATTTTTGAACATTTTGCACGTAGGATCCTAAGCTTCTTTTATTTGCAATATAGTCCCTCTGTATGTGGAGCACGTGCATTGACACATGATTTTGGGTTATTTACATGTTTTACCTGAACTTCTCAGCTGTTACTGATTGCATCTTTATAAATAGGAATTACATTTATGCCCCTCTGTGCGTGAATCACGTGCCATGCTCGTACCTTTTGGGGCTTTTTGGAAATTCAGCCCCACATTTCTTTCACGTGTTATTGATTGGCTGATTAGTTTTCTAAAATTGTACTTAGGTCCTCGTGAGCTGTTTATCTTTGATTGGCTAAATAAAATAGCAAATCAACTCCAAAAATCGTGAAATTTGGGTATGTGGCCCCTGCCATTGTCTAAAATTTTCACTAATTTTTGGGACATTTTTGTTGCCATTTGATATTTTTAAAAATTCAAAACCCTCTATTTTCTCTATTGTCTAGTTTGAAAAATCCATTAAAAATATTAAAAACCTCTAAAAAATTCTAAAAAAGTTAATTTGCATTTGTTTTGTTGCCTTTTTATTTCTATGCAATTTTTGTGCCTTTTTGATATATAAAACACTTAAAAATCTAAAAACCATAAAAAGTCCATAAAATCATTAAAAATTCATAGAAAATCAAAAAAAATATAATTTATTTTTCTGTAGTTAGTATTTTAGTTGTAGTTTTTCATAAAATTATTGCTAGATTTTTAGAGGCTATTTTTATATTTTAAATAGCCTTTCAAATCTGGCTGCACAGTAGGTTTTACTTTTAGCCTTCTTTTATTTTTAGAAAATTCATTAAAAATTATAAAAATCTGAGAAATTACCAAAAACACTTGAAAATCCTAAAATCCAAAAATATTTTTATTTTAATTTTCTGATTTGTTTTTATGTGTTGAATAAGTTGTTGATTGTGATCTTTTGAGTTTTCTTTTATATTTTCTTTATAATTAAAAAATAACAAAAAAATTAAAAACTCTTAAAAGTCCACTAAAAATATTTATTTTATTTTATTTTTGATTACAGACTACTTCGTAGGCTTTTTAGCCATCCCGTGCTCCTTGAGTTCGACCCTGGTCGCTATACCAGATTAAATAAAATAGCAAGACCGCTATTTGAGCTACTTGTTTGATTTTTGATTTAGTGGTCTTCTTTTCTTGTTGAGTCCGATTCGAGAGGTTGAGGTCGAACGACCCTTGATACCTATCTCCCTTAGAAACTCGTGTTTTTCGACTCATCAGATCCCTGCAAATTAATTTAAAAATTTCTCATGATAACACAAATGTATCGATCATTGAGCCTGCATGTGTCAACAAAAATTCACAATCAATGATCATCATGAAATTGCTTTAGATTTGTCCACAAATTTATGCAAAGTGATAGAGCATGAAATAAGCTTCAAAATGACATATCATATGCTAAAATCGGAGTTCAAATGAGCAAGATGTGATAATTTGAAATGTCAGGGACTTAAATGCGATAAAATAAATAGTTCTCCTTCAAATAGGTCCTGGGGGCTTATATGCAATTTCATAGAGTCGAAGGCGTGATTCTGTATTTTACCCCTGGCGGGGGTATATCTGCAATTTCTTTAAAAGCCAAGCGATTATCCTTTAGATCTCCTTGCTGCAATTGCTGCAACAAAGGAGGATTACTCCTTTAGATCTCGCCTTGCTAGAGAGGGGTCGTCATCACCTTCAAGACTAGCCTCCAGAAGTTGTCGATTGGAAGGTCAAGGCTGGTGGTGTCCTATCTCTCAAGAAATGGCGGATGTCGACGAAGGCTGACAATGGATGGATTTACAGGAAGGAGAGAGTGTAACGGTTGATGGAGGTTTTTCATAGGTGGAGGAGGCGCAATGACCGGCAGAGGTGCGAGGCGTTACGACAAGTAATGGTGGCGCATGGCGGCTGCGGTTATAGGGGAAGGACGACGGGCGTTGCTGCTGGGAAGGGGAGGGGGAATAGGTCACGTGCTGCACACGACTTGGGAGGAGGAAAGGTCACGTGTGGGGCATGTGACCAGGCTAGAGGAGAGAGGAAATGGGATGACACATGGCTTGCCCATGGGCTGCCACGTGTCATCCGAAAAATTTCAAAAATCAAAGAGAAAAAATAGAAAAGAAATAGAAGGAGACTTTGGACTGAAAAATTTCCTTCATAAAAATTGTTCATCTCAACGAGATCTACAACTTTCATGAAGGATCCGGGAGATGAAGAGAACATCTGTGCAAAATGGTATTTTTGGTGATCTCCATGTGTATAGAAAATTGATTTTTTGGGATTTTGTAATTTTTTGTGATTTTAAAAGAGGATAAAAATTATAAAAAAACAATGATAAAATACAAGAAAATTAATTACACGTTAACCTGATTTTTTTGGATTTTTTATAAATAAGAAAATAGGGAAATAAAATAGAAGTACGAAATACGAGATTTTTGTACAGACTCACTATGGACACTCGGACACAGTCAGTTTCTTTGATTTCAGTTTTGATCTAGATTTGGATTTTTATGCTGCTTGATAAAAATCTGATCAAAGAACACAAATGAAGAAGAAATACATTTAAAAAGGTTAATTATGTACATAAAAACTCAAGTCAAAAGTCACAAAGAGCTAAAATGCGCAAAAGAGGCCCAAAACCCAACTTTCACATATGAGCTCCGAATTTTATGAAGTTGGTCTTGTTTTGAAGGTATTTGAAATTGGAGTATTTTAAAAGTAAATAGGCCAAAATCAGACACTGTATGAGGAAGATATGCACGTTTTAGTTTGTAAGATGTGAAATTAGACTTTGGGATTAATTGGCATTTATTTGAGTTAGTAATTTTTTTATTTTTTTATTTATTCTTGTTAGTAATATCTACATAATAGAGGTGGTTTGAGGTCAATCAGAATTAGGATGAATTAACTAAAAATATGGAAGTTAGCAGCTTTTTAGGTCAATTTACACATTATGCAATAATGCATGATGGAATGCGAATATTATTTACACAAGTACGAATACTAACGATGCGATATTAATTATTAAATGCATATGGATTTTGAGAAATAGAGCCTAATAGACCAATTTTAGCATGATGAATACGATATTCATCATTATATAATGACTTCTTCTAGAAGGCTAGGGGTTTAATCCTTAACGCATCATGGAAATGTGAAGATCGCATCACACGCGATCAAGAGCGACTAGTTGCACTACTTGCTCGAGGCAGCAAAATTAAATTATTAAATAATATGAAATCACATGATATGAGAACCATTCTCATATCGTTTCATCAATATCACAAATGAGTCAAAGGATTACCTCTTTAAGTGTGTTTGCAATCGTTTGTCTCTAAACGAAGAGACCTCCTTCTCAAGTCTGAGCCAACGAAGGACGCACTTGTTGGTGCATAGATTAGACGCATAGGTCCCGCAATCTGAGTTGATGATCCATGTGTGGACTCTCCTAATTTCATCTCACGAAATGTGAAGCCTTCCTCATGAGCAAGAAGTATCAAAGAAGGCGGAGATCCATGAGCAGTTGGTCTAGTAGCACAATGGCATTTTGACGACGACGAGGCTCTCACAAGCAATATGGTGGATGACCACAATATTGAGAGAGAGATTGGACGTGTATGGTAATATGATATATATATATATATAGAGAGATATGTTGCTTTCTTCTTGTTATATCAAAAAGAGCTAGGTCTAGCCTTTTTTTATAGCATATTGAATGCCAGAGATTCATTCCTAATTCAAGTAAATGACCATGATTTTGTTGCATAAATTTGCAACATTAATTAATTAATTTAAAATAATATCAATATATTGAAGAATCATTAATATAATTTAGTTTGAATCAATCGATCAACATGGAATAAATAGGAAAGAGGACAAGACTCCTTCCATACATGTGGTGGATGTCCACCATGGAGTAGGACTCTTGGTGGGCATCCACCCCAATATGGTATGGAGGCTCTCTCATTCCTTTTATAATATTCATGATTATTATGGATAGATATCCATGTTAATCACGTCTTTGATAATTAAATCATATTAAATTATCTTAGATGACTATTCTCATGGGCTCATATAATATGAATCAGATTCACATTACATGACCATTAAATTGTATTAATTATCAATTTTTCTAGTGCTCAGATACTTTATCATCAATAGAATTATTCTTGAACTATTTCAAGAACAATGTGCCTTCTCTGCAGATACTTGGAGATAAGGACATGTTGATTGTACATTCCATGTATAATGACTTGGATATTGAGATCACATCTTAAATCCAGAACTTTGGGACTCTCAAAGATGTTTTATTAAATCAATTTGTAAATCTAATCATCTCATTACATCAGAATCACATTCAAATCAATGTCCAACATTTAGATTAATATCATATTACAAATCAACTAAGAGGAGTCACTAAAATCCATACTTGTTTCATTACTCCCTCGAAATGGAAGTGTCAAGGTTATACAACCGTTTATGAGCACATCACCCTTGGGTATTGCTAATACCCATACATCCTACATACTAAAAGACCTAGAAATAAACTCAAAATTTTAGATCATATTTAAATTGTCTTCTTCAGAGTTTTTTTCATTAAGTTTCACATTCGGTCATATGCTTTCCAAAATCATATATCATACGTACAAATTTGTCCTGCTTCCAAAGCAAGATGACCATGCATGGAATTTGATTGGTCCCAATACCTCATGAGTGAGATCATGTTTTCTTGTTCAATAGTGAACTTGTATGATCCCTTTGAGAGATCGAATTACTCGCATGCCCTTGTATGTACACCAGCTCGTCGGTGTATAGACCTTGACTAGGTCATCAACCTAATGGTCTGCCTAATATACATACTTAGATATATAGTAATACATCTGTCTCCAATCATATGATGCATGCCTATATCATGACGACAAAGGACATAGGTCTTAGTTACCTCTATCTCGTTAAATCAACTCCTTGACCTAACTTATCTGACACCTCTGAATCTCTATTCTTTAGGACCTGCATCAAGAGGTCGATCATATATCAGTCTTTAGAGAAGAATTGCCATCTCCTTCTCAAGTTGGATATCATCTCTTAACAATCACTTGGCAATGCTTAATGAGTCCTCAATCTAACTCGTTAGATATCATCCGAGCACCAACCTCTATGATTCAATAATTGAATCAACCGTTGTATGATTATTAAGATGCCCATGGTACACAACTCTAATTGTGCTAAGGGATCTTATTAGTGCATTCATTCATTTAATCTCATACAAAGAGTGAAATAAATCAATAATCTTTATTGATATATCAAAAGATTACAATAACATTTATTGTAGAAATGGTTCGCTCGTGGCTCACAGGTCTAACAATCCCCCACTAGCCCTCAAAACCATTTAGGTACAATATCTAGACCCATGCTCATTACACGCTAGTCAACCTTTTGGGGTAAAGGTTTGGCAAGGGGATTAGCAACATCAACAGAGGTCGCCTTGGTGGTGACGATAACACTACATTTTTTATATCTCCTGAATGATGTGGTATTTCATTTCTACACGCTTGCTCTTCTGATGCCATCTCGGTTCCTTCGTCTGGGATATGATTCGTGTGTTATTGCAAATCAACGAGATGGGAGTATTGGAGGGAACTACGACAAGTTCCAGGATGAACTTGCGTAACCACATCACCTCCTTTACCGCATCTGATGCAACAATATATTCAGCTTCTATTGTTGAATCAACTGTAGTGTCGTGCTTCTTTCTTCTCCAGCTCACAGCACCACCATTCAACAAGAACACAAACCCTGAAGTTGACTCATGGTCATCTATATCAGATAGGAAGTCTGAATATATGTATCCTAAGACTTGGACATCAACATTTTCCATAGACCAAGATGTAATCTCGTGTCTGTCTTAGATACTTAAAGATGTTCTTCACTGCATTCTAATGCTATTCTCCATAGCAGGATTGGTAACAGCTTACCACTCCTACTACATGGCATATATCTGGCCTTGTGCACATCATGGAATATATTAGGCTTCCCACAACTGATGCGTAAGGGCATCCAGTCATGGCTTTCTAATCCTCAACACTTTAAGAATCCTTCCCTTTAGATAGGTGTATACCATGTCTTAATGTAAGGAAGCCTTTCTTGGAAATCTCCATATGGATATGTTCTAATATCTACTTAATGTATCTATGTTGTGACAATCCTAAAATCCTCTTTTCTCTGTTTATATAGCTTCAGACCCAATATATATGAGGCTTTTCCAAATCTTTCATCTCGAAGGTATGGAGTAGCCAAATCTTAACACTACTCACCATCCCCATATCATTCCCAATGATAAGGATGTCATCTACGTAAAGCATGATGAATAAAATGACCCTCTGATGGAGTGGTTTGGAAAGAGGTTCCTAACACTCGGTCTTAGAGGGCCTACGGTGTCCGACTAGTCGAATCCTACAATCGTTGTATCAGTTGCTCTCGCGGTACTCGAAACGTGCTCAACCAATCAAATCAGCAATTAGCCCATAATAATGATAATTCAATGAATAAATGTGCGGGTGAAATTTATTATACCCTACAAGTGATGTACAATAACTAAATAATAGGGATCAGACCACAAAGAGCAATGGGAATAGGATAATTATTGTCTATTAATGAAAATCAACAACAATTGTTTTGCATTTTCCCATTTTTTATATATTTATGGGTTTTAATTAAATTTAATTTTATGGTTTTTTATTTCTTTTATATTTTTTAAGTTTTCAATTTTCCAATTTTTATTTTCTTTATAATATTGTACATTTTCTGTTACTTTTTATTTGTAAAGACATAATATATATGTCCATATAATAATAATAGTAATAGATAGAATAATATAATAAAGAATAAATATATATAAAAATACAAATAATATAAATAAGAACAAGCTTTTTATTTTTTACGATTTTAAATATATTTAGAGGTATTTATAATTAATAATAGTATTAATAAATATATAACTAATAATGTGTATATATAAGCTATATATGGTTTTATATTTTTAAATATATTTATATTACTCAAAATTTTTAAAATTAAATATTTTTGTATTTTTAATATTTTTCTATATGTTTGCGATTTTCTTGTAATCTTTACTAATTTTTAGGTATTTTTAATCGATTAAATATAACAAAACAGTAGCTATAATAAATAAGACGGATTATTTTGGGTATTAAAAATAGATAATAAGTACAAAAATTCCAAAAACTATATTGAGTATATAGTATAATATATATATATATATAAGAAGAAGAAATAAATATTTTTGAATTTTTATAGATTTTTTATTGATTTTTAGTTTTGTAGGGGTTTTCAATTTTTAGTGTTTTTCTTTTATTTTTTTGATTTTTGGTATGGAGTAAGATAATACATTAATAAATATACTCTATTTTTTTGAAAATTTTAAGACAAGTTTTATAATTTTTTGTATTTTTATAGCTAAATAAGGAATAAATAGCTTATATATGATTTTTAATAAATGAAAAATGTAGCAAAATGCTGAAATAAAAATACGATGAAACACACATAATATTAAGCATCCACTATGTATTTGCCAAGATTTTATAATTACAAGATCTATTTAAATAAAATAGAAAAGCATAAATAAAATAAAATGCCTAACATGGGTATTTTTACAATAAAAATAAGGTTCAAGGGTTACCGTGCAAATAACCCCAAAATATTATACTAATATTTGAAATTAATGGAGTAAAAGTAAATACAACAAATCGGGGGTATAGCTGTAAAATGTCCACCTCATGTGGGGCGTCACGTGAGGTGACCTGGCATGGATCAAAGCACACTGTGCATTATTTTTGAATGAAATTAATTTTATATTTTTTTATGTACAACTTTCATGTTGAGGAATTCTTTATTTGAGGTCTAACTAATAAAGAATAAAATAAGGCGAAAATGGGTTTATTGATGAATAAAAGTTATGGTTTTAATAGTGTTTATATACCACTAGTCTGCCCTATTTTCCCCTACATTATTCCTTGTTGACCAAGTCATCATGATGACTGGTTCTCGAGGTCTAGGGTCACACCGTGTTTTTGACACTTCATTGTTTTTCTTTTCTTTCCTTTATTCTTGAATTTTGGAATTAAATATAGTTTTTATATAGTATTTATTTGTTATTTATAGTTATTTTGCACAAATTAATGATATATACATGCATTAGCTAGGGATTTAAGGATAAAATGAAAGAATAATGGTGATGAAATGAAGATTCATCACCCCCTGTACTTATCTTTGCTAGTCCCTAGCAAACACTTATGCTAATAAGTGCAGAAAAAGAAAATGAACAAAAGAAAAAGAATGAACTTGGAATAATTTTTTACTCTTAAACTTGCCTTAATAGAATCAAAGTTTGATGCTCAGGTAGGACCTTTGGATTCTTGATGTGTGTGGAACTGCATTAAGGTTAGGAAGTGTGACACAACAACCCTTAGGCTCCATAATCCTATGATTTTGTTCAATTCACCGTCTGGTAAGAACCATCATTTTAGTCGCATACTCTCGCATCCTTGAAATGGCAAGTACCATGTGTGTGAATTTACTAGCTCTTCCCAGACAAATCAATGAACTATCAAGGAGTCTCCTCCTTTGGCAACTCGTCCTCAGGGAGACAGATAATTCATTCTAAGGTGAGGTGCATACTAGTCGACAACTGAAAAGGGGAGAGACTAGAAGAATGGGAAAGGAAGTGGAAATTGCCTAGTGTAGTCTCATTTCCTTGTGAAGCTCGGTCTTAACCAAGTCTTCACCAAGAAGCATGCTATTTTAGGAAGCTCAATATTTTTGGATTTTTTGGTGTAGGATTCTTTCTTGGATATTTTCCTTTGTATTGCATTACTCTGCATTCTTATTTTGCCCTGATCGATATAGAATCTTTTGGTTGGCCCATGTTCTGGGGTCCTGGAAAAAGTTGTGCTATCACACCATTCCTCATCTGATGCATTATTTCAAACT
Organism: Ottelia alismoides; assembly: GCA_037367405.1. Taxonomy (NCBI): domain Eukaryota; kingdom Viridiplantae; phylum Streptophyta; class Magnoliopsida; order Alismatales; family Hydrocharitaceae; genus Ottelia; species Ottelia alismoides. The sequence continues at coordinate 247 of JAZKJV010007788.1, read as the reverse complement.
AATCTCCTGTCGTTGGATGTCCTTACTACCAGAAGAAGTGAGTTGAAGTACTGGTTTCGGCGGTACCCAAGAATGGTTCTTGAGTCACAAAGATGAAGCGTCTTAATATTGTCCCAACTTAGACTCCAAGGTTTTTCAACAATCCATCTCGGTTGGACTAAGTGTTAAGTGCGAGGTCTCTAGTCAAGCCATTATCTCAAAAGTTGTATAGATGACATGAAGGGTTCTAACTAGACACAATTAATCA
>JAZKJV010007787.1:0-245743 GCA_037367405.1 Ottelia alismoides | reverse complement strand
TCCTTAACTTTTCATATATAACATTTTATATATTTGTTATGTGATCTATATGCAGGTTATCATCTTTTTATCACATAAAACTCAATTGATGGATCTTGGGATTGTAGATGATAAATCTTTGATATGATCTTTACCTTTGTCTAGTTTCTCAAGCCTAGGGAATAGTTTGTGGTCTTGGTCTAAGTGTGACCTCACACTATGATTCTAAGGTGTGAGAATACCTTAGGGTTGGAGTACCTTCGTAGGCATGCAATGGAGTATAATGCATCCTAACTAAGTTTCCAACACGTCCACTAGCTTCTCCTAACATCCGTAGTTGTAGTTCCAAATTCTGATCAAATGGTGATGATTGATGATTTCTTTTTCATTATCTTTTCCCATGCCAGACTTACAGGTGACACAATAACTAAAACTCAAGAAGATTCCCAAGCTCAATTGTAACCAACCTCAACTATAATCAAACTCAACTACAGTTGACAACGATCTCTTCTTCACTAGCACCTACTAGCAGAACAGTAACCAAAACTCAAGCTATGAGGAAGCATCTTGAGAGACTCTTTTGTATCACCCTCCTAATGAAAGTGCAATCTAGGATAGGGATAGGCACACTCTCAAACTACGCCCCTTAGACGGGTGGGAGAGACTTTCCAAACTAAGTCACTTCAGAGAACTGACCCGACCGGTACGAGGAAAAAGAGTGCTAAAAATCAAAATCAAAGGTCTTTCTGTTTAGGCACCCTACTGAAACATGGTCAGCGGAAATGATCAAAATTTTGTATCCCATCGAAGCGTATAAACACTGCATGCTCGCGCAAAAAACATAAAAAGACTAGGATCCTATACACATGCATTTGGCGATCGCTGCTCTAATTGGGCTTCTTATCTCCTGTCCAATTGAAGGTCACCGTGTCCTCGCACGGTCAGGTGTAAGGGCGACCATGATGACACTATTAATTATCAATCATCATTGATTCCCAAAATTTTTCACTTACTTGACTACTCGTTTCTTTCTCAAATCTTTATGTGATTGATTGTACAAATCTAGTCTTTTTGTCAATAGTGATATGTAATTAGTAGAGTATACCTAAAGATTAATTTGTGTAGATGATCGATCCTTGAAGTCTCAGATTATCATTTCTAAAACATAAGTTTGGCAGGTATTCATTAGATATGGATTCAACTTTAATTTAATATAGAAATTCCAATGTTTTCTTAAATAACTCTTAGTTTTAATTGCATGTAGATATTTATAAGTCATTTATGTTAAAATCTCAATGTTCTCATGTTTAAAACATGAGATTAGGAGCTTTGGATTTGGATTCAAGTTTTTAATCAATGTAAAATTCTCAACTTTTCTTATTTAGTCATGAAATCAGTGGCTACTTGATATTATAAAACTCTACTTATTTATATCCAAATCATCCTAAATTTCTCCTCGATCATCATAAAATCAGCAGTTAATAACTGATCTAAAATTGGATCTTACAAGCGTGTTAATCTCCTCGAATCTCTCATTTTTTTCTCATGAAATCCAAGTGTAACAGTGGACTGATTTTAACCCAAAAATGCATGCACATAACCCAAATTTCATTCATTTTTAAACCATGAAATTAGCGCCTCATAGTGGATTGTTTTCAACACTAAAACATATTCCATTCTCCCCTGAATTTTTTCAATTTTAATCATGAAATTAAGTATAACATCGGTCTGAATTTGGGTCTTAAAGTATGCAAATTACCTCGAAGTTTCTTTTTATCTCAATATCCAACCAATAGCAAATGAATAGTTAAAATATCTCCCATTTTTCATTTTTATTGTACAATATATCCCTTTTTGATAATGAAGTATATACTTCAATGTATCCCTTTGTTACTAAAGCATACACTTCAGTACATCCCTTTGTTACTGAAGAAGCATGTATTTCCTTTATTATAAATTACACAAAGGGACCTTATTTTCACCTTATTAAATGATGTCGATTAGATAATATGTTTTGTTATTTCACCAGAACCTCATGAGGTTCTTATTTTTATATGTTTATCTTTTTATCCCAATTCAAGATCATGAGCACATGATACAAGTAATTCAGAAGTCAGACCTATTCTTTATATATATAGGAAAAGGGAGTATGCACCAGCGGGTGCAGCTAACTAGCTACACCGGCCATTTTTCTTATTGATTTTTTATTTTTTTTTGAAAAAAACTTATGGAGATTTACTTAGTTTATTGACAAGAATATGTGTTTCAAATTTCATGCAAAACAAACACTCCTACCATGCCCATCTAGATATGGTCAATTTCAATAATTCTGAAACCGTTACAATGTCATAGCCTTGATGGAGATGATAGAAATGTCAAATTTAGTTGAAATTGGTATGATATCATGGTGATATATGGTGATTTAAATCCCCCTAGGTTTCATTTCAAAAATACAAAAAACCAATGAAAAAAATGGTCGGGTGCATCTAGTTAGCTACAACCGCCGGTGCAGCTTCCCCAACCCCATATATATATATATATATATATATAAGGAAACTGTAGCAGAGAAACACTTAGAAATCCCCATTTTTTTATCCAAGACAGGAGCTTTAATTTGATTTGAAATTATATCTGAAAATATATAAACAGTGGCTTTTTGAGAGAAGCAAAATCATGTAAGTACCCCAAATTCTATATATTTTAACATGAAATTAGTAGTTGAATAGTGGTACGAAATTAGATCTATTAATATGCAATTCACCACCAAATCTTTAAATCTTTGATATAAAATCAGTGCATGAATAAGGAAGTTTGATTTTGAGTCTTAATTTGTATGAAAGATAGCAAGAGGAGGGGGATTGTACCTTTGATCTCCAAGTTTGAGATCAAAATTGCATCAAAATGACAGCATGTAGCATCAGAGAACCTCTAGTTGCATGACAGCTCCAATTGGTTAAAAGCAGCTCTGAATCAACATCTCTAGTTGTTGTGATAGCATATCCACCTACTCCTAGGGGAAAAGGAGCAGCAACTTCATGGAAGACAAGGGGCCCTAGCAACAGCTAATTGATCTGGAAGCAGTAGCTGCTGCTTTGGAGTAGCAGCAACACAGCAAGATCAGGTGCTGAGAGAGGCTCCAGGTGTTGAATGCAACAAAAAAGAGCGAAGTGGGTTGGAACTGCTGCTCTTTTGGATTTCAATTTAAATTAAATTTATTTATTTTATCTCTCTCTCTCTATTTCTCTTTCTCTATTATTTGGATACCAAAGTCATCCACATTTGCATCTCGAATCTCTGATTCAGAGATACAATATCTTGTTTCGATCATCTACGCATGATGATCAAACGATATAAATTTCATACTTTTCTGATCCAAGACGGAACATAAATAGATGAAATATAATCTTGATTTTCCGATCAACTTTTTTATGATTTAAATGTCAAGCGACCTCCGATTGACGAACAATAGATGTCATTGGTATTATTTCGTCGAGATGAATTTTCTGATGATCTCGGTTTGTTTCGCAATTCGATTTTTGCATCGCGACTTTTCCGATGACACACATTATGATGCAATCGATTTTCTGGTCTATTGATCCCAAATAAATTTTGATCTATGATCTTTGGATCGATTTCGATCATTTAATATCGATCGATAGGTTTATCGGATTTAATGGACCATAATCGGGTCAGGTTTGATTTATTCAGATCCATATGTCACATATGTCGCATGCCACCAGAAAGATATTGCTATTGGGTGCTGAAATCAAACCTTTTGTTGTTGGATTCTGAAGTTAAAGCAAGACAATTATTGTACTACTGTGTTCTTCTCTGTGAATTTGTTCACAATTTTAGAACTCGTGATTGATTGATTCATGATCATACCAAACATAACTAAAAATAATAAGTTGGCATTGAAATGGATACTTGCTTGTATGCAATTCACATGTGTTTCATGAATACATAAAATTTTGAGAAGTTAACTCTTTGAAACAAAATATAAGCGAGTAGGTATGGATATATCTCTCTGTATATGTACGGAGATACTTAACAAAGAAGTGAGATAAAGACTTATACACCAAATTAAAACATGTGAATTTTGACATGGTTTAAAATGAATCCAACAGTTTGATTACATCCCATCTCTTATGATAAGGATGTACTTGGATTAGATAGTATAAGTCCAACATGCATCTTGTATAATTGGTAAAAGAAATCCATATGTAGGTGATGCATGGTTACCCTGGCCTGAGTGTGTGAAATAAACTACTTGTGATTAGACGAAATACCCGGCTAAAATGTTGACATGACGTATGAAAAGGTGCGATGATTAGTGGATGCGTCGTGATAATATGTACCTTGACTGATGGTTAATGAGAATAGGTATTTACATGTAGATGTATGCAACTGTATCATCGAGTATGATGCGCTTCCTTTCTCAATATGATAAGGGTTTAAAGATCCCAAATAATAAAATAATGGATGGTTGCGACAACATGCAATGACATAAGATCAATTCAACGTACTCTCCAATCCCGAAGTATACACATCTCTGCAGTTTGTAATAGGTGAAGTCATGTCGCTAGAATTAATCCTGGCGTGGAACGGAATATTTGGGAATTGATGGAAAACTCGATAAAAAAAGAAATATGATTTTCTTCGGTATTACGAACTGTTTAATTTGAGCAACATGACGTTAGGTAGTCGACAACCGGCATAAAAAATAGTTGAATCTTTCAACTTGGATTTGAGCAAGAATCAATGTAGCCGACCTGCTTATAGTGGGAGAATTTTTCACCATTACGAACTTTCTAATTTATCACGCTTGGTATTTCATTTCTTTACTATCAGGCACTCGCTCACCCACATCTTGTGTAATATGAAATACCAATAGATACTGGTGAGCCATGAGGCCAATAGCCAACCAGCCATCCACTGGTTAATTCATTCAGTACCGGGTAGTAACCGGTTCTTCTGTGTTCTTTGTTCAAACTTTGATGTATATGTAACCGATTAGCGTTCTGTAAAAGGAATGTGTCGGAAGCTTTCACATGTATTGCAGCCCGATTCTGAATTTTAGTTATTATCACTGAATAACATTATTACGGAGTAACCAGATCAAGTAAATGCTAGAATCTGACGATTCATAATCGAGGTTGTAACAAAACCAAGTTGGCTGCAATACTTGAATAAAAAGCCAAAATCACTTACACAACACGAAACAAACACCAAGATCATGCAGAACAGATGTTAGATGAAATAGTAATAAAACTGTATTGTATCCTAATCAAGTCACTTATCTTAGTGAAGATATATAACAACAATACACGCAATAGTAATACAGATCACAAACTTAAACAATGACAGATTGTAATATAAACTCCTTGCAGATGTATGGATTTGAATCATCTGGCAAATATTAATCTAACGATTTGTAGAGAGACCGATGCTGATATGATGATCGAGGATTGAGAAGAGCTACAATGCGTACACGTGTACGTAGGAACCTGCTCTCAAAGCTTGTATTTTCGCGATGTACAAGAAGTGCAAAATACAACTATATATAGTTGACAATTAACCGGCAGGCTTTGTATTTTCACGATAGTCTTGAACTTGATTTATAGACATCGTGCAAGCGGCAGAGCTTTAACACTATGATTGTTTATCATATTGTGCGTGACATTATTAAATTAAGGTCTTTACGATGCAATTTTCTAACAGATGTCGAGTTCGATATGATCACGAGTCACATATAACAATGATTAACATCAAGACGGCTTACGTACAACACTAGGATTACCAAGAATATGATTCATGTACTTCACTGGATAAATGTGAATATAATTCACAGTTTCATCATTGCATAATTGCATTAAAAATCTCAAGTTTAAATTGACCCAAAAAGCTGCTAAATTCTCAAATTTTTAATTAATTCATCCTAACTCCAATTGACCCCAAACGACCACCATTGTGTAGATATTACTACCAAGAATAAATTAAAAATAAAAAAAATTACTAACTCAAATAAGTGTCAAATAAACCCAAAATCAAATTTCACATCTGACGGATTAAAACGCGCATATCTTCCTCATACAATGTACGATTTTGGTCTATTCACTTTTAAAGTACTCCATTTTAAATACCCTCAAAACAAGACCAATTTCGTAAAATTTGGATCTCGTATGTGAAAGTTGGGTTTTAGGCCTCTTTTGCGCATTTTATCTTTTTGCTATTTTGACATGAGTTTTTATGTACATAATTAACCCCTTTAATTTTATTTCTTCTCTAATTGTGTTCTTTTCCTATACATTAATCTCATAAAGGATATGTATGATAGGGCTTTATCTTGTGTAAGGACCCCGACGGGGAAGACTGACTATTTTGATATCAACATTGGTTTACATCAAGGTTCAGCTTTGAGTCCATTTCTTTTTACTTTGATTATGGAAGAGTTGACAAGTCACATTCAAGATGAGTTACCTTGGTGTATGTTATTTGCTGATGATATTGTGTTGATTGACGAGACTAGAGATGGAGTAAATGAGAAGCTTGAGGTTTGGAGACATGCATTGGAGACTAAAGGTTTCGTATAAGTAGGGCTAAGACGGAATATATGGAATGCACATTTGATGGAAGCAATGGTGAAGGAATCGAGGTGAAGATTGGTGACGATAACATTCAGAAGAGAGATTCTTTTAGATATCTGGGATCTATTTTGCAACATGATGGGGAAATTGATGGAGATGTTACTAATAGAATAAATGCAGGATGGCTAAAGTGGAGAGGAGCCTCCGTTGTTCTCTGTGATAAGAAAATTCCTTTAAAAATTAAAGGAAAGTTTTACAAAGCAGCCGTGAGACCTGCTATGCTTTATGGTTCTGAATGTTGGCCTGTGAACCATAGACATGTGCAGAGAATGGCTGTAGCAGAAATGAAAATGCTAAGATGGATGTGTGGACATACACGTAAAGATCAGATTCGGAATGATGCAATCCGAAAGAAAGTTGGTGTAGCTCCGATCGAGGATAAGATGCGAGAAAACCGCTTAAGATGGTTTGGTCATTTGCAAAGAAGGTCAACTGATGCACCGGTAGGAGATGCGAGTGTTGGGATGTTGAGCCGGCTAAGAGAGGGCGAGGAAGGCCCAAGAAGTGTTGGAAAGAGACTATACGAAGGGATCTTAGTTTTTTGGATATAAGTCCGAGATTGACCCAAGACAGATCTGAATGGAGGCGAAGAATCCATGTAGCCGACCCTACTTAATTGTGGGAAAAGGCTTTCTTGTTGTTGTTGTCTAATTGTGTTCTTTGATAAAAGTTTTATTAAACAGTATAAAAATACAAATTCATATCAAGATTGGATTCAAAGAAACTGATGTGTCCGAGTGTCTGTTGTGAGTCTGTACAAAATTCCTGAATTTCGTAGTTCTATTTTATTTCCCAATTTTCTTATTTATTAAAAATCCAAAAAAAAATAGATTAGTGTGCAATTACTTTTCTTGTATTTTATCGTATTTTTCTATATTATTTATCCTCTTTTAAAACTACCAAATTACAAAATCCAAAAAGTCGATTTCCATCGACATAGAGGACACCAAAAATTCCACTTTGCACAGATGACCTCTTCTGCTCATGGGTCCTTCATGAAAGTTCTAGATCTTGTCGAAACGAACAAATTTTGTGAAGGAAAATTTTCAATCTGAGGTCTCCTTCTGTTTATTTTCTATTTCATCAGTTTTTGAAAATTTTTTGGGGTGACACGTGGCAACCCCTGGACGTGCCACATGGCACCCACCTCACCCCTACACCCTCTCTCCTCTCCTCCTCTCGCACGTGACCCACCCCCCCTCCCTTTCCATCATCGTTCGCCTCCGCCTCCTTGTCACCAGCCGTTACAACCCCATTCGCATAACACCCGTGGTCACCCCCTCATCATTACGACCTATGACTGTTCACCATCTCGTAACGCCCACCCATGCCTCCTTATAAAGCTCACTGTCGCCTCCCTCGTCGTCTTCATCCGCCATTTTCATACACGAAATCTCCAGCAACAGGTCTCAAGGCATTGACAGTCCCTTGGACCTCCTGTTGAGCAAAGATGAAGATATTCGTTGGCGAGATCCAAGGTGTGTCCAACACCTCGTTGCAGATGTGTCACGCGGTTGTAGAGCTCGGGCTCTCCTCGCATGAAGCTCTTGAGCGACGACCCACTTGGAGCCTTGAGCTCCTCCTCCCCAGGTGCACTCCTTCGCCCCTTAAACCTCCAACACCAACCCCATGAAACTTCGACACTCGATTCACCTTAATCTCCAATAATCCCAGCAAACCACCACGTCTCTCTCCCGGCCTCGCTCAGGTCGGCGATCAAGCCCCGTCCACCTTCCTTCCTTGGTGCTTGTTTGGCAAACCCTTGCAGGTAGTCACTGATACACAAATCCATCGCTGCTCGCCCTCGAGTGTTGCGCCCGTCATCAGTAGCTCCGCCTAACCTTACGCCCACGCCACTGCCTCCGCCACCGCCCTCCAATCGCTCAGTCGTGTGCCAGTCGAGCCCGAGCACCTCCTCCGCATCGCAAGGCCTCCGCTACCACGCCTTGCCCCATGGCCATTGGATCAGGCCCAAGCCTTTGATCCATCGGTCGACAGAGCGCCATGCGCCATCCCCGAGCCTACCTCCCTAGCCTCGAGGCTCCGGTTACCCCAGCCTCCATCAGCCGCCACCTAGGCTCGAGGGGCTGAGCCTCCACTTTGGACACCTGACCACAAGCTCGTTACCCGAGCAGCGCTACACATGTGCCCCGCACGTGTTGCAAGAAAAATTTGTAAGGAGGCCCATGTTTGTTCCGCCAATTACGAAGAGACCCCCGTCAACAGGAGCACGTGCAACGCACGTGGTAGTTGGGCAAATTGCATGCAAATCCTCGGAAGTTCCAGATATTACAATCCAATCCAACATCAACCAAGGCATGTGATCCGCATGTGTATAGTGGAGAAACTGCAGAAAACCCATTAAAAGTTTTTATATTTGCACATAAGTCCTCCACGGGTAGTTTTGATAAGAAATATTTATTTTACTGCATTTTAGTCCATGACATTTCAATTTAGCATATCTTGCTCATACGAACTCCGTTTCTAGCACATAATATGTCATTTTGGAGCTTATTCCATACTCTATCAGTTTGCATAATTTGTGGACATATCTGAGGCTTTTTATATTATTATTATTATCCGAGGAGCATTTTGATCTTTGTGCAGACTGAAAATTGACTTATTCATGCTCTTTTATTGAGAAAACCGTTGATTTTTCTGTAGGAACTCAATTGAAATATTTTACGAGATTAATATTCTTCCAGAGACTGAAAATCATTATTTGAGTAATTTAATCTGTGCAGGGGGCTCATCCAAGGAAAAAGATTGATCATTTTTTGAAGATTGAAGCATAAGGACTATTAATGATCTATTCCGTAGAAGTGAATTGATTGATTGTCTTTATAGCATGCAGCCTGGATTTCATTACTAAATATTTCTCAAAATTATTCTTTTGATATGTGATTTCATCTCGAGGACTTTCATTATTCTGTTTTGGATTAAAAATCATACATCACAAATCATGCGCTTTGTCATATGCTCTATTTATTTTTCTTCGCATTGCATTTCGTCATCATATTTTCTATTTATTTTCTTACATAGAAATTAATCGAACATTTAATTATTATTTAATTTAATTTAAAATCACACAACTAAAAAATCATTGTTCCTTGTGTTCGACTTTGGTACACTTGCCAAGTTAAAAATAATCCACAACATTCAAAAATTGTGGTTTCTAACGAACCAAATTTGTCTCCTATACTACGACAATCCCTGATTATTAAAGAGGTAAATTTCAAGTCATCAAATGGCATCGTTACCAAGGAACAACAGATTTTTAGGGTTTTAAATTATTTTTTTGTAATTGATTTTTATAAACTAATTTTTGTGTCAATTTATTTTCTGCATTTCATTTTGCATCTTTTATCTTGCTACAGATACTAACAGTGTTGTCTCTCTTTGCAGATAGCTTGGAGCAATTTTTGGATATTATTCAAGGATCTGCAAAGAAGATTGAATTTTAAATATTTATGAGAGAGAGCTTAGATAGTTTTATTTATGCATTATTCTCAGGGTCCCTCTCTCTGAATCCTTGTAATGATTCGGACTGGACTTGTTTGTGGTGTGTCGGGTCTGTTTCAATTATTTTGTCTGTGCTCATAATTTTTAGGCCACACCTTCAATAATTATACGTACTATAGATCGCTCAACATCAGCCAAATCGAAATCAATTATTCCCGCTAATAGAACTATCTGCTTAGGGCATTTTCCATATGTGCATATCATCTAGTGTAATTTGAATTTCTTGTCTTGCATCCCGCATGAAGAACACGAGGAGTTACTGTAAGTTTTCTTCTTAAGCATGCATTATTGATTTACGCTTGTATTAGCTTTTTCGATTCTCCCTCCTCAGTTTTACAACTTAGGAATTAAAGGAATTGAGACTGGTCGTTAGGCGTAAATTTCTGTGCTCAGCTAAACTTAAGTGAAACCCTAATATAAACTAGGGCTGCTAATCAAGGTGACTGTAAATAAAATTGACATAAAACTAACACTTGTGTCTGGTGGAGAATAACCCACTCATTGTTAGTAAGGACAAGATCTCGCACTTAGGACAGAGCTAAAAACTGAAAAATTCCATTCAGTCTACTGTTTTTAAAAACAATTAGCTACTTCTCAGTGAGGGTTTCAGGTAGCCATTTTACGGTCCGACTTCCCTTAGCAGAGTGGGTGGTTTAGAGGATACTACGAAAGGCTCCGTCCTCAAGTAACACGGGTAGTTGTCTAACGGTTCGTACTTACACCCATACTGACTGAAAGTAGGTGCAACTGGTTGTATGAACTCGGGACAATATTTGTGAAATATTTCGGCACCTAACAACTTCGCTTAATTTTTAAGATTGTTTTATCACTAAATTAAAATTGAAAAGATAAGCAGCCGAACCCTGACATGCCTTCATTAGTGTTGAGTGGATGAATCTACTTCTTTGTTTTGTGTTTGATTTGTGTGCAAATCATGGTTCGAGAATCATTCCATCCCTCTCTTGAGAAGATGTCGGCACACTGGTCTTCCTACCTGGTCTCCAGGACCATGTCTCGATATCCCTCTTCTCACTCATTTCAGGGGAACATTCTCTGCAAATCATGACCCCCTCAGCCATATTTCTCTTCCCTCCCATACATCCCACCCTATGACCGCACATCTTCAAGGAATAGACCTCTCACATTCTGACAATCTTATGGACATGAGAGAGCAAGCAGAATTGAGGATGGAAAATAGAGTAACCAATATTGATAGAGAAACACGATTTCCGGTTACTATGGACTCCCAAGCTCTTGAACAATCCCTTACTCAGGTTGACTCTCTTCCTGAGTACGATCAATTTTCCTTCGACAATTCATGAGCAAATCATAGTCAAGGAAATAAGACTTATGACCAGACCGTAACAGCTATGAATAACCAATATTCTATTCGAGGTTACATGCCAAAATCACGACATAAGGAGAATGATTATTCAATCACAAGTCATGAGATGTTTCAAGATGAGATTGCTAGGATTAATCATAGAGCAGACACTTTAATTGAGAAAATTTATGATCTCATCCAGTCTATACAGAATTCAGTCGAAGTGAGGTCGTCACCAAGCGAACCACTAAATCATCATGTGACTCACAATCTGGGACAACCACCATTAATCTTTGACCCCCTACTGACCATATCACAAAAAATACCAAAAAATTGGAAAAATAGAAAATTCAAAAATATCGGACAATTCTGAAATGGAAGTAATTTTGCAAGAGCCAGATCTTAGAGCTTCCATTGATCAAGGCCATATAATATGTGCCTGATCTTAAGCAATTTGTGAAGAGTCGACTTAATCCTAAAAAGGCGGGTAAGAAATGATCCAGGACTAAATATCATGTCATATCTATGTCCAGTTCTTTGGTGATGAGCAATAAAGTCAAGCGATTGACTCGGATCACATGTGAAATTGAGAATACCTTAGTCACTCATGTTCGGTTAGACGACGACTCTACTTTAAACATCCTCTCGAAGTCTGTCTTTAATCAACTCAAACTCAGACAACTCAAAAAGACTATGATGACCATTCAATTACCTGATCGATCTGCCAAAAGATCGTGTGGGATTGTTTCTATCATCGTAAATTTCTGAGGTAAAGAACATAAAATAGACTTTATTGTCCTTCACATTAAGCAACCTTGAAGGTTGTATGAGTCTCCTATCATTTTAGGAAAGTCGTTCTTAGCCTCCGCTAAGGCGATCGTCGATTGTGAGACTCAGGAAATGAAGTTCCTGAACTCGGACCACAATGAACAAACCCTCAATGACACGACCTGCTATGAGGAAAACCAACTTGAAACCGACAGCTGTGATCAACAGACAAACAGTTCAAATTAACAGACATCTCCTCATGGTACACAGATACAAACCCTAGGAGAGTCACCTGAGAGACCGCCTGTTAGACAAACATCTGAGTCTCACCTTAATACAACTCCTTTGAGGAATCAAGATTTTGGAGCTTATGCAGAGTTGGACCTTATTTCTGAGGAACGTCACGATTATTTAAGTGGTCCAGTTTTCAAGTTGGCAGTAATTCATGAGATACTAGAGCCATACAAGGAACCGACTCTCAAAATCTCTGATGTCACCAAAAGTCACGATTATCAGGAGGTGACATCAACATCCCCCGCCAACACTCACAAAACCACTAGGAACAATCTCCCTCGCCGAAGCAGCATATGACCCTACAAGAATTGGTCAATTTTTATAGGGATTCATCTGATGAGTAACTCATACATGCCATTCCAGTTACTCAATAAAGGGAGAAGAAGATTGTCCAACTTCCTCCCAGGACTTCTCAAAGAAACAAACCGACCAAGAAAGTCACCTTTGACCTTAGACACCAAGTGGTTTCTGAAGAGTCCTTGTCTGGTCCTGAGGTGGGTCATTTCGTAAGTGCAATAAGTACACCTATGATCCAAGGGCACTTACCTCTGGTTGACAGTAGTTGGAGATCTTCTACGTATGACTACTATTCTTCTGAGGATGACTCTAACAATTGTTGGTCATCTTTACTCTCCCCCTCTTCACCGCCCTCTACACTCCTGCAAGAAGATCCGTCGCAAACCTCCTTGACCCTGTACATCCGTAAATCTACTTGGTTCTCCATCTGTAATTATCCGACCATACTTAGGCTGACCTGAGCCTAAGTATAGGGGGACCGGTATCATTGTGTATACATCACTTCTATTCATTCCTCTCACCCTCGACTGCTTCATTTCATTCTTTTCTGCTATGCTTAGTCCTTCAAAAGTCTAAGTATAGGGGGCATGTCGATTCTGTTCTCTTTCACTCATCTATACTTAGTACGAGCTATGTCTACATTTCACTTTATGCCAGGAGGACATAGCAGACGCTAAGTATAGGGGGGTGTTTTGTATATACTCTACATACTTTATCTATAGCTCGTACTTTAATTGTTTTCATCTAATATCGGGATGGGTACATATTGTATATTATATATATTATACTAAATTCTTTCTGTAAATAATACCTGGTTTAAAAAAATCAAAAAACCAAAAAAAAAACTTTTTGCATAAAAAAAGAGAAAAAATCACTCATGATCTTGCATTTCATCAAGCATCTCATGCATTCCTTGGTTGAGATATTTCTAACACTTTCGCTATCACTCAAGGCTTGAAGATTTGAAGACACTTGATTTTTCTGATCTTGAGAGTCTGAGTTAACACGCCTTAGTCATTAAGGTTTTTGAACTTAATAATCCATACTTCCCTAGTTTGAAAGATTTAAGCACTATATTGCACTCTTCATCTCTACCCTCTAAAGAATATGATCATCACACTACTTTCACAACTGCATTATTGATGAGATGAGTTGAGTTATCACTTGAGGAACTAGGACTAGAGATTTAAGACTGGATTTTATCTAATGATATTCCAGGATGGGATAAAGTTAATAAAGGCTTCAAGAAACCTGAGTGTCAGCAAAACCCTAGCCAGTACGTGAACAATTTCACGTGTTATCTCTTTGATATATACCTATATGCTAGGGTGTGATGAAACTTAATTTAATCATTGATCAGTGTGCGCCAACTTTTGGTAAAAGCAGTGGAGCTAGCCAAAAAGAAAAGAAAAGAAAGAAATATTCAAAGAAAAGCTCTATCCTTCAAAAGTCAAATTAGAAATGAGCTTCCACCAATGGCGGGCACTCCCAACCATTTTCAAAGTGTCCACTTGGACCAAGCACTAATTAGGACCAAGGAGTCATGCTAGCACCATAAAAGAGCTCTGCATCATATAGTGATACAAGTCTGGGTGTCGAAGGTATCTTAGATACTCAAAAAAGACACACCCCGTTGTACTCCCAAGAAAACAAGTGCAGACAACTCCGAACTCTCTTGACGGACACATTGATCAACAAAATAAAAATTATATACTTGTGTTGAGTAATAAGGCACTCGAGAGGCCCCTCGTTCTAATGTGAGGGAGAGAAAAATAGACACAATCCCAAGCCCTCCATCATCTGACCGTCCACCTACACTTTCAAGTCTGACAAACTAATGAGACTGATGCAGCGTGGAACCAAAATATAGGGCTGTATAGTTATTTAATTTTATCTGTTAATTTTATTTACGTTTATTTGAATTGTCGCAATTTTAATTAAATAAACGAGATCGCATGTGATCTCAATTAATTAGTTAACGATTTGAATTTCAAAATTAGTCGGTTAGTCGGATAGAGTCAATTTAGGATAATTAGTTGTTTTTTTATTTTTGTAACCTCATCCCTCCTATATAAAGGAATGATGGTCCATTATTTTAGTAAGTTCAGTGATTATGAAAATTTGAGATTTTTATCTCTCTTCCCTCTCTTCTCTCCCTCCCCACGTGATCTCCACGTTTCTTCCTCCCCAAGTCTCACGCAACAGGCGCGCCTTCTCCCCTTCTCCCTTCCAACTTCTTCTCCACCAAAAAATCCACCATAAAAAAAAACAATTTTCGTCGACGGCGATTCCCAATCCGCATCATTTGGTATCAGAGCATGGCATCTAGGTCGTCCTCACGATCTGGCGATCCCTCTTGTCACTCGTGCAGAAAGTCCAACGGATCTCGCACCAACGACCGTGCATGGCGTGCTGAGGTTAGACAAACACTGTCGAATATGCTCCAAGTTTTTTCACAGAATACAGAGTCAATGACGCGACAA
The DNA here is from genome assembly GCA_037367405.1 of Ottelia alismoides. Taxonomy (NCBI): domain Eukaryota; kingdom Viridiplantae; phylum Streptophyta; class Magnoliopsida; order Alismatales; family Hydrocharitaceae; genus Ottelia; species Ottelia alismoides. Next base: position 230,429 of record JAZKJV010007787.1, on the reverse strand, counting down.
ATGAAGAACTCATCGCCAAAAGGGACGGTGAAACTATCGTCCAAGTTCCTGATGAAGAGGGCCAAGAAAAGTATGCCGACAACGATGCACTGCCCGCAGCCCAGGTCGTTTCAGATCAGCCACCATCGACGATATCTCCCCCGACAACAGTATCAGCCCCGCTGCAACCTAACCTTATCAGCCCCGCACCCTCGGGCCCCCTTCTCGCAGCCCCTACGGCCCCAGCCCCGCCCCCAGCCCCGCCGACTCCTACCCAAACCTCTCCCACCCTCCAAACAGTAACCCTACCCACTGTTCTCTCCCCACCTCCCGCACCATCTGCCCCCTCCCCACTTCCTTCGGCACCTCCCCCGGCCTCCCCTACCCCCTCCCGGTACCGTCATCCCAGATCCCTAATCCCCTCACCTACAAACCTTCGGCCAACCCCGCATTTCCTGACAACCCCCCAACCTCATCGCCCTCTTCCTCCAACCCCACCCCTCCCGTGGATTCCCTCAACCATACACCACGAGACACGTCTGTTTCCACCCATCGCTCCACCACCCTCCGCCTCCCAAACCACCCGAGTCCCCTTCCCCATTACCGCCTTCGCCAGCGCCCCATCACAGTCCCATATCCCTCACCCGCGCGAATCCCCGCCCCTCAGCTTCCCCCCCCTCATCGCTGCATACGCCCCCCCTCACAGCCGCGGCCCACCCACCTCGTCCCCGACTACCCTTTCCCACCTCCCCTACGGCCACGCCCGCCTTCCTCTATCCGAGCCGCCCACACCTCCCCTGCGACCCTACATATGCCCCTGCCTCGCCCACAACCGTCCAACATCCAGGCACATGCACCGCCGCCGAGTTCTGGCCGTCGCCATCGCCACGAACCGAAGGGTAGGGGAATTCTAACAGGGGGTTCCCTCCCCACGGTAGCCGAATCCCAAAGAGGGATTGGGAGTCAAGTGGCAAAAATTACATGAAGGGCCCCCCATGCAAAGGATTTTATTCAAAGGAAAATTCCAAAGGCTCCTCTTACAAAATATTCTTAAAAGAAGAGGTACAAAAATTGCAGACACCCTCCAATTGGAAAGAACTACAAACGTAACTTTGAAAAGGATCTAATTGAAGGGATTGCAAGCTACAAGTTCAAGGACGAAATCTCCAACGACGCATCTAGATCAAGCATTTCGTCGGGATACGAATTTTTTAAAAACAGAGGAGAGTTGATGCAGCGCGGAACCAAAATATAGGGCCGTATAGTTATTTAATTTTATCCGTTAATTTTGTTTACATTTATTTGAGTTGTTGCAATTTTAATTAAATAAACGAGATCGCATGTGATCTCATTTAATTAGTTAACGATTTGAAATTCAAAATTAGTCGGTTAGTCGGTTAGAGTCAATTTAGGATAATTAGTTGTTTTTCTATTTTTGTAATCTCATCCCTCCTATATAAAGGGATGATGGTCCATTGTTTTAGTCAGTTCAGTTATTATGAAAATTTGAGATTTTTATCTCGCTTCCCTCTCTTCTCTCCCTCCCTGCGTGATCTCCACGTTTCTTCCTCCCCAAGTCTCGTGCAACAGGCGTGCCTTCTCCCCTTCTCCCTTCCAACTTCTTCTCCACCAAAAAATCCACCATCAAAAAAAAAATTCGTCGACGCCGATTCCCAATCCGCATCAGAGACAGTTAATTGAAGCAAGAATGGACTCATTCCCTAGTGTTGAGGATTAGGTCTAGAGGAGAGTCTCCAGGACTGAAATTTTGGGTGACATCTCGACTCGACTCTCATGAATGCAGTACACTAAAAGTCATATCTTTATAATTTATGTACAAAAAGAGAGTCCGATAACTAGAGAAGTTGGATTACTATTGATTAAAGCATGGTTGAACTCAAATTTTTTTAGGATCACTCAAATTAAGGATCTTCGATGAATTGAACCTTGAAAAATCACACGCACAGCCAAGGATTTATCCAACTAAGTCATTCATTCATTGATGCTTGGGGACGAGCATGATTTAAGTATAGGGGTATGATGAATCGCGTATTCATCATGCTAAAATTGATCAATTAGGCTCTGTTCTTCAAGATCCATTTGCATTTAATCATTAATAAAGCATCATTAGCATACATACATTTATAAATAATATTTGCATTTCATCATGCATAATTGCATTAAAAATCCCAAGTGTAAATTGACCCAAAAAGCTGCTAACTTCTCATATTTTTAATTAATTCATCCTAACTCCAATTGACCCCAAACCACCTCCATTGTGTAAATATTACTAACAAGAATAAATGAAAATACAAAAAAATTGCTAACTCAAATAAGTGTCAAATAAACCCAAATCAAATTTCACATCTGACGGACAAAAATACACATATCTCTCTCATAAAATGTCAGATTTTGGTCTACTCACTTTTACTGCATTTTCAAATACCTTCAAAACAAGACCAATTGCGTAAAATTCAGAGTTCGTATTTAAAAGTTGGATTTTGGGCCTCTTTTGTGCATTTTATCTTTCTGTTATTTTTGACCTAAGTTTTTATGTACATAATTAACCCTTTTGATTTTATTTCTTCTTAAATTGTGTTCTCTGATGTATTTATTAAGCGGTATAAAAATCCGAATTTGTATCAAGACATAATTCAAAGAAACCGACTGTGCCTGAGTGTCCATTGCGAGTCTGTTTAAAATTCCTAAATTTCGTACTTCTATTTTATTTCCCTATTTCTTATTTACTAAAAATCCAAAAAATAGATTAGTGTGTAATTAATTTTCTTGTATTTTACCGTATTTTTTCTATATTTTTATACTCTTTTAAAACCACCAAAAGATTAGAAAATTCCAAAAAGCTGATTTTCTATAGACAGAGACCACCAAAAATTCTACTTCACACAGATGACCTCTTTTGCTCCCGGATCCTTCATGAAAGATCTAGATTTCGTCGAGACGAACAACTTTCATGAAGTTTTCGATCCGAGGTCTTCTTTTATTTCTTTTCTATTTCATTATTATTTTTAATTTTTTTGGGTTGACACGTGGCAACCCTTGGGCGTGCCATGTGGCACCCCTCCTCACCCCTACACCCTCTCTCCTCTCCTTCTCTCTGGTCACGTGCGAGACATGTGACCCGCACCCCCTCCCCTTCCAGCACTGCTCGCCTCCGCTCCCTCTACCTCCTTGTCATCGACCGTTACAACCCCTCTCGCATATCGCCCACAGGCCACGACCGCCCCCTCACCGTTACGACCTACGACCGTTCACCCTCTCGTAACTCCCACTAGCGCCTTCCTTGTCGTCTTCATCCGCCATTTTCCATACAGGAAGCCTCCTGCTCCATATCTCAAGGCAGTGAGAGTCCCTTGGACCTCCTGTTGAGCAAAGATGAAGATCTTCGTTGGCGAGATCCGAGGTGTGTCCAACACCTCGTTGCAGCTACGTCACACGGCTATAGAGCTCGGGCTCTCCTCGACGACCCACTTGGAGCCTTGAGCTCCTCCTCCACAGGAGCACTCCTTCGCCCCTTAAACCTCCAGCACCAACCCCTTGAAACTTCGACACTCAATTCACCTTCGTCTCCAATAATCCTAGGAAACCACCACCTCCCTCTCCCGATCTCGCTCAGGTCGGTGATCAAGCCCCGTCCACCTTCCTTCCTTGGTGCTTGTTTGGCTAACCCTTGCAGGTAGTCACTGATACACAACTCCATCGTTGCTCGCCCTCGAGTGTCGCATGCCCGTCGTCAGCAGCTCCGCCCAGCCTTACGCCTGCGCCATTGCCTCCGGCACCGCCCTCCAGTTGTTCGGGCATTTGTCAGTCGAGCACGAGCACCTCCTCCCTCCTCGACCGCATCACATGGCATCCACCACCGTGCCTTGCCTCGTGGTCGTTGGATCGGGCCCAAGCCCTTGACCCAATGGTCGTCAGAGCGCTACACGCCATCCCCGAGCACGTCGCCCCAGCCTCGATGCTCGGGTTACCCAAGCCTCCATTATCCTCTACCTAGGCTCGGGGAGCTGAGCCTCCGCTTCGGACTCCTAACCACAGGCCCGTTTCCCGAGCCTCCCTGCACACATGCCCCGCACTTGTTGTGGGAAAATTTTGCAAGGAGGCCCCTGTTCGTTACGCTAATTACGAAGAGACCCTGGCCAGTAGGAACACGTGCAATGCACGTAGTAGCTAGGCAAATTGCACGCATACCCTCAGAAGTTCCAGAAATTACAATCCAGTCCAACATTAGCCAAGGCACGTGACCCGCGCGTGTACAATGGAGAAATTGCAGAAAGCCCACTAGAAGTTTTTATATCTGCATATAAGTCCTCCAGGGGAAGTTTTGAGAAGAAATATTTATTTTATTGCATTTTAGTCCCCTGACGTTTCAATTTAGCATATCTTGCTCATACGAACTCCGTTTCTAGCGCATAATATTTCGTTTCGAAGCTTATTTCATACTCTATCACTTTGCATAATTTGTGACACATCTGATGTTTTTTTAAGATTATTATTTGAGGAGAATTTTGATTTTTGTGCAAGCTGAAAATTGACTTATCTATGCTCTCTTATTGAGAAAATCATTGATTTTTTTTGCAAGAACTCAATTGAAAATATTTTATGAGAATAATATTCTTTCAGAGACTGGAAATCATTATTTGAATAATTTAATCTGTGCAGGGGCTCATCCAAGGAAAAAGAGTTATTGATTATTTTTTGAGGATTGAAGCATAAGGACTATTAATGATCTATTCCGCAAGAGTGAATTGATTGATTGATTTTATAGCATGCAACCTGGATTTCATTGCTAAATATTTCTCAAAATTATCCTTTTGATGTGTGAGTTCATCTCGAGGACTTTGATTATTTTGTTTTGGATTAAAAATCATAAATCACAAATCATGCACTTTGTCATCTACTCTATTTATTTTCTTCGCATTACATCTCATCATCATATTTTCTATTTTTTCCAACATAGAAATTAATCAAACATTTAATTATTATTTAATTTAATTTAAAACCACACAACTAAAAAATCGTTGTTCCCTGTGTTCGACCTTGGAACACTTGCCAAGTTAAAAATAATCCACAACCTTCAAAGATTGTGGTTTTTGACAAACCATATTTGCCTCATATATCACGACATTCCCTGATTATTAAATCGACGAATTTCAAGTCATCAGCTACAACGTATCATATTTTACTAGCAACAAGGAAACTTGTACTATGACTTCAAGTCACCGTTCTTCTGCTTAACCAACATCCCGCACCTTACACCTCAGGTGTATATGTGACAGGGCGTGTTATATTCATCTTGCATCCACATTTCACATTTTATTTTTTTTATTGTTTTCAAAAATTCAAAAATTTCATAAAACTTCCCAATTTGTAAATGAAAATCAATAAAAATATAAAAATTGTATAAAAAATTCTAAAAAATCAAGGCTTCCTCTTTTTATTTATTTTAAATTTTGGTGTAATTTTGGCATTTTTCTTTCTCATAAAAATCGTAAAAGCATAAAACTCTGAAAAGCATTAAAAAATCATCAAAAATCATTTAAAAATTCAAAAATCACATAATGTCTTTCTTGTTAATATAAGAAAATCCCCTTTTATTTTATGAATAATCCATCCATTTTTAAGTTTATTGGTGTTTTAAAAATTCAAAAGCATTCAATTTGTTTTCAATTTATTTTATTCCTTATTTTGATTTATTAAAGGCTTTAAAATTTGTATAAAATCGGAAAAAAATTACAAATATATGAAAATTATCAAAAACCAAAAAATAATTTTAGTTTAATTTTCTGACCACTTTTATGCAATTGAAAAATACAAAAAATGGTTGGGTGTTTGTTTCTTGTTTCTACTTTAATTATTTCAATATTTTAATAAAAAACTATAAAATAAAAAATAAAATCAGAAAACCAAAAATAATATAAAATGAAAATTCCTTAAAAAAATACAAAATTTAAAAACACAAAAACCAAGAATAGTTTGCACATATATTCCTTCATTCTTTCAATGATTTTTCTTTGCACAGAATAACCCTTACTATTTTTGTTGCCTCCCTGAGTTCAATCCTATGAGTTATATACAAAATTTAAATAGCAATTGTCTTTTGCTACTTTTTCTTCATTAATTTTTGCTTGAGATTTGAATAAATTTTGTTGAAGGATGATTAGGATTACAATGACATTATTACTTCCAATATTTAAAACCCTTGCAAGTGAAAACCAATAGAAAAATATAAAAATTGAATGATAAATTTTGATTTATTTTGATTTTTTGTGTACTTTGGCATTTTTCTTCCTCATAAAAACCATAAAAAGCATAAACCACTTAAAACCAATAAAAAATGATAAAAATCATTTAAAAATCCAAAAAATCACAAAATCTCTTTCTTGTCAATATAAAAATCCCTTTTATTCTGTGAATAATCCATCCATTTTTAAGTTTACTTGATGTTTTAAAAATTCAAAAACATTTAATTTGTTTTCTAATTATTTTATTCCCTATTTTGATTTATTTAAAGTCTTTAAAATTTGTATAAAAATCTGAAAAAAAATTATATTTAAAAAAACTATCAAAACCAAAGAATAATTTTAGTTTAATTTTTTGACTATTTTTTATAAAATTGAAAAATATAAAAAAAGTGGTTGGGTGTTTGTTTCTTCATTTTCCTTTAATCATTTCAAAATTTATAAAAAATAAAAAATGTAAAATAAAAAATAAAAATAAAATCAGAAAACCAAAAATAAAATTAAAATTCCATAAAAAAATACAAAATTTAAAAACACAAAAATCAAGAATAGTTTGCACAGGAATTCCTTCATTCTATCAATGATTTTTCATTGCAAAGAATAACCCTCAGTATTTTTGTTGACTCCCTGCGTTCAAACTTGTTAGCTATACAGGAAAATTAAAGAGTAATTTTCTCTTGCTATATTTTCTTCATTGATTTTGCATGAGATTTGAATACATTTTGTCGAGAGATTTTTAGGACTGCAATGCACTTATCATTAATTCCAATATTTAAAACCTTCATTTTCCCAGTTTAACACTCGGTCGCTTTCCTGAACGTTGGGTGATTCTAACGAAGGAGCATTCAAAGATTAATAAGATTGTCAGAAATTTCTTCAATACGTCAAAAACTTCTTTTATGCATGTGTTAAGATCACTCAGACTGGCAATGCTCTTGAGTTAACCCAACATGACTTGACATCTTTCTTTGCATCTTAAGGGAATGTTCACCAGACCTCATGTCCATATACCTCACAACAAAATGGGATAGCAGAAAGGAAACTCCGACACTTAAGTAGTCCTAAACATTATTGGGGAGAGATGACATCCTTAAAACACCGTATCTCATCAACAGTGTTCGTTTATCTGTTCTAGGAGGGGGGGGCTCCATATTCATTACTATACCCTAGTAAGTCTCCCATCCCTATACATATGGGAATCATTGGTTGTATTTCCTTTGTTCATAACTTCCACGCAGTTGACAAATTATCACCTCAAGCAATCAAGTGTGTCTTTCATGGGTGCTCTCATACCCAAAAAGGCTATCAATGTTATGATTATGTTGGGCATCGATACCATTTGTCTGCAGATGTCACTTTCTTTGAGCAGAAAAAATTTTTTCACGCAGGTTGTGAGTGGCATTCTTCTGGACCTCCCCCCACCAATAGTTTATAGTCACTTGTGTATGTCTATACCTTTTATAACGGTGTGTGTCCTTTGCATATTCCTTTTATGCAAGATGATATGACCACTTCGAGTACTCCCACTAATACTGCCCAAAATGTACCTAGAAGCTTATGATAGCTCTCCGCAAACAAAAAAGGCAATGTACTTAACACCCCATATCATATTTTACTTCTACTAATGGTTTATCTAGTTGTGACAAGAGATTTTCATATGCTCTGAATGATATTTCCATCGCCGGAGATCATCTTAGTGAAATACAGGAAAATAGTTGACGGCATGCCATGGATGAAGAGATGGATGCACTTACCTCCCGAAGCACGTGGGATCTTGTGTGTGCCCCCTGAGAGTTTGTCTCGGGGCTTGTAGATGGGGCTTCACGACTAAGGTGTCTATTGACAGGTTGAAAGCCAAAGTGGTTGCCAAAGGGTTTACACAAACCTTTGAGGTTGATTATTTTGAGAACTTCTCACCCGTTGCCAGGATGGGATCGATACATACCATTCTCTATATTGCTGCCAACAAAGTCTGGCCCATTAACCAACTTGATATGAATAACACCAATCTTTATGGTGATCTTGAGGAAGTCTACATGATGCAACCACATGATTATGTAGTCAAGGTGGAGCATATATGTCGACTACGCAAGGCCATCTATGGCATGAAGCAGAGCATGAGGGCATGGTTTGACAGGCTCACTACTGAAATCAGCACACTTGGTTTTCATATAATGACATGTGACTACCCTTCCTTTGTCAGACGATGGTCTACCGGTACCATCATTCTCGTGTTGATGATATGGTCATCACATGAGACGATAAAACTGGTATTCTAGAGACCATGACCTTCCCATAAAAGGTATTTGTCACAAATGGTCGTGGCAAACTATGTTATTTTCTTGGCATTGAAGTGATACGCATTATAGAGGGGCTTCATCTGTCACAAAGGAAATATTACCTCAATATTCTGACAGAGGCGAGACTACTTGGAAGCAAGCCACATGGCATCTCCGTAGAAGTGAAATAACACTCCACATCTACTGATCCAACATTTGAGCATACGATATGATATAGAAGCTTCGTAGGAAAATTGCTCTATATTACTATTTCTAGACCAGATATATCACGTGTTGTGTGCATAGCCATCCAGCATATCCAGAAGCCCATGTATAGTCATCGACAGGATGTTCTTCTGATCCTCTGATATTTGAAGGAATCTCCCGGATATGGACTCTTCTATGGGGTGAATGGGAACACTAATATTTTTGCATATAGTATACAGATTCTGACTATGCTAGCTCTACTGCGTATCGTGGATCCACTACAGGCTACAGCATGTTTCTTTAAATAATACATTTGTTTCGTCAAGAAATCAAGTACACTAATTTTAATCTAAATCGGATATGGTTATATGTCTTTGATTCGCAACAATTTTATTATATGAATATATATGTATATGCATCTTCTTGAAATGGATATAGATACATGTAACATATTGATATCCATAATTATCTGTTTTGGTATGTATATATAGATATTTTAAAAGTAGTTATAGATTACTTTTGATAGAATAAATAATAAAATATTAATTTAAAATCATATTCGATATAATTGTTATGAAAGAGATGTATATTGTATATTGGTTTCATCTAGAAATCTATTATACCAACTCTAATCTACTAAATTATTATTATTACATTTGTATCAGATAGGCTACTTATGTACCTATTACCAAATTTAAAATAGAAATAATACTTTGAAATAGATTAATATCTATATTGGTACCATTGTACCTGTTTAATAATAAGGTTACATTCAATTATGAAGGTAATCTATATAATCGTTATGAAATAAATAGAGTTAGTATAATTGTTTCATCTGGACATCTCATATAGCAACTTTAATACGAAAAAATGTAATGTCATCCCCATAGTATACATCTATAGACACATGTATCTACGTTCATTTTCAAAAAAGATATATATCACTTTGATATTCATAAATATCTAAATAGGTATCCATATATTTGTTTTAACAATCGTAATAAATGTACTTTTAACCGTATTTGATGTAATTATTGTAAAATGAATACATGTGCTTATTTTATGAGCAAGCAATACCATACAGTATAAGCGTTTATTTAAGATAATATATAAAGTATTATTGTTATTAGGTGTACTAATCTATACTCTATACTAAAGCTGGGTCCCCAACCCCAGCTTTAGCTACGTGGTCTCATTCCCATGCATGCCTGCTTCCCCCCTTTGCCTTCCGTTTATTACTTTCCTCCGTCGGCCCTATTTCCATTTGTCCCCTTCTAATCTCCCTCAACTCTATACTAAAAGTGGGTCCCCAACCCTAGCTTTAGCCACGTGATCTCATTCCCATGCGTGACTGCTGCCCCTCTTTGCCTTTCGTCGGTCCTATTTCCATCTGTCCCCTTCTAATCTCCCTCAAATGGCAGCTGTCTTCCATGCGTCTCTTCCTTCGGAACCCCAAAAACCCTATTCGGGTCGCGGGATTTTTTAAATCAGCCATGTCCGGATGGAGGCGGTAGGATTCTCTATTTCTGACGAAATTCGAATGGTATATAGGAGGGATATAGGGATGAATATACATGGCGATATTTTTCAAAAAAATAAAAAAATTATAAAAAATAAGATGGGGCCAGCCACATTGGCCCCATAGAATAATATGTTATATAAATAAAATTTAATAGTGGAAAAAAACTAATGCGTATCATTTTTTATAACTCAAATATGTAAACGATAATAGTTTATAAAAAAAATCTTTTTGAAGCATTTTAATATGTTTATTTTTAATATCTTTAAACCCCACAATACGACCTTTTATATGAAAATGTTTTTCTTTGTAATTTTTTACCAAATTAAGATTATTAGTTATATACAAGTGTCAATAATTTCTAAGATATGTTGTAATAATAAATAATAAATAAATCGATAAGGTTGAATAATATGTTATATAAATAATCATTGATAATGAAAATTTCAATTCATATCAATTTTTATAATTCGAATGTGTATGCGACAATATTTTATAAAAAAATAATTTGAAGCATTAATAAATTTATTCTCAACACTTTTTTGACACCCCAATGCCAAAGGAGCACACATGGAGGGGTTATAACACCACATGATCGTGCATATTCTAGAACATCAGAACCACCAATTGACGTTAATGATAGCCCAATTAAGGGCAAATCTTGTACATTCTGTGCTGTGGTTATTTCATGCTTATTTAATTTATTATTTGTTCCATGTTTTTTTCCTATGTCCAATATACATAATTAAAGTTAACCGACAACCTAGCTATGTCCAATATACATAATTAAAGTTAACTGACAACCTAGCTTGTAAACAACAATCCATCGAGATCAATTCCGCACCCAGTTTCGAGCAGATGGAGGCTGTATGAGTCTCTGTTTCGCACAAAAATTTATTGACATAATATAGGTATATATTGATGAAAATTCACGAAAGCAATTTTCAAAAAAAAATAAAAAAATCTAGGCGAAATGGGACGGGGGGAGCCAAGTTAGCTCCCCCAAGGGGCAACCCCATATATAGGGAGCCTGCACCCTGGGGTGTAGGAAACTCCCTGCACCCACCCCATTTTTCGATATTTATTTATTTTTGAATTAAAAGTTTAGGGGATTTAATTAATATGTTAAGGGGAATATGTTTCAAGTTTCATGCAAAACAAACATTCCTAACGCGTTCATCTAAACATGGTCGATTTCAACAATTCTAAGACCGTTAAAATTTGGTAGTCTTGAATTTCGAATGACAACAAGGTGATACATGGTAATCTAAATCCCCCAAGGTTTCATTTCAAAAAAAAATCAAAAATAATGAAAAATTAAGTTGGGTCTAGGGAGTTACCAGCACCCGTCGAGGTAGGCTCCTTTTCCCTATATATAACTTAGCTCCCCCCGCCCTATTTTCTTCAATTTTTTATTTTTTTGAAATTTTTTTCTGTGAATAATCATCACTATATCCCTATATTATGTCATAAAAATTTCGTGTGAAACAGAGACTCCTACGGCCTCCATCTAGACAGTCATTTTTTAACGGTAACAAGATTTTTTAAATCGGCCCCGTTTGGATGGAGGTCGTAGGAGTCTTTGTTTTGTATGAAATTTGAATAGCATAATATAGGGATTAATAATGAATTTACACGGTTTTAGATTTCAAAAAAAATAAAAAAAATTCTGAAAAAAGGGCGGGGGGAGCTAAGTTAGCTCCCCCTAGGGGGCATACACATTTTACCCTATATATATATATATGGGAAAAGGGAGTATGCTCTCGGGTTGTAGCTAACTTACATGCTCCCACCCATTTTTCCCTGTATTTTTTTATTTTTCTGAAATGAAACCTATTGGAATTTAGATCACAATATGTCATTATGATGTCATTCAAAATTCAATTTAATTCAAGACTGTCAAATTTTAACGGTCTTAGAATTGCTTAAATTGACTCACTTTAGATGGAAGGCATATGAGTATCTGTTTCTGACGAAATTGGAATGTCATGTTAGGAAAATATAGTAACGAATATACATATTTTTTATTTCCAAAAAAATAAAAAATAGGGATGGGAGTAGCCAATTGGCTACTCCCAGGGAGTAGCCTCCTTTAACCCTATATATATATATGTATGTATGTATGTATGTATGTATGTATGTATGTATGTATGTATGTATGTATATAGGGAAAAAGGAGTATGCTCCCTGAGAGTAGCCAACGGGACTACTCCCACCCCTATTTTCCCCTCATTTTTTTATTTTTTTGAAAAATAAAACTTTGTATATTCATCATTATATCCCTCTAACATTCTATTAAAATTTCGTCAGAAACACTCCTAAACCCTCCATCCAGACATCATTTTTTAACGATCGCAAGATTTTTTAAATCGACCATGTTTGGATGGAGGCTGTAGGAGTCTTTGTTCCTGGCGAAATTTTAATAGAATGTTAGAGGGATATAGTGATGAATATAAAATATTTTTATTTTCCAAAAAAATAAAAAATCTTGGGAAAAATAGGGGTGAGAGCAGCCTCCTTTACCGCGTGCGTGCGTGCGTGCGGAGGTTGTGGGTGAGAAACAGTTATACCCCTGCACAGGGAAAATGAAACAAATAAGATAGGAATATAAATTATTATTATATTTCTTCTAAAACGCCAGATGACCAGCTCATTATTATTATATTTCTTCTTGTGGCGCCCTTGTCATTTTCATCATCAACTTCTCAAATAGTGATCGATCAAGAAAGTTGTATCGATTGATCGGAAGATGGATAAGAGAGGTATCAATCAACAACATCAAAGCCTTTTCCCACATCAAGTAGGGTCGGCTAAAGTGAGGAATCATTCATGGTATTTATCTAGGAAAAACATAGATGGTATCAATGGACGATCACAACGCGAAAATGGAACTGATCGTTCATCTGTTTCTAACTGGTTGATCAAACAACAATAGTGTGATGATCTGGGAGGATCCACAAACCAACAAGGTGTGTGAGGTCTTTATTAAAGATGGAGATTGTCAATCACGGTCATTTTATGGATACCCTTAATGCATACTTGAGTATATAGAGAGCCTCCATGAAAACTCTAACCTGGTATCAGATTAGCTTTGATATTAGGTAGAAATGAACAAGCAAAATTATGCAAGGAAAATGACATGAATGTTGTTCTAGCAACATTTTCTCAGATGGCTAGGTTTTTCTCTTCGTTTAAAAAGAAAAGAAAAATGTGGACGATCTACATATATAGACATGGTTAGATGGATCCACACCAAACTCTCTTTGTTTTGAAGAAAAATTGACAAGCAGCATTTCTCTCAGACGGCTACGTTCTTCTCTTTGTTCAAGAACAAAGGAAGGATGTGGACGATCTACATATATAGACATGGGTTAGATGGATCCACACCAAGCTCTTTTTTTGAAAGAGAATGGGCGATTGTCTACGAGGTGCACTCCCAAGATATTAAATAATCACAACACAAGGTTCAGCATTACAACAGTGCAGAGAAGATGACACAAATAAGAATTTCAAAGATAGGGTCTTGGAGAGACATTTGGCATGTTCGATCACATTTTCCACAAAATCTCTTCTGAAGAAACATCTCAGAGTTCTATGATAACTACCCAGTTCATAAAAGGTAACAATTAGGGTTAGTTTGGTTGCAGGGTTGGGTTCGATTGGGTTGGGCTGGGTGAATAGTAAAGGTTCCTTCTCTGTTTGACCTACTCCAATTAGAAATCAACGAGACACAGAAATCTGATGCATTGTTAAACTCCACGTTGATGTGGGGCGTCCCCCACCCCTTTCTGGAACTACCACACTCAAACAACATACGATCGATATTTTCCTTATCTCCAGAACAGCACGAGCAAGTTGGCTCAATTCCATGCCAGATCCTAGCTCGTCCAGTTCTAGTCATCAACCCCCCACATCTCAATAACCAAAGAAAGACCTTGACCCGAATCGGAGCCGTCCAACTCCATGTCTGTTTGCAGGCTGGAACAAGTTTATCAGGGTCCAAAACTGTTTAAGCACAGATGACCAATTAGGTCTTCTTTTTTTTAAATGTACAATTAGGTCTTCCTGACCGTGAACTTTCCATCAAAACTAATCTAGAATTCACGGCCCTCCGTTGGCCCCCTGTATGTAACTAAGGACTCAGACATAATCAAGGACTCTTCCAATCTTTGGTGAGCGAGATTAGAAAGGAATGAGGGGGCCAATACCCCATTACCCCAGCAACTCATATCTCTTGGTCAAGGGCTAAACCAAATAACTAAGGGAGTCGATCACATATAGCCCTGCCTTCGGACCAATCATCCTACCAAAAACTGAAAGTATCGCCATCTCCTAGGTAACAAGATCTCTAGTAGGATAGAACATTAGCCCTTCCAGAACGCTGATTGGGAGTGAATATAACCAGGCCGAAACTACAATCTCAAAGAAACCCCACAATTTTTTGAATCAAAGTACAGAGCAAATCTGACCAATCTCTCCATATGCCAAGGTCTTGTTCATCTCCCTCAATCTTTAGACTCCAAACCACCATTGTCCTTGCTCTTCGTCACAGATGTCCCCAGGAACTCCTTTCTCACGCCAAGATCTGTGCGATGTAGTCCAATGTTTCAACACGGAGCAATGGTATAATTAAAATTTAAAGCAAAGAATGATAACATTATAATAGGAAAGTCGTGAAGGCCACTGTACCTGCCAGCTGCCTTCTGGTTCCCATCGAAACAGCGTGTTTTGGGAGCTTGACTTATTGACATGTCTGTTTCAATCTACTGTTATGTTCGCGCCTAGGCATAATTAGAGAGTTTGATTGTGTTGATTATTTGTTGATATCTTTGATGTTCCAGGATCTGATATCTAGATTCGATCCCCATGATTTTCCTCAAGCGTGTTAGCTTCTGCGGTCTTTATCTTTATTCAATATTTCATTCTTATTCACTGCAGGCGACACTGGTGAAAATGGTGAATGAGGCTACAGCTAACATTCCTGGGTGGGATGATGGAGATCATTAGTAATAGCTATGTGAAGCCACCACTGATTAAATTTGACCAATAAAAACACAATATGAAAGGTATACATAGAGATCAACACACAAATACCAGGATTACATACGGTGCAGGCTGTAATGGATTGGTGATTACACAGTACCAGAAGATATATAACTATAATTTCCCCCATGGCTCTAGTTCCTTAAATTATGTAACTTGTTTTTGAATTTTTTTTTGAGTTTTGGACCAACCAGCATGTATTTTTGCATCCTGGCTGAAAATTACTGATAGTGATAGATTGTTGGATTGATATCAGGAACCTCTTTCATGGCATACTTTTCGTACAGTTAAATTTTAACCTCTGGCTATTTCTCTTCTCTTGTGTGCAGAATTTCAGCTGACTATTATTTCAAATACGAATTTAGTGTTCAACAGAGGTCAGTTTGTTACTCGCCAAAAATGACATAGAAAGCAATGATTTTGTATTCCTTTATAGCTTTTTCATAGTACAAGAAATTTTTCCTCTTTTCTCATCGTCTTGTATACTCCAGTCGTACATGAACTCATTTGTTTTCCCTTTTCTGATGTTACTATATACATTGTCAGTAGTGGGGAGGCAGCCAAACAGGAAGTTATGGCCTCCCCTTCCTCAAATTTCAATTCCTTTTTTATTCTCTTTCCCCTTTGTCAAGGCATCTCCCATTGCTATTCCATTTTCTATAAATTTCCTTTCCAATGTAAGAACTCTTCCTTCCAATTCCAATTCCTTTTTCCCCGCCTTTTCCCGCAATCTCTCGTAATCGCATGTCAAGAGTACATCTATCTCCTCTTTATTATTTTCCTTGTGAATACAAGGAAATCCCACCTTTGCCGCTCCTTCCACAATCTTCAAAATCAAATTTCTTTTAATCGGTGTGGGATCTGGATCAACGAGTCTTTTCATGTTGACTTTTGTGAATCTCATGGTATTGTGCTACTCAATTCACATAAATCACAAGGTTGGTTTTTTGGTGTGTTGAGTTCATCTTCTTAGAAATAAAGTAAAAGTTCCTATCTATATGATTATTTAAATTTTAGTGAAATTTGAATGACTAACTTTATGTTGGATAATAGCTTAGATGAATATGTTGGATACATGATTAATTTTATGTTGAATGATTAATTATATTCCATTCGCATACATGTTTATTATTTTATATATATATATATGAATATGGTGGACAGAAATTCAATTTTTCGTGTATACAGATACATATAGGATTATATTTTTGTTGTTCACACAAATAAAGATATATATTGTGTGGATCTTCTACATGTCCAATTATTTTGAATGATGATATAGTTTCTGCAAGTGATCTAGCTCCTAGAGACATACATGTCCAAAAGTGTCTACAAGATGATAAAAATGAAAACATTGATGGGGTTTTTATTGTTTATGATCAGGGATAGCGTTGTCAAAATTGGGAGTATGCAGTAAATGAGCATGATATAATTCGATATGTATATATTAAAAATGGACCGTTTTTTTTCTTAAAATAATCCCACATCTGATCGTAAAAATCATTAACGTCAATTGAGTCTTCTTAATTTCATAAATATCGACCATTTTTAAAATAAGATATTATTCTATGATTAAGATGGAGGATGCATTTCTTAGTAGTTGTATGATTATTTATGTTGGGATGGAGATAGTATGGAAGTCAACACAGTATTATTGATTATTTCCATATAATAAAAAATTATCGAGCAAAGTTTCAATAAATTATGTATGTTTCTTTTAGACATTTATTCATCATTTTTATATAATAAAACCCAATAAAGGATTTTGAATTATTCGTACATCAATACACATGTTTTGATTCGCAATTGATCCCACCTATGAACAAATCAAGGCTCCGCCTTGCTTGTCAAGTTAATATTGGCATTTTCCTTCTCATTCGGTTTTTGTTACACGGTGAAATCATGTGAATTTCCCTCTATAGTGACTTTTCATCCAATCAGCATACCTTCATTTATACCATTATAAAGAATTAATTTAGTTGATAATATTGGTTTAATTGAAAATTTTTTGAAAGATACTTTTTTCAAAGGTTTAATTCATGCTAGTAAAATAGTTCTCCTTAATGCACTTCTCGATATCCCACAAAGTCAGCATTTGCAAACCAGCTGCAGATGTCCTTTCATATAATTACCTCAGCAAGGTCATTCGTGTAGGTAAAATCATCTCCGATCCAAATATTCGACCTCGTTAGTGAGCTTGCGAACCATCTTTCATTTTATCTTCAAATAAATATTTAATAAAAGCTACATCTAGAAGCCCTAAAGGTTTGTTCGGTTCGGAAATAAGCATGAATAAGGATGGGGAATAAGGAGAATAAGGGCCTATTCTTTGTCCGACTGGAGGATAGGAATAAGGAGAATAAGGTGAAATAAAGGTAGGTAAGGTGGGATAAAAATAGGAATAAGAGTGAAATAAGATGGAATAAAGATAGGAATAAGAGTGAAATAAGATGGAATAATAAGGAATAGTCATACCATTGGAATCGTGTCGGGAGAAGAATTGGCCCCTTATTCCAGGGCCTATTCTCCAACCGAACACGCCCTTAGCATTTTAAGTTGAGCATAAAAATCCGTACTTACTGATGGCATTTTATTCATATATGTATTCAACCATATGTATCCCTAATTGTTACTATGTTGTTATGTTTTCAAGAATAAAGATGTCCACATTGCTTTCTATTTAGCTGAAAGATGGCATAGTTTAAACATATTTATTTGTTTGTTATGTTGTGTAGATGTAGCATGTGTGCATCGTTGTTTATTTAAACTTCCCACTTATACGGGCATCTGATGTTTTAAACATATCAAATCATTATATTAATTATCTTGATTTTTTATATCAATTATGGTTATTTCACCTTCTTTTTTACTAGTCGTATATGCATACCTCTGCACTCCGCCGCGAAGCGCAGGCAACAACCCTAGTAACTTTCAAAAACATAGTAAGAGCTTTATAAGCCTTTTCACCGAAAAATTCCCATCTGCCTTAAGTCCATGAATCATGCTCATTAGAGGAACCCTCCGTTCACCAAAGTCCCCAAGCAAATCAAAGAGATCCTGCAACCACACATTCAGGAGAACTTGAAGTAAATGGAGGGGTGTCAGGATACTTTCATAAGTACCTTTAATATGAGTGCATCCTTATTGGGAGACAACGCAAAAACCCTCAGGTATCTACCTGCCAATACAAGATCTCCAGTCTAAAAAAATATCCTACCAAAATTGAAACTAGCCCCTCTTTCCCACATATGGTATCAGCAAGTGCGGAATATATGGCATCACAAAATAGATTCCTCTACATAAAGTTGGTAGTATTGTATGAAGATTTTACCCAACTAAGGTGATAAAGTAGAAAAAGATCCCAAGGATATTGCTAGCATTGTTTTCTAGAGAATATATAAGGGAGATTGACCTCGTTTTCATTGCAGTCTCGTGGAACATGATTTCCTTTCAATCTACTTGATAGAATGGTTTACGATGTTACAAGAAATGATGACATTGTCGATCTTTTAAGTAACATGCTCGCCAACTCCCACTCCCCCAATCTCTGTATTGAACAACTCTGGTGTAGTAACTAGTTAGTATATATTATTTTTTATATTACTCAGTTGACTAAAAAAATGTGTGACCGAAGAGCAAAGGAGGTGTCATCTAATTGTCTTATAAACCAAAAGTAGGGTATCTGTTGTCTCGAAAAATCCCCATGCGTTTCAAACAAATCAAAAGATATGGCCATATCTCGAACCTAAAGTGGCAACGTCCTCCTTTCACCAATATCAAGATGTACAACATATTGGGTTACAATAGTTCAAAAAAGATGGAAAAAACTATCATATTGTATTATAAAATGCCAAAAGGAGTCTATATGACATTAGTAGCACTCATGGGCAATTAATGACACCGGGGTGTATAGTTGTTACTTGAAACTCATTGATGATGCTTGCTTCCCAAGGTTTTAAATATCATGATACCGCAATATATCGTTGATGCATCGGTATCAAGAGCTATATTGCATACTAGACCATTTTATCGGATATCGATCAAGTCTCCTCGTCAGATTGCCCTGGCTTGCCCCATAAAGATGATTGTGCATCATGCGGAGAACTGCTCCATCTCTAAAGGTTCAAACAAAGAACATTGCTTATTATCCACACGTAGATCTCTCAAGATGGATCTCTCTCATAGAGACCACGAAGCATATTCTCTTACATAGGAACCTCGAAAGGATCTCATACTGGAGTTCACTAAAAATGAAGTCTAAAAAAGAGCCTCGTCAGCATAGAATCGGATCTCTCCATACTGGTTCAGAGAATGGGATCTCTACTCTAGAGTCCCTATAAACCAACATTAAACTCGGAGTACAAATCAAAGATGGGGACCTCTCAAAGACCGATCAGTTACAGGGAACTTTAATATTTTCAAAGACCGATCACCAATATGGCTACCATCAGCTGAGGATTAGAGAATCAGGTATTCCAAAGACAGTATTCAAGACTCAATATGGGCATCACAAGTTTGTTGTGATGTCGTTTGGACTCATAAATGCCCATGCGACATTCATGGACAAGATGAACAGGATTTTCCGTCCATATTAGGACAAGTTTGTGGTAGTATTAATTGACGATGCGTTAATTTATTCCTAGAATGAATGGGATCATGTGAATCAAGGTCTAAAATAGTGTGAGGCAATCTGAGGCTTTTTTTCAAAAATTAAGGTGAGGTGTAAGCGTCGAGGCGGTCGAGACATAAGCCTAATTTTTTTAAGAAAAAATAAAATTAAAACATAATACATTGAATATATATATATAACATTGGTAAGTTTTGCCAAAAACACATTCAAGAATAATTTAAAATTAGTAAAAGATACAATACATAGACGATGAAGGCATTGAAGTTCAAAAAAACTAATACTAAGCCACTAATATACGGAATATCAAGTTTCAATTCCAACTTCAATGATTCTATATGAGTATTGAACTAAGTTTAACTAAATACTAAAGTACAATAGAAATCATAATCTTTAGTGCGACTTTTTTCTACTAATGTTATTATTTTTATTCAATTATTCACAATAAAATGTAGTAATTATTTTACTTCGTGTGTTTTTTTCAACATTGCTTCTTCATAGATCTGATAACTATTCTAAGATTAACAACTTATGCAACCAAATAACAACATCAAGTTGCAAACTTACAACTAATATAAAATATATTCATTATGATTCAAATAAAAATTTGTGTGCAATAGAATTAGTATGTGTAGATGTATAAAAATAGAATATTATGTATAAAAATTGAATATGATGTATAAAATTGAAATTCGGTCATTTCGATCATTTTTTTAACTAAGGCCCCCAAATTTAGGCCGATATATGGCATTTCGGTCGAATTTCTGTTACCCGCCGTAACTGAATTTTGGCAAAATTTGAGCCCACGGTTTAACATGGAAAAAAACACAAACATAAAAAATATAATGCTTACAGAAAAACATGATCATGTGCAAAGAACATGACCAAAAAGGGAAAAAAGCCTCGTGCTTGAGGCTTGCGCTTCCGCCTAGCACCTCGAACGTCTCACGCCCAATCAAGGCGTACGCCGCACCTAGGTAACCCGAGGTGAGCGCCTCAGGGAGATTATGGTGTGCCTCACCTCAAGGCATATGCCTTTGTGCCTCGAGGCGGGGCTTTTTAATAAGCGAATAATCTAAAGACAGTCATGGACACAATGCGAGAGCACAAGTTGTATGCCAAGCTGAGCAATTGTGAGTTCTGATTATCTCAGGTCTCTTTTATTAGGCATGTCATTTCTGGAGCAGTATCACAATTGATCCTACAAAGATTAAGGTAATCATGTCTTGGGACCAGTCCAAGACAATCACTCAAAATTATGCAGTACATATATTGAAGCTTCAAGTAAAGATGCAGCAAGGAGACGCATGATTACTTGTGCATCACGTCAGTTGAGGTCACATGAGCGAAATTTCCCCACTAATGACTTGTAGTTGGCGACAGTTGTCTTCGCCTTGAAGATATGACACCACTATATCTATGAGGTGAATTTCAAGATTTTAACAAATTACACGAGTTTGAAGTATATTCAAATCAGAAGGAGCTAAACAAGAGAAAGCGCATGTAGCTTGAGCTATTAAAGGATTTTGATTGAACGATCTCTTACCATCTCGGTAAGGAAATGTGGTGGCAGATACGCTAAGCAAGAGATCTCATGCAGAAGGTACGGCAAATTGGCTATACACATGAGATATGTTCGCAACTTTGACTAATTGGCATCCTCATGAGAGTGCGTCCATATTTGATGTCGTACCTCCGTGATTCAACATTTTTTGGATCGCACGGTAGAAGGGTTAAGGATAGATCATTGAATTCAAGACAGATACATGCAGGCCATCAATACATATGACCATATAACTATAAAGACCGATCATCTTCAAGAATTCCTTTAGGTATACTCTACTATCCACATATCACTATTGACAAAATTAATGACAAAAGACCTAGATCTGTATAGTCAACATAGAAAGGATTGAGAAAGGATGAGGAATCAAGTCAATGAAGGAAATAGCTGCAAGAGTTGTTGATTTTGGAGACGGCAGCTTCTCACGGCATAGAGCCGTCAAAAGAACTATGCAGATCGGTGGAGAAGAGATTTCGAGTTTCAGGTAATCTGATCCTTTTCTCTTAATCAAATTGCATATATGGCTTACTGAGATTCAACCTAATCTCGTACTAATAAAATTCATGTATATACATGTGGGAGATTGGGTGTTGTTGCGAGTATCTCCCAAGAAGGGAATACAGAGATTCAATATTCATTCCAAGCTATAACACCATGATATGTTAGACTGTTCGAGATTCTTGCTCGAGTGGAGAATGTGGCATACCGAGTAGCCCTTCCTCCACATCATTCAAACATACATGATGTCTTTCACATATCCAACCTGAGGAAGTACGTACATGACCCTCGACACGTCATCAGCTATTTTAAAATCAGAATCGAACGTTCGTCAATCGGAGATCAATTGATATTTTAAAATCGCAAAATTTAGCCATAAATCAAAATTGTATCTCAAGCATTTCAAATATTCATACCCGATCTAAAATATATGAATATTATATTATTTTAATCAACATTCCGAGATGTTCAAACCGAGCTATTGTTCGTCGAAATCTGAGACTCGGAGTACGTAGAGGTCAATTTTAACACCTTAAATAAATGCAAGGAAAATGGTTTAAAAATAATAAAAATAAAATTTTAAAATTTTTGCTACTAGTAGACTATGCTACGGTGTGTAAAAATCCAACAATTAAATAACATATAAATTATGACATCGGCAACTGACATCAGCATGCTGATGTCACTGTTGATATCATGACTGATATCTTTAAAAAAGAATCCAAGGAAGGTTCCACGAAGGAACCTCCCGTCTTTTCTTTCCTATTTCCCCAAAACCCTAAATGTTTTTAGTCGAAAGGGAGGTCATCGTTCTTCTAATGGCTACCATGCATGAACAAACTTCTTTCTTTGTTGCATTAAGCATTCTTCATGAAGTTAGCTACCAATCACCATCTTCATTGAGATTGGCATAGAACTTATACTTTGCATGTCATCAATTACACCTACAATGTAATTCTTGTACATTGAAATAGTATTAAGAGCAATCCTTTTTCCTAACTATCTAAATCATTTAGATTCTTCTTTCAAAAATTAAATACAATCTTTTATAATTAATGATAGGCATTTCCCAAGACACATAATATTTAGGCTTATGAGTATGAAAATTTTCAATTAAGGCTCTAAATCATTTAGGGTCTTTTCGAAAGCTACCTCACTGCTTAAGTTATGGTTATCGTTCCGCCAACAAGCTTGGCGATGACTATAGTTGAGTTTGGCTGAGAGATGAGATCAATCACAATTGAGTTTGGCTAGTGTTGAGATAAATCACAATAGAGTATGATAGAATAAAAAATCAGATCAGATCCAAATCTCTCACTCTCAAGATCCATAAACATGATCTCCGAATGATAAGAAAATAGCATATACATATGATTCATCAACTAATATATATATATATATATGAAAGATTATGAGGCAGTGACTAATCATAAGGCATATATACATAATAGTTGAAAACCATTTATTCATGCTGCAGAACAGTTGAAAATCATTTTCCACACAATTAGTTTTGTTAAATTTAAATATTAACAACTTTCTACTTACTTTCTTTTATACACATAATTCTTATTATTATTAATATACTGGGACGTACACAACAACCGTTGACATCTTTTTGGCTCCATGCATGTTAGACATGCAAAAAGCATGCGTCGAAGTAGTAGATTGATGATCTCGAGCATTCATTTCTATATCCAACAGTACAGTTGTTAAAGTTTTTTTTTTAGTTTATGTTACCAATAGAATAAATGCAGGCTGGCTAAAGTAGAGAGGAGCCTCCACTGTTCTCTGTGATAAGAAAATTTGTTTAAAATTAAAGGAAAGTTTTACAAAACAACCGTGAGACCTGCTATGCCTTATGGTTCTGAATGTTGGCCTGTGAACCATAGACATGTGCAGAAAATGGTTGTAGTAGAAATGAAAATGCTAAGATGGATGTGTGGACATACACGTAAAGATCGGAATCGGAATGATGCAATCAGAAAGAAAATTGGTGTAGCTCCGATCGAGGATAAGATGCGAGAAAACTGCTTAAGATGGTTTCGTCATTTTCAAAGAAGGTCAACTGATGCACCAGTTAGGAGATGCGAGTGTTGGGATGTTGAGCCGGCTAAGAGAGGGCGAGGACGGCCCAAGAAGTGTTGGAAAGAGACTATACGGAGGGATCTTAGTTTTTTGGATATAAATCCGAGATTGACCCAAGATAGATCTGAATGGAGGCGAAGAATCCACGTTGCCGACCCTACTTAATTGTGGGAAAAGGCTTTGTTGTTGTTGTATGTAATAGTGTTTTTCTTTCTTTTTTATACATTTTGGGATACATGTATACGCTGTCAGCTTCTTTTATTAAATGTTGTATGTATATGTCAAAATTGATGAAATGAAATTTTGGTGCCATTCTTATTGTCTTTATGGTTATTACATTGTTTATAAATGTTAAATGCGAAACACGAAAAATTTTCCCTGAATTTCATTTGTTTAATGCGACCATTATTAAATGTAATACCGCAAATACCGTGTAAACGAGTATCACAGTTTGGTATCGGAGCCAGGTTTCGATCCTGGGACCTGTGGGTTATTGGACCACCACGCTTCCGCTGCGCCACTCCGATTTTAAACTGTGACGTCCTTGAATCCAAGTCATCGTTTGCACGGTAATCACGTTATTATATCTAATAATGATTGCATTAAATAATGTGAAATTCAGAGAAAAATTTTCGTGTTTCGCATTTTACATTTATATACAATGTAACAAACACAGAGACAACAAGAAATGCCACCAACATTCATTTCATTAATTTCCATATATATACAAATATAACAAAAAAGGTAACAATGTATACAAATATACCAAAATATACATAAGAGAAAGAAAATCACTTTTACAAAAATTAAACCAAAAATTATAACAACTATCTCGTCGGATACAGCATCGAATGCTCGGGATAATCAATTGTTACTGCCAATCATGCAAGGATGACAACAATTGTTACGTGCATCCCAGCATATTAATAATAAAAAGAATTTAATGTGTCCAAAATAAAGCAAGTACAAAGAACATGTTATGAAAATTATTTTTATCAGACTAAGAGGTATTACCACAGTCGTCAGAGAAGCTAATGAACATGTAGAAAACTTAATTAAGAAGCATTTTACCTCATCGCATGCCTATGTAGGCACCTCAACCCTAAGGCATCTTTATTGCCTTAGAGTTATAGTGTGAGGTCCTACTTAGACCAAGATCGAAGCCTATCTACTGAGCCTCAGAAATTTAACAAGAAAAAAACACAACATGAGATACATCATCTACACTTACTAATATCAATCCACATGACTCAGGAACATCGAAAAGCGATCTATATCACCTCAATCATAATAAGCTTTTTATAAATAAATAAAATAAAATATGATGGGAAAGAAAGGAAATCTTATACAATTTTACACAAGAGACTACAATTGTTAGTCAGAGGTGGACATATTGAAAACTTAGTTAGGATGCATTACACTCCACCGCATGCATATGAAGGACCTCCAACACTAAGGCATTCTTCATGCCTTAAAGTTATAGTGTGAGATAACACACATACCAAGATTACAAACCATCCATTAAGCCTGAGAGATTGGATAAAGACAAAGATCAGATCGGAGACTCATCCTCCATATTGCTAAGATCCGTCAAACATAGATTTTAATTAATAAAAAGGCGATAGCATAAACATAGATCATATAATCAATATATAAAAACGTTAATTATGGATAACTGGGGTATGATGATTAAGTCAAGAAATTCACAAACAAAACAAACTTGAAAACCAATTTTCATGCAAGTAGCTCGTTTAATTTAATCGCCATACCCTATCTACTTCCTCTCTTTTAGAGCCACCGGATTACATGTTATTTTTAATAAATTAGATTGTGCTTAATTTTTATTAATATTATTATTCTTCCTAATGCATAGATTGTAGAATAAGTGCATGCATCGCAATAGTCCGACAATTGAACCTGAGCTTCCGCAGTTACTCACACTTGCTATAGTTTTTTCAGAACATTATAAATACTTTTCTTTCTCTTCTGCTGCAATTAGCGATACATGTACATTACGGAGTTCTTTTGCTAGATGTAAATTTATATGAAAATTAATGCAATATAAATCGATGAATAATTGGTTCTATGGCTTGTTAGTTAATTATGGATGTCACTCGAAATACGAAAATTTTTCCCTAAATTTCAGTAATCTAATGCGATCTCTAGTGAACATGATACTACGAGTTTTGTGTAAACAAGCATCCTACATTTGCGGGCTTCACACTTTTAGCCCTTGTATGTATCATTAGTCAATCACAAGATCTCCTTTCTGTTTTAAGATCACCATGGCACCTTTTACTGAAATAAAGCCCTTGGTTACGAATATTATGGTGCAAGGCACTACTATCAAACTTACGAGCATTAAAAATTACGTGCACTGGTCTCGATCTTTTATGGCATTCATTGGTGGTCAGAGAAAACTCTACATCCTAACTGAAGATCCTTTAGATGAAAAGGATAAAGAGTATACGACTAGCAGACTGACAACTACTTGGTTATCAACTGGATGACAAACGTATTGAGGCTCGCATTGCCTCAAATCTTCGTCACAAAAATACAGTAAAAAATGTGGGAAGATCTCAAGCAAACATACTCCCAAAAGAAAATGAAGTCGCGCCTTACGAACATTTACAAGCGAATCTGGTCAGCATCTCAGGGTGATTCCACCCTCATAGAGTACTACTGGCATCACTCCAGCTTGTATGAGAAGCATGTTGTCATCAAGGAACATTGCACATATAACCTCACCTGGGAGAGGAGGCGGATACGACTTTCAAAGAGGACGTGAACATGACTCAGTTTGTGGTCGTGGACAAGGACGTGACTTTGATGGCGACAATGGGCGAGACTCTACGACCCCAAGCACTCATTGTGGTTGGAGGAACCACCCATCCAAAAGATGCTGACATCAATTAGGTGTGCCTCTTTATCACGCCAATAATGCCTACAAGGACACCAATGATGTGGAAAAGGTGTCGCCTATAGCAACCTCTTAGCTTATTATATGTTCATAAGCTTTGTGTTAACCTTAATCATCGTGTGATATTTAATGAGTTTTGTTGCTAGTTTTAGGGTACCGGGACGAGACATATTTTGTTGGGGGTCATTAAAAGAATGGAGTATATTATCTTGGCATATCCTCAGACTCCAAGTTTATCGGTAATGAGTCCATCTCTGAAGATCCGCTCTTATGGCTTTTCAGGGCAAAGCATGTGAGTTTGAGAAACATCATGAAGCTTTGTTTCATGTTCGTACCGAGTCTCGCAACTCTAGTCATGTTTATCATGTTCAGTGTGATGTTTAGCAACCTTATTCGATACAATATTAAGTGGTCATCGCTATTTTATAGTCAACGTTGATGATTAAAGTCGATCTTAGATGTATCCAATGTTCAGGAAGGCGCTTTGAGGTATTCAGTCGGAGAGGTCACTGCAAAAAGAGTATGCGGTATGCAGGAGGATGCATGGAATATGCTATTTTATGTGGTTTGGAAATTTTATTATTAAAAAATATAAATAAAAACTTAATATTAAGTTAATATCCTCAATCAGGAGAGTATGCAGGGAATATGTGATTTTATGCGAGTATGCGGTTTTATATTATTATACAGGTAGCGTTATTAGGGTTTAGGTTAAATAAAAAAATTATTCAACTGAGTTTGTAGACATGGTGTAGGACCTGATTTGAAAAAGAAGAAAAAAAGGAAGGCTAAAAGGAAAAAAGAGAACCCGATTTGAAAAAAAAGAGAGAAAATAGCGAAAAAAAGGGAGACATAGCTACAAAAAAGAGCGATTGATTTGTGAAAAAAAGGAACACAAAGGAGAACAAAATTTAAAAAATGCATGTTATTCATTATTTCTCTCTTAATCATCAACATTCTTTATTCTATTAAGTATATGAGAAAGGAGTATGAGCATGTCATATTTTTCTTCTTCTGGAGATGTATCTACAAGATTTTCATCCAGTCCATCATCTTAAACTCGTGGGTCCTCAACAAAAGCAATGTTTTTCTCTTGAGGGACGACCACTTTGCTTTTGATGGCTCCTCAACAAAAGCAATCTTCTCTCGAGATATGTATAGGAGAAGACCACTCTACTTCTAATGGCTCTAACAAAAGTAATTTCTCTCGAGATATGCATAGGAGACAACCACTCAAATTTTGATATTTCACTTCGACATCAACTCCAGAAGGACTTCTCTACTTGAGATCATCTCGGACTTCTGTTGCCCGTCCACGACTGACAGATTGATATTCATCTTCACCGAACATCAACTACTTCATTGAATGTCCTTCCCCAATTTCTACTCCACGTTGGACTTCTACGTCTACAACAGCTCTGTTATAGGCACGACATAATCACCGCAGACTCGTCCCCGTACAAGGTTTTCCACTAGCAGTAACTACTCCAAGCAGATCTCCTCCTGTCTCTCTTAGACGTATCAACTGAAGATGCGTTGCATACTTTCTTTTGTTAAAAACTACAGCTTTCTTAGCTCCAGCTCGATGCAGAGTGCAGGAGTATGTAATAGAGGGTTAATTAGATCTCTCCAGGCAAGGTTTTAATAAAACGTGAGGCATATCAAGGCGTCTTCCCAGTATCGCCTCGAGACATAAGCCTCACTCCATGAATAAAAAAATTCATAAAACACGATAATTAATCTTAATTCCATTTTGCAAACTTTAGAAATTAAATAGCTTTGATAAAAAAATAACTCCGTGACATTTCAAGGCTCATTTCATATTTCAACATCCATGTTCGCACTATGTAAGAGCTAAATTAACTCAAATTCCCAACAACAAAAAAAGTTAAAAACATGAATAAAATGATCATCAAAGAACATGAAAGGCTATTCAAGCATAAAAAAGTTATCACTGCATCTCTAAACATCGACATCACGTCTCTAAACAAATACATAAATATCAAATTTAAGCATAAGCTTTTGTAAGTTGTTAAACAATTCTCTTATTTTGCACTATAAAACTAGAAAGGGTCGAAAAAATAGAGATTTGCAAGCACAACAACAGGTAAGTCTCGGTAATAGTAAAGTTTTGAATAAAATTTAACTAAAGAACATGGATGCACACATCTTCTTAAAAAATGGTTGATGTATGTGTGTCAATCAATTAAGAAACACAAGAGAGTAAGCAGTGGTCACTTTTTATATTACCATAAGAATTGGACAATAAAATACTTGAATAATGTATGTTATGACCATCCTTGCCCATGCATGCTCTGATGTCAATTATTTTGGTCTCGACTGAATAGAAGCAAAGATGAGACATTTCCAAAACATACTCTTCCAATTTAGGTCAAAGTAGGGGACTTGCATCCAAATATTTCAATAAAGAAAGCATTTAGGCTTGATCCATAATAAAGAATAAATGCATTAGATTTAAGGAATCAAGACTCAATTTTTTTCTTTTTCATTTATAAATAACATGCCAAACAAAGTAAAAACCAGCTTAATAGCTTGATAAACTACAAAAATAAAAGCCTTTCAGTATATCGTGAGCTAAAGGACTTGAAACTGCTTGTGTACGAAAGATGAAAAGCTCCCAATCAAATAGAAGAGAAGAATATATAGCAGAAAATAATGAAAAATCAGCTGATATCTGAGGCAGCACCTCGAGGCGCACGACTCAATGAGGCTGGTCGAGGCGTCTGCCTCAACGCCCCTCAACGCCTCGAGGCAAGTTTTTAAAAAAAAATATCTCCAAGATCAAATTAACTCCACTCGTGTTTAGTCTCACATCATCTATATGTGGACTTCAGTATAATGTGGGGCAATATAAAGAGCCTCATACTCCAAGTACTCAATGAGAGATTGCAATAAACGATCAATCCATTAGAGACCTTCTCCCATGGTTTCATGTTGCTCCTCACAGAGTGAGACTCCTAAATCTCAAGATATTTATGTTTGAATTCTTGTTCTGAATATTGATTTTGCTTCCACTTGTGTATTTCAACACTTCATCTATTCACAAGGTTAAATGCGCATCGGTATCAATCCATGTAGCTGAAAAAGTTTACAAAGATCAAGTATTTGTCAAAAACCTAGCATCAAGGTTGCAAAAATGGATAGTCGATACTTGGTCAACAGGGTCATTAATTAATAATTAATCGACAGTCAGATAACTAATCAGATTTAGTCAATCATTAGTCAACTTTATATTTTTTAATATTTAAAATATATAAATCATTTTTATACATATAATCTTATATATTTGCATAGAATTTTAATTTTTATTCTATCATAATAAAAGAAAAGAAGTAATTGACTTTAAATATAACATTAAGCATATTAGAATAAGTGCTTTTAAAATAAAAAATAAAAAAATCACTATGTAAAAGTCGCATGAGTAGTCAGCCGACTAGTCGGCCTGATTAGGAGGGTTGACCGACTAATGGCCGACTAGGCCTAGTCGAGCCAGCTACCTTGTGGAGAAAGAATACTCGTTGTATTTATTCATATAGCCCAAGGGTTCTCTTATATAGAACATAGAAACAATAATGGGCAAATAACATATAATGGACAAAAAATAAATAATCGTAAAACTGTGAAATAATATAAAGCTCTTTAACACCCCCCCTCAAGTTGGAGCATAGATGTCGATCAGGCTTAGCTTGAACAACATCTCTGAAAGGGTCCTCTAGCTAGAGCATTGGTGAGCTTGTTTGTTGTCTGCCGACAAGAATTGACATGGGGTGTAGAAATGAGACCCTTTTAGACCATTGACGAACCGCGAAATCGGCCCTTTAATAATGTGTTTTTAGCACATGGAAATCATCATCGTAGTCGGGCCGGTTTGGGTCGTCAAAACGATCACCTCATCTAGATATATGCCATAACGAATCGAAACGAGGTGATCGATGAATTATTTTTTTACTTGGTAAGATACCAAGGTCGAACTCAGGGACACGAGCCTCTCTCGTATTTATCGGACTTAAGTTTGTTTAATCAAGTGTTGAAATAAAAGTATATAGGTCAAATCATGCAAAGACAAAATAAAACATGACATGACAAGACAATACATTCAAATAAATATGCATTTTTTATCATTTTTATCGTGCAAGTAACTGCAATGCAATGCAATGGAGATATGCCCTAGATAGAAAATAATGAGCAAAAGTAAATACGAGTCAATTTCGAGTTCCTTAAAAAAAAGGCAGATGTGATGAATAATATTGAGAAAGGCAACATATTGAGATCAAATAGACACATCTCTAAAAAAATAATACATGACAAAATCATTGTGTCCAAAACAGTAATCAAGCATGCCATTAGAAAGAGCATCAAACTAGCTTTAAAACGAAACTGAAATCATCTCAATCGGATGAACATAGCTCAAGATATTCAACAAATAATGCAGGGGCATAATTGAAAGAAAACATGAAAAGATAACTACAAAAAGGTCCCTGGGAGGGACTAAAATGCAATAAAAATAAGGCGCGAGACCTTCCCTGTAATTTACCCAAACGCGCGGGGACTTTTTTGCAAATATGGAGAAGTCTTTGGGCCCCTCCGCAAATTGCCCAGAAGGCACGCGCAAAGCACGCGCCTTCCAGGCTCGGACTTCGGCTCGGGACCAGCAGAGGTTCGGAGTCGCTTCGGCGGAGGCTCGGTCGATAGGAAGCTCGGTGCAGGCTCGGTCGAGGCTCGGAGCAACCGAACCTGGAGGCTCGGCGACGGAGGCTTGGGCATGCTCTGGTGACGACGCGTGGCTGCATATGATGCCGTTGGATCAAGATGATCCAACGATTAAGAAAGACGTCGACGTAGCTTCTCATTGGCCGTTGGATGGTCGCTGGAAGAGGACCATCCAACGGCATCTGTTGCTCGTCCTCTACCTACGGCTGGCGGCGGGAATCGAGCTCCGGCGAGGGAGCCCCGACTCCGCCGCTCTCTCTCTGCTACGACAGACCTCCCCCGAGCTCGAAGAAGGATCGTCGAGGAAGCCCGGAGCTCGGGGAAGATGCAGAGGTCTCTGGCGTTGCTCGTCGGAGCTCGGATGTCCACCGCGAAGACGATGAAGTTTGCTCCGACCAAGATCCGGTCGTTGAAGCTCTTGATGACCTGCACGTTAGTAAAGCGTAGCCGAAGCACAGTCGTGTTTGCGTGAGGTGAAGTGAGGTGGAGAGCTCATATGGGGCGAAGAAGGTGGAGGAGCTCGGAGCTCCTCCGCCGCGAGGGCGGAGGAGGTGGGTCGGAAGCGCTAGGGGGTCTGGAGGAAGGAGGACATGATCGGAGCGTGTCGCGAGGAAGGGGGATGCGTGGCGAAGCTGCTGGGATGGTCAATGGAGGGTAAACACGGCCGGAGTGACCGAGAAAAAACGAAGACAATTTAAGAAAAAAAATCAAGGAAGAAGACGAAGCTTACCTGGAGATTTGGGCGTAGCGGAGGCTTGGGCTGGAGCTCCAATGGAGCTCCGGGTCATCGCTGGACTCCCCCAGCCGGTGGGAGCAGCTTGGCGAGCTCAACGCGCCGCAGCTCCGTCGTTCAAGGCGGAGGGTCTCACCAGGTGGGCATCGTCGTTTTCGCTCAATCCGGCCACCTCCCCCTGTCACTGGGAGGTGGCGGAGGGCTGGGCGAGCCACCGTGTAAAGGCTGACAGTTTGAATCGGTGGGGAGACCGGTGTATTTGAAGGGCGAAGTGGCGGAGATGGTGGTGGACGACGTGTTTTCGAGGGAGAGATGGGAGGAGTGGAGAGGATGTCGGAGTTAGCGGGATGTTGCGCGAGGTAGAGGGATGACTGGGGAAGACTCAGAGGTGGTTGGCGAGGTGCGAGGTGGTCGGAGGTGGTCAGGATAATAGGAAGGGGCGAGGTGTGCGCGGAATGGAAATCGTGGGAAGAGTGGGGGTCTGGAGGTTGACGATGACCTCCGACCGTTGGATCTGGAGATCCAACGGTGGAGATCTAGGCGCTAAGTGACGGTGCAGATGGGATCTGGGGCGATATGATCGACGGGATCGGGTTGTGACATGTGGAGCGCTACTGATGAGGCGCTGGCGGACGGCTCAGATGAAAAGAAGCTTCTGATCTGATGGCTAAAAATAAAGAAAGATCTAGCGGCTCAGATATGATCATTGGCGTGCGATCAGAAGGTCCTCAAAGCGCCACGTGGCGCGCTCTTGGTGAGGCGCAAGCGTGCGGTTTAGATGAGAAGGAGGAGATGATCAGACGGCCAGAGGATTAAGGAGGCGTGGAAAGCAGCTGGCCGTTGGATCAAGAGGGCGGATCCAACGGCTAGAAATGGAGGCGGATGATACAAAGGGGCCGGGCCACGTGGCACACCCAGAATGGGCCACGTGGCCCAATCAGGTTATTGCAAGAGTATTTTTGATTTTTGAGGGCTTATTTGGTCGAATTTGAGAAAACTCAAAACATGAAAGTTGTAGATCTTGACGAGATCTACAAGTTTCATGTTGACCAAAACTCGAAAAGAGATCAAACTAAGACACGAAATACTTTTGAGGGTATTTTTAAGTCTAAAAATACCACGAGTTTTTGTTTTGTCATTTTTTTGTGGTTTTTAATTTATTAAGGACTCTGTTAATTATTAGACAATAACAGGGATTTATTGACAAAACCTTAAGCAAGGGGGGTTAATTATAACAAATAAAGATGATGAAACTGAGGTTCATCACCCCCCTATACTTAAACTATGCTCGTCCTCGAGCATCAAAAAGAATGACTAAGTTGGATTAACCCCCTTGTGCATGTGATTACAGGATCCAATCTGATCAAGTCGACTCGGCTTCAGAGATCCAAAATTTTAGAATTCAACCCAGCCTTAATCAAGAGGCTTCCAATTCCTCTATTTCTCTAGACTCTCTCTGATGTACATATAAACTAAAGGATATGAGTTTAGTGTTGACTGCAATTTCGAGAGTAGAGTCAAGTCTTCACCCAAAAATCTTGGTCCGAGAAAATCTCCTAAGGACCCAATCCTCAGCACTAGGGAATAAATCAAATCTTGCATTCAGTCCACCTTCTCTTTAGTTTGTCAGACTTAGAAAATGTGGATGGCAGGCCAGAAAATGGAGGGCATGGGATTGTGTCAATTCTTTTCTCCCTCTCATTGGAACAAGGATTCTCTCTAGTGCCTTTTACGCAACACATTTTTTTTTGTTGATCAGTGCGTCCGTCAAGAGAAGTTGGAGCCGTCTGCACTTGTTTTCCTGGGAGTACACCGGGGTGTGTCTCTTTTGAGTACCTATCGTACCTTCGACACCCAGACTTGTAGCATTTACGATGCAGAGCCCTTTTTTGGTGCAAGCCCGACTCCTGGTCCTAATAGCGGTGGTCCAAGTGGACACTTTGAAAAATTTTGGGAGCGCTCGCCTTTGGTGGAAGCTCTTTGATATTTGACTTTGGTGGAATGAGAGCTTTTCTTTGAATTTCATTGACTTGTATAATTGGTGGCTAGCTCCACTGCTTTTACCAAGAGTTGGCGCACACTGATCAACATTTTTTTATTTATTTTTCACACCCAGGCACTTAGGTTGATGTCAAGAGATTAGTATAAGAATCAAGTTCTCATACTGGCTAATATTGCTGACACTCAGGTTTCTTGAAGCCTCCAAAGATTTTATCCCATCCTCGAGCATCATTAGATCAAAATCCAAATTCGACTTCCTCATCCCAATCCCTCAGGTGAAAAAATCAACTCATCTCAATCAAAACCGCAGTCGTGCATGTGATGTGCTGATCATATTCTCTTTGTCTGAGACTAAGCATGGAATATAGCATGCAGATCTAGAAACTTAGGGGAATGTGGATGATTAAGTCTAAGACCCTGATGGCTAAGGTTGGTTAACCTAAAATCTCCAAGACCTCAAAAAGCTAAGTCTTCTTGACCAAATCAGATCCCGGGTGAAAGTGAAAATGTAGAGGACTAATCCAACTTCTTCATTCAAAAACAAGACACTTTTTTTTAAGACTTCAAGAGATATTAGAACTTCCTAAGCTCAATTGAGCATCCGCGGTTCAGCCAGTATGGATGTAAGTACAGGCCGAAGCCCGTTGCTTGAGGACGGGGCCTTGCGCGATGTCCTCTAAACCATCCAATCTGCTAAGGGCGAACCCTCACTGAACGCGGCTGACTTAATTGGGCTTAGTTAGCCATTAATAGCTCCTAAAGGTTTTTAGGGGTTTTCTGTTTTTTTTATGGATTTTAATAAGAGTTAAAACACAAGTTAGACTCAACTTTTCTTGAAAAAGAGATGGCGATTTTTCAAAACCCATGTCACACAAAATAAAAAAGTTTTCAAAACATTTTCAAAAATCATTTTCGAAAATATTTCTATAAAATAGTGTAACATAATATCGAAAAACCGCGAAAATCCTTTGAGTTTTCTTAGTCCAATGAAATTTTACCTTAGCCAAAAAGTTTTTAATTTTTCAGATTATAGCTAAAGTAAATATACGGTATATACGGTATACCCCCCTATACTTAAACTTTGCTATGTCCTCATAGCACTAGATGTTACAAGAACATAGGTCCATTTAAATATAGAAGAATATACGAGAGCTAAGAGGGGCTCCCCCTATACTTAGGTTAGAAATAACCTAAGTATAAAGGCAAGAAAAGATGAGTAGAGAAAAATCACGGGGACTTGGGCCCCCCTATACTTAGGCTGAGATTAGCCTAAGTATAAAGATGGAATTTGATGTCGGGAGGGACCCAAGGTGAACGAAGAAGGAGGATGGATATACAAGTGAGTGGTTTTGAATCTTGTAGATGAAATGGAGTGACTACGGATTTTGGGGTGTGTGTAGCAAACATGGCTCAATTCCAACAAGCAAACCCATAGTTTCACCAACTCACACATGAAACCAACCTAAGTTGGTTTATTATCTTGTCTATTTTATTGGTGATAAAACCTTAGATATTTACGCAAAGAAAATGAAAATCAAGGCGTAGCGCGGGTGTTGCTCTCCCAAAATCGTATTTTACTCCATTTTAGGTTGACTTGCAATTAACAGTCCCAATTTTATTTTAGGTTATCACTGAATTATGGCTAGCACATCAATCAGAAAATCATCGTCTACCGTTCATTCCATTTTCCATTTATCCTAGGTGATCAATCTAGAAAAATGAAAGCCGAGAAAAACATGTATACGATGAAGAAAAACTCGATCTAGGCTAAGCGAGAAATCATGCAGTGATTTGACGATAAAAGCCGCGAAAAATCTGGGGCCGTTTTGAAAACCAAAATCAAACATGTATGCAAGTCGAAAAAGCCGCACCTAATCATGCATCTATTAGCGGTGATTAATCTTCATGAATTTTAGCTAAGTGATACGAGATTATGTGCGTCTTCATTTAAAGTGTGTCCTAACCTACGATCAAGCACATAAGATATGAAAATTGAGCTCGGAGAGCCGTGTGCCTAAGTCCTAAGTCGACACTCAAGTGGGGACGATCCCCACACAACCACGATCGTTCGATTACATACGCGAGTCTTCGATCGAAGACCGCTGTAAAAGACGAAT
The DNA here is from genome assembly GCA_037367405.1 of Ottelia alismoides. NCBI lineage: Eukaryota > Viridiplantae > Streptophyta > Magnoliopsida > Alismatales > Hydrocharitaceae > Ottelia > Ottelia alismoides. The sequence goes on along the minus strand of JAZKJV010007787.1, from coordinate 193,866 downwards.
TATTAAAAATGAAATGCAACAACAATGCGAGACATTTTTTTCCTCCTTTGCTCCAAGCATGCTCCTGCGGCTCCTCGCTGCGGGGAACGTCCTGCTCCTCGCCTCCTTGATCCATCAAGGGCCCTGCCACAAAAGCAATAGTTAGATATCATAAAGGAAAGAAAAATTTTATATGCAAATATATGATCATTTGACCTATAAAAAGAAACACTAAATTAAACACACAAAAATCCAAAAAATAAAAGAAATGAGCCGTGTCCCCGGCAACGGCGCCATCTGACGAGGCGCTAGATACGGTTTTTAATTCGGTCACGTTGTAGCACGTGTACTTAGCGATCCGGTCAGAACCGAGAGAAGATCTCCGTGAGGAGTGTCTCGGCTTTAATTTATATCCCGGGCAAGTCCGGGGTCGAACTCAGGGAGGCAAAGGAACAACTTTGGGGTTAATTAGCAAATTTAAGATCTAGATATCCAACGCGGTTTTTTTTAGATTTTTTTATTGCAAAAAGAAAGCAAATGCAAATGAATCAAGACACTAAGAGAGCATACAACTTAGCCAAATTAAGTTGAATAGAAAATAAATCCAATTTAGCAAAGTTATATTTTTTCTAGGATCCTAATCCAGTGATGAACATAAAACACATTTTTTTGGAATTTTAGGACTTAAAATGCAACAATGAAAAATGCACACTTTTTAAGGGTCTTTTTGCAATTTATCACACAAACAGAAAGCAAAAATCATGAAAAAAATTACTGGAATGAAAACATTATGCAAGGAAGCTACAGTAATTTTTTTGGAATATTTTGACAAAATATGATTTTTTTATGAATTTTTTAGTGAAAACAGAGTGGAAATGAGTAATTAATTCCTATTAAATCCACGTTATCAAATTAATCAGAGTGTGATTTATCTCTAATAGATATTTAGATGATTAATCCAGGAGATTTGAAATTTCGTGAAAAGAATGTATGTGGATTTAATTAAAAATCAAATACGAAAATCACTCAATAAGTTATTTCAGGCACAAGACAACTCCAATTGATGTGAAATTTGGACTGTAAGTTCATCACATATCAAGGCATCATATATATTTTTTCTAGAATTTTTAGAGCAACGGTGTGTGAGATATAAATTTAGGAGCACGGATTGGGTAAAATACACAGAATTTTAATTTGACAATTTTAATTAATTACCCAACTATCATAAAAATACAAATAAATACTCACATGACAGAGGATAAGTTGCTCAACATAAAAACATTTTTTATTGCATAAAACGATGCAAAATTGATGTCCAAATTAAGGCACAAACACAGGGTTATCCATGCAAAGATTAATTAAACAAGAACATAACAAAACAGGTGCGAGGACCTATTTGTAATTACAGAAACTTGGACGGGAAATATGTGCAATATTTACATTAAAAAATTGGAAAGCAAAAGAACCTTCTTCTTCCCTCTGTGCGCAGGAGATGAACCCAAGGATGGGTTTGGTGTCGGCGGCGGCCTGAGGCGGAGGAGGGCGGTTCGCGAGCTGGGGAGGCGTGGCGCGCGGCCTAGGCGGCGCGCGGAGGGGCGGCGGCCGCGGTTGAAGGGAGGCGGCCTGGGAGCTTCAGGGGGGCGGCCTGGGATGCCGCGCGCGCTGTCGCGCCGGCGCGCGTAGGGGAGAGCGGCTGCGGCGGGGCGGCGGGGGGCTGTGGGCGGCCCAACCGCTGGCGGTTGGCAATGACGTCGGCCAGCGGCGACGGCGCCTTGCGGAGGAGGGAATGGAGATGGGCGGCGGCGGTGGGACTCCTCCCCCACCGCTGCTGCGTTACTGCGGGAGTTTTTTTTTATTTTTTTTATTTTTTTTGTGTAAGAACTGTGATGATTTTTTTAATTTTTTTAATTTTTTTATATTTTTTTAAACAGGAATGCAAATAAAAAAAACAATGAAGGGGGTTTTATGGTGAGGAAATGATGACAATGGGGATAAAATACAAGGGAACAAAATATGAGATAAACAAAATAAGAAGGAACATGAGAAAAAAATACTCACCTGAATTTTCGCCGGATTGACGGAGCAGCTACGCTGGACCCCTGTTGTCGCTTCGATCCGATTGGCGAAATAAAAATCGGAGAAGCTCCACGAGCTCGACGGGGAACTCGTGACGCGGAGCGGAGCTCCGCGGATCTCGCCTGAAGGAGGTCGTCGCTTGAGGAAGATGTCTCGCCGCTGTCACCAACAAAACACTCCAAGCTCTCTCCCTTTTCTATTAGAATGGCGGATGCGAAAAAATGAGGATGTACAAATGTATATAAAGAGAAGAGAAAGAGAGGTTAGAATGATGGTGGTGTTGAATGGGAAGTTGTATTATTGGTGGAGTTGAATGGGAGGTTGGTGGAAGAATATGGAGTGGAATGGGAGTTATTAGAAATGATGGAGTTGAATAGAAGTTGGTGGTAGAGAAGTTATTGTAGAGAATGGGAAAAAATAAATACATAAATAATGATGTAAAGTATGCTACTTTAAATACAACAAAAATAAAGAGGGAAAAAATAGTGGTGAATTTACAAATAAATACATACAACATGTACAATTTTTGTTTACTTTTCTAATTTGTATTTTTTGTCTTTTTAATAAGAGATATTTACAACGGAAAAATACTATAAAATAATATAATTAAAATACAACACAATCATGATATTTTTGTATTTTTAGCAATTATGAAAGATACAATAAAAATTAAAGAAAGAATGAATATATACAAGGTATACAATGTACATCTAGGTCCCAAAACCCAACTTTTGCAAACGAGCTCCGATTTTAATGAAACCACTTCCGTTGGATAGATAATTTTCTAACTTGAACTTTAAAAGTGAGTTTGGTGAATTTGGAGTTCATACGGAGCGGGAATTTAGCTTGGAAGTTGGTCTTTACGGCTTTTTCCCATTGGGATCTAGGAGCATTTATTTAAGGTAAAATTTGTTTTGTATTTTTGTATTTTTATATACATTATTATGAACAAGTTAGAGAAAGAATTAGGCAAAAAGGAGTTGAAATGAAATTACTAAAAATACATGAAATTTTGGGCTATTTATCAGTATAAAACTCTTGTGATTTTGCGGCTTTTTATTGTTAATTTATTTTGTACAATCTAATATACAATAATTAGTGTGTTTTATTTACAAGAGGTATTTTGTTAGTTTATTGATTTTATTGACATTTATATGGGATTTTACTCGGGGATTTTGCTAAGATCAAGATATTAAGATGATGAATCGCGGATTCATCAACCATATCTCGAGTGTAGTAGCAATCTACCTCGATATGCTTGGTACGCTCATAAAAGGTTGGGTTGTTGGTAATGAACAGGGTGGCCCGATTGTCACATTAGAGGAACAAAGGAAGAGGCGCCTCAATGGCTAAGTCCGTCAGAACAAATCTAACTCACATCAACCCTGTGTTGCCTTGTGCCATAGCCCTGCACTTTGATTCCCCACTCAATCTGGCGACAATAGTCTATTTCTTGTTCTTCCATGATACTAATTCCCTACAAATACTGCAAACCCAGAAGTTGAGTACCTTTTATTGGAACATCCTACGTAATCTGCATCTGCACAAGCTATAACAGCAAGGGATGTGACTCTGCTAAACAAAAGACCAATGCTAGGTGAGGTCTTCAAATACCTCAAAATCATATGGACTTAGTCCATATGGATCTATTTTAGCTACCCCATAAATGTACTCACTTTTCTTACTATAAAGGATATGTCTGGCATGGTGATGGTCACATATAGCAGCTTCCCAACTATCTACATTTATCTCTTCTAGTCGACCTCATCAATGTCATCATCATGGAAATTCATGCTCTCGTCCACGAGAGTAGTGGTTGACTTGTAATCCGCCATACTTGTCTCTGATAGAAGATCTGTAGCATACTTCCTCTGGGTCATCACAAGACCTCGTCGGTTCCTAACGAACTCCAGTCCAAGGAAGTAGCTTAGACAGTCAAGGTCCTTGGTCACAAACTGCTGACATATGAAAGCCTTAGTTGTTTGAATCCCATAAACATTGTCGCCAGTAATGATGATGTCATCAACGTATACCAATATAGCAACGATGCCCTTCTATGATCTTTGAACAAAAAAGGAGTGATCTGCAATGGATCTCACAAACCCCTTCTGTTTAATCACATCTGAGAGCATCTGAAACCATGCATCAGACTAGTCTTAAGGCCATAGATCACCTTATGAAGTCTGCACACCTTTTGAGGCTCCCCCACAGTAGCAAACCTAGGTGGTTGTGGCATGTAGACTTCCTCCTGAAGATCATCATAAAGGAAGGCATTTGTCACATCAAGCTGGTACAGAGACCAATCATGTGTGACAGTAATAGAGAGAAGAATCCAAAGATTGGAGTGTCGAGATACTAGAGAGAAAGTGTACTGATAGTCCACCCTAAAGGTCTGGGTGAACCCATGAGCTACAAGTCGTGCCTTGTAGCGATCAATGTTGTCATATGCTCGATACTTCATAACAAACATCCACTTATATCCTACAACAGACATGGTTGCAGGAGGTGTAACCAGTGTTCGGAAAGTCAGCCCAGACAGCATATGCGGAGGTGGTTCCCCTACCGCACCGAGTATGATATACTCACCCAATATGTGGGTTATGGAGTATACTCAACCGAGCAATCCACATATGTGACCGCATATGTAATAGAGGTAACTCTCTGCTCCTCTACCATCTTCTTGACTAACACATGGGTTGATCCCCCACCATCTTTTTCTCCGTTCTCAAGGTTTGTTGACTGCTTTATTTATCCCTAAATCTCTCTATTTGAATATTCAGCAACAACGAGTATATTTTTAGGCTTTCCAGCAACAACTCTATTTTTTACACTATCACATAACTGCATGAATATAGAATAAATTACATCCGTTTATCTCAAATCTTTTATGGGATAAAATGAATATAGATGTCGTACTTGCATAATTGCATGGAATTTTAATAAATAACATATATTTAATTTAAAAAGATACTTCTTATAATATTTGACTTTGAGTAGACAAATACACCATTTCCTGAAGTACAAAGATTCGTGCTTGTGTTTACCAACCAGGTTACACTTCCAAAAAAATTACCTTCTAATTTAGACAAGGATATCTATCATTTTTCTATCTTCAATCAATTTAAAACATTTTTACTCTCTCCAATTTTAACATAACATCTTTATCTCTTGAACATGGATGACTTTTGGAAATGCTTTAGTTCATATCACAGTGTATAAAAAAGTCTTCACTTCATACTTCTTTCATGTTATATATTTTTTAACATAAATATATAATGTTTAAAGTACCTACTTGATGGTCTAGTGGTAGTACAGTGTGTCTACCACACAAAAGACTAGGGATGAGCATGGGCCGGGTCTGGGCCGAGCCCTACAGGGCCCAATTCCAGGCCCATTTATGTTTGTGGGCTTTGGGCCGGGCCTAGGCCCACTAAATTTTTTTTGAAGGCCCAAGCCCGGCCCAATTATTATGGGTCGGGACTAGGATGGGTCGGCCCATGATGTCTCAAAAATCAATTGGGCTTGGACCGGCCCAAAACTTATAAATCTAGACTTGGTGGGCCCATAAACTTGGCGCACACTCATTTGGTTATTTTGATTATAATCTTCGTTATGAAGTATTTATTAGTTATTTAGGTCTTTATTATTTAGTTATCCTACTGTTTTGCACGGATTTGGTCATATCTATGATTGTACAGTATATAATGGAAAGAGTTTCATAGAGATATTATAGAAACATGTGCAAATAATAGTAAACAAACAGATTGAAAATGTACCTCAAGTGGATTAATCTTTCGACGTCGTCAACTCCCTCATTCAATCCGGTTGAATATATCAAAGTGAGAGATCAAAGTCTAAACACATATGGGCTCTATGTGGACCGGCTATTGGGCCTAACGGGCCTAATTTTGGGCTTCTATGCGGGTTAGGCTATCGAGCCTGACGGGCTGGTCCGGGCTAAACCCGAGCCCGGCCCAATTATTAAATGGGCATACATCTTTGGCCCAAGCCCGGCTCATAAATAATTCGGGCCCGGACTGGGCTTCGAGCCGAGCAGGGCCGGCCCAGCCCAATGCTCATCCCTACAAAAGACCAAGGTTTAAATCCCACTTTTGCAGGAGTTGTGTTAGCTCGTCGACGACCAGCGTAAAAAAAAAGTCGAATCTTTCAACATGGATTTGAGCAAGAATCCATGTAGTCGACCCTATTTATAGTGGGAGAAGGCTAAGTACAATATATTTTTATTATTTTTAATTAAAATAATGAAAATCGCATAATCCACATATACTTCTGCCTACCCGCTTACTCGCTCCAGATTGCTTGATCGAACAAATATTGAATAATGACTTTCTGAACATTGGTTGTAACAGTACTCCGCATGCCACGACATTGTAAAGCATCCATATTTACTTCCATGGCCAGACGCCATTCGCTCACCTTTAAGGCATGTTTGGTTGTTGGGTTCGGTTGGGGTACACCAGTGTACTCCTCTTTCCAACCCTCCCAATCCTCCTCACAGCTTTCTATTCGCATGGGTACCCCAACCCAACCCAGCTACCAAACAAGTCCTTATTGTCTCCTGATGTGTGTGTGACAATTCAACAATGGATAATCTTGCAATAAATTTATGGAAGTTCAGTGAAAGCCACTCCAGAGACACCTGATATGCCATGGGATATCGTGTATAAGAACGTTTACCTTTCTGCAAGGCAATGGACCACCTAAAATCATTCTCTGTTGGTGGTTCTGGCTCAACATGTATATCCGCATGCTCATCATGTACATCATGCATACCACTAATTCCATCAGTCAAAATCAAGTTTTCAGAATTTACTTGAGAAGTAATGGATGTTGAGGAAGGTGATGGAACATGAAGTTCATGTTGAGGTATATGTGCAGGAAGTGGGAGAATAACAACATCCTCAAATTCAGAGGGACTCATCATGTCACCAGTAAGAGAATAGTACATGATGGACTCAAAAAAGGTAATGTCAACACTGATACAGTACTGTCCCTAGGATGAAACACTGATAACCATAATGAGTGCGGGAGTAACCAACAAACATACATTTGATAGCTCGAAGAGCGAGCTTGTCATGATCAGGACGTAGGATATGGATAAATGCACGCATCCAAACATTCGCAGGGTAAAAGAGAAGAGGTCTTTATCAGGAAAAGCAAGATCAAAAGGTGCCTTGTCACCTAAGATTGTGGAAAGCATCTGGTTTATGAGATAACAAGCTGTCATAACAGCACCATCTCAAAAAGAATGTGGAGCCCAACTTCGTATGAGGCGAGTCATGGTGATATTTAGAAAATGTCGGTGTTCACGTTCTGCAACACCCTTCTGTTGAGACGTATAGGGACAAGAAGTCAGATGAATGATGCCGCGTGAGCTAAAAAATTGTGACAAACGTGTAGTACAAAACTCAAGTGCATTATTCGAACGAATGCATTGTATTGAGGCAGAGAAAATATTTTTGATTTCAACAACAAATTGAATAATAGTGCTCAGTCTTTTGCTTCAAAAGAAAGACCCAAGACAATATGAAAAAATCAACCCAAACAAGATAATACATGTGTCCCTGATGATTAGGTATACGACTTGGAACCCACATATCCATAGAGAAGAAATCAAACAAACCATGACTACTCTGACCTTGACGTCTAGGAAAGTTGGACCAATGATGCTTTCCAAGTTCACACGATTCACACGGGAAACTAGACTTAATAGAGACGCCATGTATGAGACGACAAATATTCTGCGACGGTAAGTGGCCGAATTTGAGATGCCATGTGTAAGGGGAAATGGATCCTGCAGAAAGGGGAGTGGCAGCAGCATACGAAGATTGAGACAACCTGTGTAGCCCTTCATATTCATGACCACGTACAATCACCATGTTCGTGGGTATATCTTAAATAACAAGGGAACTATGGTCAAATATAACACGACATTGTAAATCTTTTGCAACCAGGCCGATAGACAGCAAATTTATGGAAAAGGAAGGTGCGTGAAAAACAAACTGTAGGTGTATGACGGGTGTCAAATGAACCTCTTCGTGTCTAGTAATTGGGGACTGAGTCCCATCAGTAATCACTACCGATCTACCTGGTTGTCATGGATTGTATGTATCCTCCATAGAGTGTATGGAAGCATCGGTGAGAAGCTGAGAGCGAGCCGAATCATATTCTGCGTTAATGGCAGCCAGAAAAACATCAATCATGACAAAATCTCTGCAGACATTATGATGCTCTGGAGATACCGACAGGGGTATGTAGCAGTGAAATCGCTCCAACATACCCCGCACAAATGTATACAGGGGTCATGAAGGGAACGATCACCATATTCGATCGTGATGATATCGTGATGGAAAAGCAGTATCTTCAATACACTCTTTACCTGAGAGTATGTCCCTATGAGAATGTCCCACATTGCCTTTGTTGTGGGTTGACTAGGATATCGTTGGCTATCTCCAGAGACACGGTACCAGACAACCACCCCTTTCCATATGCATCATCAGACTCCCATGAGGCATTGGTCCCTGTCTTGTCCATCGGCTCATCCTACGTCAGAATATGATTTCTTGCGACAGTACTGCATCAGATTTGTGAACTGCATTGCCCACAACTAGTAGTTAGTACCGTCCATCTTGACAATAGGTGAGGGACCCTTGAAGGCACCTGTAGATGAGGTATCAACTCTATTTTTTGACATCATGAACACATATTAGAATCTTAGACCAGTCATGTAATGTCTAAACGAACATAAAATGAGATAATTGAGATTTTAGACTCATACAACAACCATCTATACACTATGGTCTGATTTTGATATAAGATTGGGTAAATAAGACAAAAGACTATGAAATCAAACCAAAAAAATAATATATCAGAGCAATGTTGAAGGTGTGAAGGCTGATTGGGCGATGTCGGGGCCGCTAGGGACGGGTAAGCAGCGGTGCAGGTGCTTCTGGGCAGCTAGGTGATGTCGTAGGAGCGTTGGCCAGTAGCGCAAGAGCTACCGGGCGACATCGTAGGGCCTGCAAGTTGCATTTAGGAGTGGCTAGGTAGTGTCATAGGGCCTATGTGGCGTTGCAGGTTGCTGCTTGAGGTGACGCACAACACCTTTGAAGGTGTAGGGTGGTAAGCGTTGCCTCTAGGGGTGGCACAAGGATGATGAGCAAAGTGGGTTGTTGCCGCACAAAGAGAGGAGGCGCACAAAGAAGGGTTGGAGGTATGGTTAGGGTTTCTTCGGCTCAGAGCTCCAGTCTAGGACTGTCGCTCTGATACCATATAGAGAAAGAATGCTAGTGTTTATTCATAAAGCCCAAGGGTTCTTATATAGAAGAGAGAAACCCTAATGGGTAAATAACGTATTACCAACAAAAGAAATAAACAAATGTAAAACAGTGACATAACATAAAGCTCTTCAACACCCCCCTCCCCCGACTATACTAGTCGGACCGACTAGTCAGCCTAGTCGGACAACTTTTACAATAGTGCCTAGCATCATGCTCAATGGCATTCTCCGGGTAAAATCTCATGAGAAAAAACTTTATCACTCCTAAAAACATTACAAGTGATATTATTACAATGAAAAAAAAAAGCTTTATCATGCCCTCCCAACTCCAAACTGCTTATTAAGTTAAGTGCTCCAAAACCAAAGACTAACGGAAGTAAACAATAGTCTAGAAACAAATGCTAGTAAAAATGCAAATTCTCAAAGAGAAATCTTTCTCATGTTTCAAAAATATTTCATGAAGCAACCCAAGTACATGATGCAATATGTACAAAGATCGTGCATGATAATCTCAAGTTAACATTTGTTTAAGTTTCCTAGTGACTTTCCAACCTTATCTAATCTAATGTTTTCTAATGTAGACGATGTATAATTTACTTAGAACTCTACTCCCTAAAGGAAAAGATGCGGCAGAACATCTTCAAATGGTTTTGCCATTTGCAAAGGAGGTAGGGTGATACACCCAGTGTTTATAAAATCGACGTGCAGTTTGGGTCCAATTAAATCAAATCGGATCCGATTAAAAATGGTGAAGCCTTCTCCCACGTTAACTAGGGCCGACTCCATGTTGAAAGCACCTACTTTGCTTTTCCTTGAACACCTTACACATGTCGATTATTGTCAACATATTTTCAATACTATTTTTTGTCCTTTTTTTGGTCCTACGAAGGAACCGGTATATACATATTTACATTGTGAAATATGACTATTTACTCATAAAGAACGTTCTGACTTCCAAATTGAAAGTCCGTATTTTTAATATTAAATCATGTTAAAGTCAATCTTTATGAAATAATCCAAAAAACTAGGAATATTAATCATCATCAACTATCTTATTCTTTTCAATTCTTGTTATGCTAGATGGCAAGGCATCACTACAACCAATTCAAGGAGTTGTTGGAAAAATTAGAAATGATTTTTGTAGATGTTTATTTATTTATAAATTAAAAATTATAAAACCGTGTAGAACTGTATATACCATGCATACCACTTTTAACATTATCAAAGTTGTGGAAATCGATACTTGGTCGATGGGGTCACAGAGTAAGGATTAATCGATAATCGATTGACTCGCCACATTTATGCAGCCTTTAGTTGATTTTGTATTTCTAACTATTTTAAATATATAAATCATTTTATACAATATTATATTTACATAGATTTGTACAATGTTTATACTCGGATAATAAAATAAAAAAGGATATGAATTTAAATAAAACATCATGCATAATAAAATAACACTACTTTTTAAAAAAAATAAAAACCTTCATGCAAAAATCAATCGATTAGTAAGGGCATAACTGACTATTGGCCGACTAGGCTTAGTCGAGTCAATTACACTCCTCCCCTGGCTCAATTAGATAGCCGACTTTTCCACCAATGATCATCATTCAGTGACATGTCTGAAAGCATTGTATGCACCCGTTAGAAGATGTGAGATTTGCGATGTCGAGTTGTCTAAGAGAGGACGAGGAAAGCTTGAGAAGTATTGAGAGAAGACTATCCGAAAGGGTCTTAGTTATTCGAATCTAAGTCCGGATATGAAGTAAAATAGATCAGAATGGAGGAAAAGAATATGTAGCCAACCCAACTTAATGTGGGAGAAAACATTGTTGTTGTCGAGTTGTGTGTTAAAAATTTCAGAATTCATATTTTTTTTTACATTTTGCATTTTTCCTTGTATGCCATGTTGCTAGGGAGGTGTGGGCTACATCGTTAGTGGAAAGGAGTTTGACAGTGGATCGGAACGAATTCTACGGAGTCCATGGATGCTCTTGGATGTAGTAGTAGTCCAACCAAAATTTAGGTGGATGCGATCTTATGATCTTTGTAGTTTTCTCAAAATGGTCTTATCTTCCGGGGGGACAAATGTATATGTAACATGTGATTGGACATGTTAAGAGCTTATTTGTAGATTTTTTATATATTGGGAATAAATAAAAGTTACAGGGCAGGTGACTTCTCGACACCATACCCACTTTTTACTAAAATAATTAACCACATTAACTAGAGAATGGCAATGACACGGAGGCAGCTATCCACAACCATCATGTGCAAAAACCATGGAGCTCCACAACTTAAAGAGGAGGACCTTGACCAATTTTTTTAACGTTAAACAAGTGCTACTGAGGTCTGGAGGAAGGTTGACATGAATTATGTGGACATCTTGGATGCAAAGCGATTCTCGAAGAGTCTTGGGATCATGACTTATTGCCCGAGAGCCAAGTTGTTTGAAGTTATGTAGGACATTTGGCTTGCAAGAAACACCCTCATTTTCCGAGAGGAAAGACATTATCCTAGAAACATTCTTCTATGCACATAACCTTGGGGGGTCTTGGCCAAAGTACTTGTAATTTTCATGTTGGTTTAATTGAAGCTTCTGGTGAACACCTACCAAAATGAGCAGCCCTTTCTCAAAATAATATTGATTCAAAAGATAGACAATAACATAAGCCATCAAAAAATATACCATACAAGAATTATTTTCTAAAAAAATATGTTGTTTCACACAAAAAGAAAGGAGAATAAACCACGAACATCTCCACGGTCCCAAAAGCTAGAGGGAAAACTATACAAGGAACTCTAGGCAAAGAAGCCTACCTCCGGGTGAGTGCTCGGATCCACGTTGAGCTTTACGAGCATTAATTCCCGCTCAACTTAAGGTTCCATCGAAAAATCTTCAACCTAGATAATCAATAATAGATTGAAAAATAAACGTAAATAGTGAAATTTTGTTTTGCAAAAAGATTTTTTTTTGGAAAATCTGATGTAGTTTCTTAGTAAGGAACCTTCATAACATTGACAAGTTGGTGAAGTTGCAACGACTCGATGGAAAACTCGCTCAATCCAACAGCAAGAGACTGTATATTGTATCCCCTTCTTGCAAAAACACCTTCTATACGATTATCATGCCACTTTCATCGCCATCAAGCACAGAAATGGTATGCCGCTTCAATCTGTAAAGATAAGAAGCCTCTGTAAAGAGCAATTTTTCTAGACATGCATTATTTAACCTTGCAAAATCGATTGACTTATTAATGATGTAGCCATGGTATTCTTTACTAGTTTAAATAAAATGATTAACTGACAATCAATCCCAAGCCCATGTGTATAATTACAACAGATGAATCACACCGTAAACAGGGAATGTAAATCACTCATATAAACAAGTAAAAAATAGAAAAAGGTATGCATATAAGGGGTTAGGAAGGTAGCCTTTATACTTCACATGCTTAGCATGTTAAGAATTGAGCATTTAGGCTAGAATACAACCAGCAGGAATGTCGCCGACATTAGCCCTGATGCCAAAAGCATAGTAAATTTTAATCACGTTATTTTTTGTATTTATATTAAAAATTGGCAGTCCACATCCATATCCTTCAGGCTCTAAAAAGATTCCATTACGAGTAGACAAAACGGTTAATGAGTAGTCACCAAATCAGTGTGGTGAAAAGAAACAGTTTCAAGAAATTTACCCTAAATAGTGCAGATAGAAACTAGGCGTAGCAAAAGAAAGCAAAGAAGACAATTAATTAAGAGTAGGAAAAATCATCGGGGTGCGTGTATTTTGAATCCGATTGGAAGCTCTATGAGATATTTCAAGACATCTGCAGTGAGAAAGAAGAATGTCAATAATGCTCACAAGTTAAGTAAATCAAGTATGAGACTGAAAGAGTACAAGTGGCATGTAAAGACACATAGCAAGGCCAAAGATTTATTTTTGCAAGCTTTGAGTGGTCAAGATCACATGTAGCTATTAATATATACTGTCTCATCACAGCTACACCTACCGCATGCTCACCATGAAAAACCTCACCACCTACAGTAATTGAGTGAATGAGGACTCTTTTGTGTCTCCGACTTGCCTGCGCAAGAAAAAATCATGGCATTAATATCACTTTCTTTAGGCCTTTTCTGCATCAACCTTTGCTTCCATTCAACCTCCGCCTTCTAATCCTCCTCGTCAATGATCTTAATGATGATCCTCTCACATCAATTTGGTCTCCGAACACCAACGGGGAATCTCAAAATAGCAGCTCCAAGATTTTCCGACAAATCGTCAATTACCACCCCAACAATCACCAATCGAATGTCATAGCATCCAACCATCAGCATGACAGGCAACAATAATCTAGAACAACTAATCTTGAGCTCCATGTGTGCACTCCTAACCAAATCCTTGATATGTATAAGGAATCCATATTATCCCCCGAATGGAGGTCAACGCTTAATACTGCCACCACATCACCCAAAACAGCAGGGCATGCCTAATCGTGATGATATCGCTGAAACACAAAGAAATCCATGATACCGGTATTGTCCAATGAGTTATGAGCTTCGACGTGCCATCCACGAAGTGAAGGCTATGCCAATTTGACAGACGAAGGAAGTCCCACCCCACGGACGGTGATCATAGTCCTAGTTTCAACATCGAAAATCCCTCGAACACACAAAGTCTCGAAGGCACCAACCAGACCTTGTCAACACCAATGACATCCCTTCTTGTTGCATCGAACACACAATTGTTTCTTACCGATCTTTTAGTTTTACCGTGGATATCTCTTTTGTCAAAGTCAAGTTTACGATATTTTCCTCCATGCCCCTACCGAGATTCAGTTGTAGCATTGTAGGGGGTTCTCTACCTCCACGTCAATGCTAGATGTTTTTTCCTCTAGCCCCATGTTGTTAGAGGATCTCCCCACCATCTCATTGGGTAGATGGAGCTACGAGTATCCCTCATGGTTGGAGTTGTTGGTTCCAGGTCGGTCTCTCACGGACCCTCCCACTTTTGTTAGTAAGGGCCCAGCGTTCCATAAGAAGAGGAAAGGGGCTTCCCTATCTACCCAAAGCCTACCCTTTTCGTTAAGGACTCATCCAGGTTGAAGTGTTATATTTGTATGCGACTCACATCCTTGTCCTTTGAGGCATTTACTAGCGTGACATCCAAGCAAGCTCTGCCACTATGTATGTGTTGAATCAATGCTTTGTTTTGTGAAGATATTGCTGGATATGTAAGCATTGTGTGTACCATAGGGCACGTATTTGTTTCCCAATGAAGACCGTCTCTTGAAATATGATGGGTCTAGGTTACCCAAAGAAGAAGGAGCGATCAGAAGACTCTTTCTAAATGACATGGTGACATTATCTTTCTCTAGGAGACAAAGATTCAGCCGTGGACAAGGCAGATTTGGTCCTCGATCGGAGGTAATCACCTTACTAAGAACAGGGTAGTGGCAGGTTGGCAGCAACTGGTAGTGCTAGGGCCTGCTTGTAGCATGTAACGATGATACTTTAGAGAGGAACTCTGAGCCATGTGGTATATTTTTTAGAGAAAAGAAGGGATGGACCTCTATTAGGGGCCCATCCAAAAACATGCAGTATATGTGCTAATGAAGAACAAGGGAAGCAGTGCATGCACCGTCTTCTCTTACATGTATGATCCCATTAATCATACTCCGCATGCTAACCTCTAAACCGAATTGAGCTGCCAGGAACTTTTACTCATCTGAGGACTGGTTGATTAGGGGTGACTTCAATGTCACGTCCATCATTCGACCGAATTTACACGAGGCGCAAGACCAAGGCTTGATGATGAATATGTGATTAGTCGTCTTAATGTCTTAATTTTGGATTGAATCCCTCAACAGAAAACCAAATAAATGCCCATAAATTCAATAAATTAACAAAATAATACTTGCAACAAAAATAGACTAATAATGTCTATTTCTCTTATAGATAAGTCCACAAAATAATTCAAAATAAACGAAATAAATAAGGATTGAAAATGTGTAAATATTCCCATGTAAATAGCTCAAATTTCTTCTATTTTTGATAAATTCATACCTAACTCCTTCTGACTTGATTGCTATGTAAAAATATACATGAAAATACAAAAATGTAAAATAAATTCCACCTTAAATAAATACACTTAGGGTTCGTTTGGTTGCAGAGTTGGGCAGGGTTGGGTTGGGCAGGGGTACCCCTGTGAATAGTAAACTGTGAGGAGGATTGGGCCGTTTGGTTGGAGGGGTAACCCGGGTTGGGCCAATCCAACCCTGCCCAACCCTGCAACCAAACGAACCCTTAGATCTTGAACCAAAGAAGTCATAAAGTCAAACTGTAAGATGCAAATGTAAGATGCCAAATGAACCCAAATCAGCCTATCTAAAGGCACCAGATTGATACTCAATAGAATGATGATGACCACCCACCCCCACCAAAAAAACCACAGAGACAACATTGAAGATCTCATACCCCAGAAACCGATAGCAATCCCAGTTACAAGGAAATGTCCAAAGAAGAGACAACAAAGATCTCACCACCCACGGCAAGCCCAAGACGTCGATGTGAAACCATCAACCATCGAGGCCAAGGCCACTGTCGATACCAGTTCCACCAAATCAGACATGCCTGATGCCGCCTCACCCCCAGTCCCCACATCAGCAGCAAAATCACCACAATCTTCTCTCAACAAATCATTGGGCAAGATAAGTATCATCCATAGACAAAGTAATAATCAAAGCCACCATAGAGAACACGGACATGTCACCTGGCAATCCCTGCACACTAGAAGAACAAGCCTTAAACTAAACTCAAGCTCAAATAAAAATAGAAGAGATTTTCAAGGGACATGCTATCAAAGAAAAATTGAGCCATTGTTCCATCTAAATGAGTGCAAGAGAATAAGCCTTGATCATGACAACACAACGGGAACCCTACATGTACACCAAAAAACAAAATCCTCTATCTATACATGCCACAAGCAGATTGGGTTGCCTCCAATGAAGAATGCCAGCGCATGGGTTAGCGTTGACCTCGAGAGAGAATTTCCATTAAGCCCCTGAAGCAGATAAGGCACTACCAAGGGATACAATGTCAAGAGAGAAATGTGGGCCTAATCCCGCCAAATCCATGTCAAAAGCCCTTACGCAGGCAACGCTTCTTGAATCAACCAGCTAGCAGCACCTCATCAAGCACACCCTCAATCTTCCTCGAAACCTGATCAACCCCAACAACATGCACCGGGCCCCCAAAAATTGTTTTGTGACCGAGTCTATCACTCCGAACTCTACCACCCTCCTCCTTCCCACAACTAATGATGCAGTGCAAGTTATGCAACCATTGCTCAAGATCCACGCTTCATCGCCGTAAGTCAAAGGTGGCATGTCATTGCGTGAGATATGTTGACCGTGTTATGTGGAAGCAAGGTGTTGTGTACTATTGATGTAAACGTGAGCATGTATTATGTGACGCATACGTCAGGTATATGACCTGTTGTTAAAAAAATGCAACGTAGGCAAGATGAACAAGGTCAGGATTTTACGAGCTCTTTGGTCTGGAAGGGGCGACGGCGCTGCTGATAGCAATCTCCTTTCTCTCCCCGACACCGCTCGCGTGGATCGAGATACCCCGCCGGTCCGAGCGGATCGGCCGCTGCCAGTGAGGAATAGCGGATCTCGACAGCTTCGGGGCCTTCCACAGCGAACATGCTGAGAGTCGATGGGAATGGAGCTGTGGCCATTTGCAGGGTTGGGGAGATGGAGAAGAAGAGGTCGAAAGGTCACGGGCGTTAGGCGGCGAGGAAGAGGTAGGGTTTCAGATAAAGATATATATATAGAAGCTGGCTGATAAAAAATCCTCGACTCCCTTATTTTTACTATTTTTATGTTTGCTCCCTAATAGTTGGT
The DNA here is from genome assembly GCA_037367405.1 of Ottelia alismoides. NCBI lineage: Eukaryota > Viridiplantae > Streptophyta > Magnoliopsida > Alismatales > Hydrocharitaceae > Ottelia > Ottelia alismoides. The sequence continues at coordinate 176,604 of JAZKJV010007787.1, read as the reverse complement.
CTCATGTTAAAAACGTCCCCCTCCCTCCATTAAGGGTGTTCAAAAATATATGGGTCAATGGGTACCCGGCTTGACCCGTTCATTTTGACCCTAAACTCTTGGGTACCCGTTTAAAAAGATGGGTCGGGTACCCTCTATGCCATGACCCGTGCCCCATATAAAAAACCCGACGGGTACCCGTAGGTACCCAGTTGGAAGCTTCCATTATCAATTGATTCACAAAAATGTGAATGATTAGATACAAATACCAATATAGATGTTATATTATTTTTATCTATTTTAAAAATATAAATATGGATGCGGATACAAATATCGGTGAATATGGAAAATATATTGCCAAATCATTAAAAATAAATGTCGGTATGAAATAGATGTAAATTAGATAGGAAAAATAATAGAATCAAAATTGTACAGATAAGATAAAATTTATATGTATGGAAGGGCTCATATATGTATCCATTTTGAAATCAAAATATATATAGATGTCAACATTTGAATTAAGATATATGATAATGAATCGGATACGATCCAAATCGATATACATACATCATGACATCCAAACATGATGGTAATGAATACAATTGAATGTGAATTGTATCCCACACGCACACGCTCATGCACACCCACCCACCCACATGCGCACGTGCGCTCGCGCTCGTGCCCACGGGCGTGCGTGCATGCCCACACCCATGCGTACACGCACACGTGCACACATGTGCATTGTGCACGCACACAAGCACACACACATTGCGATAGCCAAATGTAGTGATAACTAATACAATTATTTACGAATAGGAATGTATACTTATATATCGTTTGTCATGTTGTCCTCCGATTATATATATTCACATCTTATTTATCCGTATTTGATTATCCGTACCTTTTAGATTTGCATGTCCCGGCATTATCATTATGAATATGATATAGATATGGATATACATAGTTGGATATATCGTTTGCATTTTTATACTTGTCACCTTTCACTAGAAGTGTCTCTCTTTATCTCCACGGGTACCCGCGGGTACCCACGGGTAGCCAATATCCATTGACATTAACCGGGTACCCGTTACAATTGGGTACCCGTTGGACTGGGGCGGGTCGACCCGTGATCTAATACCAATGGGGCGGGATGGGTCACGATCAAATGGGGCGGGTACCCGCCCCATGGACACCCCTACCCTCCATGCTCTTCCTTATCCCTTTCTCTCCTCTCCAACCTCCTCCTTCCGCATGCCCATTGCCAAGTCCTGCGTGTCTCCAACTAAGTCCATATATATGTGTTTAATATATAGTATTATATATGATCTAAATACACTATGAAATAATTAAAATTTATATGTTATGTTATAATAGCCCCTCATACATCAACAAAAAAATCAATATATATGCTCTATCTATAATAATTAACGGTTAACATTACACGATGTGCATAATCGGATATTGTATATCCGTATATATCCATCATCATACCTGTTTATAAATCGTTACGAATATATAGTTGTTATTGTAGCATATATGGTATAGATAACAATTTTTCTTTTATATTTCTTTGCATATACGGATATGGATTTGGATACTTCTTTCATTTTTTAAGATTTTAAAACAGATATGGTTACATATTTTTCTAGTGTATACATATATGGATACAAATACATATTTGTATCCGCATGTTTGTAACTTTTTTTATCTACGTCGATTTTAAAATAGTATGCAGATACATGTACAAATGTCAAAATATCTATAAACAAATATGATAAGGGATTGGCACACATATCTATATAGTGTTACTTGTTTGAATATATTAAATCTAATGATATTACCTAATATCACATTAATAAATGTGTATTTCAGTGATATGAAGAGTTTTGTAGGGATCTTTTGGTCAATATAATGTTTATAGATATTATTTATCTTCGATTATAACTTTATATGGGTATTTTTTGTAAAAAAATATCTTTCCAATATTAGTTTCAATCAAGTATGAAATTATTAGAAGCCCACCTTATATATTGAATCCGTTTTCACAAATCCAACCTCATATGCTCCAAATTTCGTTCAAATCTGATGACATTTTCTAATTTGTCTTAGTGGTTAAAAGTTCAATCAATATTTATGCAACTTAAGTCCCATTTAAAAGAGAATCAAACTTTTTATCAATGGTATAAAATAACAAATGATCTTGGATTTGAGGGAAATTAGGAGGATATGCATAACATTATTCGAATATTATATCTATATGGTTGGATTTTAAGAACAAATTTGAAAAAAAATTTACAACATCTCTTTTGTAACTCACATAACAACATAGGAACCCCTCCTCAAATATTAACAATTAAAATGACAAGATAAATTATATGAATAATATCTAAATAATTTGCCCCCTCCCCCCTCCCCGAAATAATTTAGCCCCGCCCCCCCTCCTCAAGAAGAATTTTCTGGCTTCATCCCTATAAACGTCATAAGTTCATTTCATTCTGATAGATGGAAGTATATAACAATAGTGTTCAATTATAATCGAGGTAGCAGGTATTCAATTAATTGAGACTAATGTGCTATATAATACATGCAGGAGGGAGTAAATTATTGAGCGGGATAATGTAAATGTAAAATCAGATCCAATTCGATCTATAGTACGATGGATTGGATCAAATTGGATTGGAGTATTCGATGAATTGGATTGAATTCGAAAAAATAAAAATCCGTTAAGATAAGATAGGACACATAATAAACTAGAATCCGATCCAAACCGATACTTATGCATGCCTATGGAAAATATGTTGAAATGTTAAAAAAGGATACGGATATGAAATGTGATACCAGTAATCGTATAAAAAACTATAGAAATTAATATGATTGGATTAATTTTGTATGTTGGTGGCTCACATGCGACCTATACATATATGTATCTATTTTGATTGGACTAATCTTTAACTTGATGAGATTGTGATACCATCGTATATTATCACGAGTCAAACACACTTTCTTCGATTGGAGATAGATATACATTTATATCTCAGTTATGCATTTTCTGAGAGACCAAATATGATGGTGCCTTAAAAAGGTATGCATATCGAAAATCCAGCGTGCATGCAAGGAAAGAAGTTGTATAATCTCTTACATGAAACATGCATGTAAGGAAAATATTATACATATTCAAAAGAGCTTTTATTTTTTGTTCCCTTCTGAGATATTGTAATATCCACCTCAATTGTCGCCATCCACCTCCTTCGGACCTCCACCTTCAATGAATAGCATATCTTCATCAACTATGTTTGCCTTCAAGCAGAACCTGAGTGGAGAACCACCACGAATAACCCATTTTCGTCTTCCCTTTCTAATCACATCTCATTTTTCTCAATTCAACTCAATTCTTGTTTGTTCTTCGCTTGATCTATCTAATCCTTTTAACTGTTCATACTTTCCCGTATTTTAATTTCTTCTTTATTTTATTGTTCTGAGTCCATAATACCAACAGTTCTGAGTCCATAATCCTCAGTAAACTACTTGAGGAGAGCGAATAGAAAAATTCACAGAGAACGGTCAAATGAAATTATTCAAATAACAAGCACAAATAAGCATATGTACCGACAATAGTACACATCTCCATATCATTCGTATCAATCAACCAAATATTAAATCGAGCAATTTCCCATGGATAACTCAACTATTATTACACATGCTTTGGATCACACAGCAAAGGATTTGTAATTTGAACCACACGCTGAGGTCTCGACAATAGTACACATCTCCATATCAAACATTGGAGGCTTCGACTTGATACCAAACACCAAAGTTCATGTGTGCTTGCATCAAATACCCCAAAGTCCTAAAAACAACTATTTACGTGCTTACTTAAGGTCCTTAAAATCCATCTTCAGACATATCCATTAGAAGTCATTTAATGTCAAGTAGAGATCATTGCAAATTGTTATGAATTTTGGAAGTAGTGGAGATCGAGTCGGTTAAGACAATATTAAATCTCAAAGCATAGTTAATAACACAAACTAATCATGACTACATATATTAATGACCACCAAGGATGCAAATCATGACCATGGAATATTAAGAACATATCGATGGATGTTAATCAGGATTACAAATAATCTATCATGTTTAACACTAATTTATCACGATTAACACAAATCAATCGTGATCGATGCCAGGGTTTTACAAATCGGACCAGACGTTAACCGGTCAGTCTTTAGTTTGGTCCAGGGTTTTTACACTCATTTCTGATCATTTTATTCTTTACATTCATTCTTTCCAAATTCTTTTTGTTTTTCATTCTAATGTCATTTTTGTAAGAGGAACTCTACTAATTTTTGTCTTAAATATAAGTGGGAACTCCAATAAATTCTTTAAAGAGTTCATTTTTTTCTTATTCTTCGTATTATGTCTATTTTTTGTGATATTCGTGTGTTATTCGTGTTCTTTATTCGTAAATGGACATCTAATTTGATCACAGATATACATATATTATGACGCCCGTGAATCCGGGCTATCGGTGTACACAACACTCGCAATATTATATTCGTAATTGTTCGCATTAGGTTACTGACAGGGATGAAACCAGGAATTTTTACTTGGGGGGCAAAAATTTTTTAGACATTATTTATCTAATTTATCTTGTCGTATTAGTTATTCATATATATGGAGTAGAACCTTTGTTGTAACGCGAGTTTCAACAAAAGTGTTGTAATTTGCTTATTGCTTGTGGATTTGTTTCCAAAAATTCAAAATTACAGATTGAATCACCTATTACTGTTATACGTACATACATATCCTTTAAATTTTGTTCAAATATGAGGTTATTTGCTATTTAATCTAATAAAGTCTTATTCTTTTTTAAATGGGATTTAAGTTGCTTAAATTTTGATCGGACATATGATCATTGAGACAAAATTATAAATAACACCGGATTTGAGTGAAATACGGAGGATATGTAGAATGTTAACTGAAAATTCAATTTATAAGGTTGGATGTTTGGAAGCAAATTCAATCTATAAGGAAATATTTTAATAATTATGTAATTGATTGACACTAATATTTAACATTTTTTATCATTGTATTTGAAAGTGATTCTGAAAAGCAATACACCACATGTAGTAGTGTGCCATATTGTGATACAAGTCTACATAAATTGATATATATATAAGATATACACATATAGATTCGATGATACAAATAACGGTATCTGTATACACCAGAAAGATATGAAACCATATTTATTTTCAGATCAAAAAATGGAAGAAATTTCCTCATTTGTATATGTATCTACAAAGGAAATAAAAATAAACATCATTATTTGTATCTATATACTAAACTAAAAATACATATCCCGTGACCGCTTAAAAATAGATATGATAATGGATATATATTGATATACAACTATCTAATTATGTACAACATGTAAATAATTTAATCATTAATTATTGATATTTTGTTGATATATGAGGAGCATGGAAGAAAACGGATACGGATATATCCGAATATCCATTTACCATATTCGAAAAATTATCGGATACAGAGATATCTGTATCCAAATATTAATCGAATACGGATTGGATATGGATATGGATTGTAAAAATTTTCCGGATACGGAAATGGTAATGACTTGAGTATCTGAATCCGGTTTCGGATATCCGAACACAACATTTAATATTGTTTTATACATAAGTTAATTTAATGTAAGCCATAATCATGTGTTATTATATAAATATTATATATTATATAATTCAATATATTAATGATATTAATAAACTTCCGTTTGTTTAGGGATGTGCACGAACAAAATTATGAAACCTTATCCACCATTTTACTTTCCATCAAGGATGCAAGTCACCTCAACACTCACTTTTGTCATGATGCAATTTATTTATATTTCATTACCATTTTTAAAATCATTATGAACTTTGATAAAAAAAATTCAATCCGTATTGTACGCGTCTTTATTTGATCCGTATTCGGATTCCATGTTTAATGAATCCATATTTTGATTTCACTCTTTAATCGATTCGTATTAAGGTCTGATCTTTATTCGATCCATATTCAGATCTGATCTTTATTCGATACGTATTTGGAATCAGTAAATATCCGATTCAGATCAGTGTCCGTAATTTTAAGGATATGGCTTCCTTAATGCATAGTTGGATCATATCCGTACCCGTATTAGTAATTGATAGAGATAAAGCGAATTATGGATATGGAAATAGGCATATCCGATCTGTATATGATCCATTTTCATTTTTGGGGGGCTATTATATATAACATATATATTTTAATTACTAAATAATGTATTTAGATTATATATGTACTATATTTATACACATATAAACATGTTATTATTGAGAGTCAGGGGGGCCAAGCCCCCACCCGCCCCCCTCTCTCCGTCCCTGGTTACTGAAATTTAGGGGGGAAATCCGCGTTTTGAAAGATTTTCATAATAATGTAAACAACCACCGAACTAATAAGTGCATCACCAAATTACATTTGCATTAATTTTCATATACGGTTACATGTAGCAATAGGAATAGTACTATGTACATGTATCCTAAAATGTAACAAAAGAGAAAGAAAACCATTTACATTATCTTATACAAAAACTATAACATGTATACCATAACAAAAAATGTGGAAGCTCGGCGTCTAGCAGACAATCTACTAAGTCGCAGATGCCATGCATGTCAAACTTGTTAGAAGAAAAGAATATCAACAAAGGTTGAGTACAATCTAGCATACTAAAAATAATAGGTAATTCAACAGTTTCAAAAGAAAGCGAGTGGATAGATATTGTCATATAAATTTAACAAGCTACTTGCGTGGAAAATGATTTTCAAGTTGTTATGTATGTGAATCCCTCGTTCATCCATCATCCCTTAACTTTTCTTATATAACATTTTTATATATTAGTTATGTGATCGATATGCATGCTATCATCTTTTTATCACATAAAACTCAATGGATGGATCTTGGGAATGTAGATGATAAATCTTTGTTATGATCTTTACCTTTGTCTAATTTCTCAAGTCTAGGTGATAGTTTGTGGTCTTGGTTTAGGTGTGACCTCACACTATGATTCTAAGGTGTGAGAATACCTTAGGGTTGGAGTACCTTCGTAGGCATGCGATGGAGTATAATGCATCCTAACTAAGTTCCCAACACGTCCACTAACTTCTCCTAACATTCATAGTTGTTGCTCCAAATTCTGATCAAATGACGATGATTGATGATTTCTTTCTCATAATCTTTTCCCTTGCCAGACTTACTAGTGGCACAATAACTAAAACTCAAGAAGATTCCCAGAATCAATTGTAACCAACCTCAACTATAATCAAACTCAACTCCAGTTGACAACGATCTCTTCTTCGCCAACACCTACTAGCAGAACAATAACCGAAACTCAAGCAATGAGGAAGCATCTTGAGAGACTCTTTCGTATCACCCTCCTAATGAAAGTGCAATCTAGGAGAGGGATAGGCACACTCTCAAACTACGCCCCTGAGACGAGTGGGAGACTCTCCGAACTAAGTCACTTTAGAAAACTGACCCGACCGATTCGAGCAAAAAGAGTGCTAAAAATCAAAACCAAAGGTCTTTCTGCTTAGGCACCCTACTGAAACATGAACTGATTAAAATTTCGGATCCCATCGAAGCGTATAAACACTGCATGCTCGCGCAAAAACCGTAAAAAGACTAGGATCCTACACTCGTGCATTTGGCGATCACGGCTCTAATTGGGCTTCCTATCTCCTGCCCAATTGAGAGTCACTGAGCCCTCGCGCGGTCAGGTGTAAGGGTGACCATGATGACACTATTAGTTATCAATCATCATTGATTCCCAAAATTTTCATTTACTTGACTACTCGTTTCTTTCTCAAATCTTTATGTAGTCGATTATACAAATCTAGGTCTTTTTGTCATTAGTGATATTTAATTAGAAGAGTATACCTAAAGATTAATTCGCGTAGATGATCGATCCTTGAGGTCTCAGATTATCATTTCTAAAACATAAGTTTGGCAGGTATTCATTAGATCTGGATCCAACTTCAATTCAATATAGAAGTTCCAAAGTTTTCTTAATTAACTCTTAGTTTTAATTGCATGAATTTTGATCTAGATCATTATAAGTCACTTACGTGAAAATCTCAATGTTCTCATGTTTAAAACATGAGATTAGGAGCTTTAGATTTGGATTCAAGTTTTTAATCAATGTAAAATTCTCAAATTTTCTTATTTAGTCATGAAATCAGTGGCTACTTGAATCAGTGGCTACTTGATATTCTAGAACTCTACTTATTTATATCCAAATGATCCTAAATTTCCCCCGATCATCATAAAATTAGTAGTTATTCACTTATCTAAAATTGGATCTTACATGCATGTTAATTTCTTCGAATCTCTCATATTTTTTCTCTTGAAATCCAAGTATAACAGTGGACTGATTTTAGCCCAAAAATGCATGCACATAACCCAAATTTCATTCATTTTTAAATCATGAATGGACTTTTTTCAACACTAAAATGTATACCATTCTCCCCTAAATTCTTTCAATTTTAATCATCAAATTAAGTATAGCAACGGTCTGAATTTGGGTCTTAAAGTATGCAAATTACCCCGAAGTTTCTTTTTATGTCAATATCCAACCAATAACAGATGAATAATTAAAATATCTCCCATTTTTCTTTTTTATTGTACAATATATCCCTTTTTGATAATGAAGCATATACTTCAATATATCCCTTTATTACTAAAGCATACACCTCGGTACACCCCTTTGTTACTGAAGAAGCATGTATTTCCTTTATTATAAATTACACAAAGGGACCTTATTTTCATCTTATTAAATGATGTCGACTAAATAATATGTTTTGTTATTTCACCAGAACCTCATGAGGTTCTTATTTTTATATGTCTGCCTTTTTATCCCAATTCAAGATTATGAGCATGATACAAATAATTCAGAAGTCAGACCTATTCTTTCTCTCTCTCTCTCCCCCTCTCTTTATATATATATATATATATATATATATATATATATATATATATATATATATATATATGAGGATGGGGAGTTTGCACCAAGGTGCATGTAACTTTACATGCACCGACGCTTATATCTTCCACGTTTTTTTTACTTTTTTGAAAAATACCACCATGTATATTCATCCATATATCCCTCCAATATATCATTCGAATTTCGTCAGAAGCAGAGACTCCTATGACCTCCATCCAGAACAGGTAATTTTAACAGTCTTAGAATTGTTGTAATCGATTTGTTCTGGATGGAGGTCATAGGAGTCTCTGTTTCTGACGAAATTCGAATGACATATTGGAGGGATATATGGATGAATATACGTGGTGGTATTTTTCAAAAAAGTAAAAAAATATGGAAGATATAAGTACCGGTGCATGTAAAGTTACATGCACCTTGGTGCAAGCTCCCCATCCTCTCTCTCTCTCTCTCTCTCTCTCTCTCTCTATATATATATATATATATATATATAAGGAAATTGTAGCAGAGAAACACTTAGAAATCCCCATTTTTTATCCAAGACAGGAGCTTTAATCTGATTTGAAATTATATCTGAAAATATATAAACAATGGCTTTTTGAGAGAAGCAAAATCATGTAAGTACCCCCAAATTCTATATATTTTAACATGAAATTAGTAGTTGAATAGTGGTATGAAATTAGATCTATCAATATGCAATTCACCACCAAATCTTTGAATCTTTGATATAAAACCAGTGCATGAATAAGGAAGTTTGATTTTGAGTCTTAATTTGTATGAAAGATGGCAAGAGGAGGGGGATTGTACCTTTGACCTCCAAGTTTGAGATCAAAATTGCATCAAAATGGCAGCATGTAGCATCAGAGAACCTTCAGTTGCATGACAGCTCCAATTGGTTAGAAGCAGCTCTGAATCAGCATCTCTAGTTGTTGTGATAGTAGCTCCAGCTACTCTTGGGGGAGAAGGAGCAGCAACTTTAGGGAAGAGAAGGGGCCCCAGCAACAGCTAATTGATCTGGAAGCAGTAGCTGCTACTTTGGAGTAGCAGCAGCAGCAAGATCAGGTGCTGAGAGAGGCTCCAGGTGTTGAATGCAACAAAAAAGGGGATAGGAAAAGGGCTCCTCTAGTTGGAGAAAATAGAAGAAAAAGATAGAAAAGATAGGAGAAATATTAGTGGAAGGAAGTGAGATTTTGGTTGATATAAATAACGGGGAAAGATGAATCTTATATTGACAAGTGGATGAGAGAAAGAGCGAAGTGGGTTGGAATTGCTGCTCTTTAGGATTTCAATTTAGATTAAATTTATTTATTTTATCTCTCTCTATTATTTGGATACCAAAGTCATCCACATTTGCACCTCGAATCTCTGATTCAGAGATACAATACCTTGTTTCGATCTTCTACGCATGATGATCAAACGACATAAATTTCATACTTTTCTTATCCAAGATGGAAACATAAATATATGAAATACAATCTTGATATTCTGATCAACGTTTTTATGATTTAAATGATCACGCAACCTCTGATTGACGAATGATAGATTTCATTGGTATTATTTAATCGAGATGAATTTTCTGATGATCTCGGTTTGTTTTGCAATTCGATTTTTGCATCGCGTCTTTTCCGATGGCACGCAATATGATGCAATCGATTTTTGATCGATTGATCCCAAATGAATTTTGATCTACGATCTTTGGATCGATTTCGATCATTTAATATCGATCGATAATTTTATCGGATTTAGTGGACCATAATCGGGTCAGGTTTGATTTATTCGGATCCATATGTCACATATGCCGCATGCCACCAAAAAGATATTGCTATTGGGTGCTGAAATCAATCCTTTGGTTGTTGGAGTCTCAAATTAAAGCAAGACAATTATTGTACTACTGTGTTCTTCTCTGTGAATAATGTTCACAATTTTAGAACTCGTGGTTGATTGATTCATTATCATACCAAACAAAACTAAAAATATTAAGTTGGCATTGAGATGGATACTTGCATGTATGCGATTCACATGTGTTTCATGAATACATAAAATTTTGAAAAGTTAACTCTTTGAAACAAAATATAAGCGAGTAGGTATGGATATATCTCTCTGTATATGTACGGAGATACGTAACAAAGAAGTGAGACAAAGAATTATACAACAAAATAAAACATGTGAATTTTGACATGGTTTAAAATGGATCCAACAGTTTGATTAAATCCCATCTCGTATGATAAGGATGTACTTGGATTAGATAGTACAAGTCCAACATGCATCTTGTATAATTGTAAAAGAAATCCATATGTAGGTGATGCACGGTTACCTGGCCTGAGTGTGTGAAATAAACTACTTGTGATTAGGCGAATTACCCAACTAAAATGTTGACATGACGTATGAAAAGGTGCGATGATTAGTGGATGAATCGTGTTAATATGTACCTTGACTGATGGTTAATGAGAAAAGGTATTTACATGTAGATGTATGCAACTGTATCATCGAGTACGATGCGCTTTCTTGCTCTATATGATAAGGGTTTAAAGATCCCAAACAATAAAATTATTGATGGTTGAGACAACATGCAATGACGTAAGATCAATTCAACGCACCCTCCAATCTCGAAGTATACACATCTCTGCAGTTTGTAGTAGGTGAAGTCATGTCGCCATAATTAATCCTGGTGTGGAACGGAATATTTGGGAATTGATGGAAAACTCGATAAAAAAGAAATATGATTTTCTTGGGCATTACAAACTTTCTAATTTGAGCAACATGACGTTAGGTAGTCGACAACCAACATAAAAATAGTTGAATCTTTCAACATGGATTTGAGCAACATAGATTTGGGTATTACGAACTTTTCTTTTCTTTACTATCAGGCACTCACTTACCCACATCTTGTGTAATAAGAAATACCAATAGATACTGGTGAGCCATGAGGACAATAGCCAACCAACCATCCACCGGTTAATTCATTCAGTACCGGGTAGTAACCGGTTCTTATGTGTTCTTTGTTCAAGCTTTGATGTATATGTAACTGATTAGCGTGGGACACTTTACCATGTAATATTTATTCTGTAAAAGGAATGTGTCGGAAGCTTTCACATGTATTGCAGCCCGATTCTGAAATTTAGTTATTATCACTGAATAACATTATTACAGAGTAACCAGATCAAGTAAATGCGAGAATCCGATGATTCATAATCGAGGTTGTAACAAACCAACTTGATTGTAATACTTGAATAAAAAAACAAAATCACTTACACAACACGAAACAAACACCAAGATCATTCAGAACAGATGATAGATGAAATGGTAATAAAACTATATTGTATCCTAATCAAGTCACTTATCTTAGTGAAGATATATAACAATAATACACGCAATAGTAATACAGATCACAGACTAAAAGAATGACAGAGTGTAATATAAACTCCTTTGCAGCTGGATTTGAATCATCTGGCAAATATTAATCTAACGATTTGTAGAGAGACCGATGCTCATCTGATGATCGAAGATTGAGAAGAGCTACAATGCGTACATGTGTACGTAGTAACCTGCTCTCAAAGCTTGTATTTTCGCGATGTACAAGATGGCTTTGTATTTTCACGATAATCTTGAACTTGATTTATAGACATCGTGCAAGCGGCAGAGCTTTAACACTATGATTGTCTATCACATTGTCCGTGACATTATTAAATTAAAGTCTTTGCGATGCAATTTTCTAACAGATGTCGAGTTCGATATGATCACGAGTCACATATAACAATGATTAACATGAAGACGGCGTACGTACAACACTAGGATTACAATGAATATGATTCATCTACTTCACTGGATAAATGTGAATATAATTCACAGTTAAAACTAGGCCATAAAAGAAATAACTTTATTACTTCTATAAAAGTCACAGGTGACTACTGATGAATCTCGTATTCATCATGCTAAAATTGGTCAATTAGGCTATGCTCCCCAAAATCTATTTGCATTTAATCACTAATAGAGCATCATTAGCATACATACATTTGTAAATAATATTTGCATTTCATCATTGCATAATTGCATTAAAAATCTCAAGTGTAAATTAACCCCAAAAGCTGCTAAATTCTCAAATTTTTAATTAATTCATCGTAACTCCAATTGACCCAAACGACCTCCATTGTGTAGATATTACTACCAAGAATAAATAAAAAATACAAAAAAATGCTAACTCAAATAAGTGTTAAATAAACCCAAAATCAAATTTCACATCTGACGGACTAAAACGTGCATATCTCCCTCATACAATGTACGATTTTGGTCTACTCACTTTTAAAGTACTCCATTTTAAATACCTTCAAAACAAGACCAATTTCGTAAAATTTGGAGCTCATATGTGAAAGTTGGGTTTTAGGCATCTTTTGCGCATTTTATCTTTTTGTTATTTTGACACGAGTTTTTATGTACATAATTAACCCTTTTAATTTTATTTCTTCTCTAATTGTGTTCTTTGTGAGAGTTCTATTAAACAGTATAAAAATACAAATTCATATCAAGATTGGATTCAAAGAAACTAACTGTGTCTGAGTGTCTGTTGTGAGTCTGTACAAAATTCCCGAATTTCGTACTTCTATTTTATTTCCCAATTTTCTTATTTATTAAAAATCCAAAAAAATTAGATTAGTGTGCAATCAATTTTCTTGTATTTTATCGTATTTTTCTATATTATTTATCCTCTTTAAAACTACCAAATTACAAAATCCAAAAAGTCGGTTTTCTATCGACATAGAGACCACCAAAAATTTCACTTTGCACAGATGACCTCTTCTACTATCGGGTCCTTCATGAAAGTTCTAGATCTCGTCGAGACGAACAACTTTTGTGAAGACATTTTTTCGATCCGAGGTCTCCTTCTATTTCTTTTCTATTTCATCATTTTTTTGAAAATTTTTTGGGGTGACACGTGGCAATCCCTGGGCGTGCCATATGGCACCCACCTCACCCCTACACCCTCTCTCCTCTCCTCCTCTCGCACGTGACCCACACCCCCTCCCTTTCCATCACCGCTCGCCTTCGCCTCCTTGTCTGTAAAGTTTTGAACTTGGCATATCTCAGATCCTACATAATAAGATCCGGCTCGTTAAGAGGAAACCAACGGAATTTGTTTCGTGTGAATCGGACTTCGTTTCGATTTGTTATGAATTTTGGAAGAAAGAGAAGTAAGGAAGGCTAAGATGTCATTAACCCATAATGAATGTCATTAAGACTAATTAAATATGATTAAAGAAACTAATGATGTATTAAAAACTGCTAATGATCATTAGTAAACACTAATCAAAAGTTAGTAAAAGATAAGCGTAAGCCGCGAAAGTTAAATCGCGATTAGTGAAAGTTAATCACGATTAGTGTTAATTAAGCGTCATTAGCAAATCTAGAATCCTCTAAAATGTTCTAACTTAAGCCCCAAGTTTGGGATAAGTTTTGGCTAAAACCACGGGCCAAAACCATGGGTCACTAAACCATGGTTAAGGTCTAAACCATGATTTTCTAACCATGGTTAGTGGTTTTCTGGGGCCTATAATTAGACCCCCTGCCCATTCATTCTCTACGGCTTCCACTACCACCACCACCCCAAGGGTTAGGATCGAGAGGTCGGGAGGAGGAGTGGGAGGCGAGGGAGGAGCGCTAGCGAAGAGCTGCCGGGAGAACGAGGAGGAGAAAGGTATGATCCTATCTTAGTTTGCTTCGTAAGCTAGGCTTTCAATTCATCCTCTAGTTCTTCCAAGTTTTGTTCTTGATTCATCTTTCTTTCCGATTCGTTTTCCTGTTGTGGTTCGAGGAGAAATCTGTGTAACATCCTACTTAGGTATGGGCGGCTATGCACGTGAGTGACCCTGTGATTCGTCACACGTTCACTCATCTAAGACGCGTGGTGTCTATCGATTCTCCATCGTTTATGTTTCTATTCTTCGCATTATACTTTTATAGTTATTTTGATGGAGAAATCTGTGTAATACCCTACTTAGGTGCGGGCGACTATGCACGTCAGTGACCCTGTGATTCGTCACACGTTCACTCACCTAAGATGTGTGGTGTCTACCGGTTCTTCATCTCTTGTTGTTGAGTATATTCTTTCAGTTTCGTTGTTATTTTCCTCTCGATTGATTTTATAGAGGAAACTCTTTTCGTTTTTATTTTGAAATATGTCCCGATATAAGGGGAAACTCTGCCAAAATTTTCCGAGAAATATGTCCCCATATAAGGGGAAGCTCTGCCGAAATTTTCTGAGAAATATGTCCCGATATAAGGGGAAACTCTACCGAAACTTTAAGAGAAAATATGTTCTTGACGTTCTTCGTGTTCTTCGCGTTCTTCGCGTTCTTCGTTCGATCTTCGCGTTCTTTACATGTTCTTAGCGTTTTGATACGAAAATGAAATTCGATCTTTTCAGGAGCCTTAAAATAGCCTTTCTAAAAACGAAACATGATAAAGCCTTGCACACACGAGAGAGAGCTCGATTAGGTAATGAAATCGTTCCTTTTGCTGTTGGGTTTTCATACGAAATTATTGAAATTCTTGATTTTGTGTTCTTTGCTACGAAGAACCCTAATTTTGGTTATTTTTGAAAAAGTCTGAAGAATTGCCTTGTGATTCCCACTAAAATAAGTTTTACGCATCAAATTGATGCGTTGGCTCTGAAAGATAGGGTTTGGGAGTTAAAATAGGCATAACTACGAGTATATATGCATATGAGTAATATATATGTGAGTCTATACTAAGTATTGCTGATTATACAAATCGAAGACTTAACGAAAGAATTACATCATGTGAATTGATGTGATTTGAGTTGGATCTTGAAAAGGATCATGTGTCACGTTAAGGATGACTAGGAGTAGAACTACAGGTCGGGCATGCAACCTGTAGGTTTGTCGGAAGGAACCCGTATTGGTGTTTCCCTACCTAGGTGGTACACGGTTGCCCTGTTATGATAAGTGCGCACGAAATGAATGTTTTGCAACGCGTGGTACTGGGAGCCAATATATTCGGGTTGGAACGACGGAAGATGTGGTCGTGCCATGTGGAGGCACGGGTGGTTCAATAACGGCTGGGTTACGATAATATGTATTTAAAGCCGCTAGGTTATATGATTAAATGTTAGCATGAGGTTTTAAGCAACCGAGTCCTCGAGGACGGTGTGCTCATTTGTTTTTCCAGGCTGAGGGTTGAGACCCTATTTAATAAAAGAAAAGGAAATTGTCATGGTAGTATTGGAGGATTGGTTGAGGCGACGTGCGGCAGCATAAGCTTACCAAGATCAACACAATATCCAATCCCGAAGTGTCCACAGCTTCGGAGTCCAAGAATGGTGGGGTTCCTCTGGACTAATCCCTGATGTGGAATAGAAAGGAATAGGACTTAAATTAATGAGTAAGAATGAAATTTTTATGATATCAAGTTTTGAAAAATTACACAATTTGTTGCTTTTCTCTTCTTCGTTACTTAGCATTCGCTAATTTTTCTCCTATGATTTATGGAAAACCCAACAGGCATCGGTGAGCCATCGCAAGGACTTTAAAAAAAATCATCCAGCTTACATACTAGACATCCAGCCAGCCACAATAGCTTTACTTTTTAAGGTAGTTGGTAATCTTTTGTATATTTTCATTTCAAGCTAATGTACATGTAAATGGTTATAGTGGGACAGTGTATCATCTGAACTTTATTTTGTGAATGGAAAAGTGTTGAAATACTTTATTCTGAGTATTTTTATTTGCAGTCTATTTCTGAATGTTAGTTGTGATTGCTGAATAAATTATTGTTGAGTAACCAGATACGGATATGGGAGGATTCGACGGCCCGGGAAACGGGGTCGCGACATTGTCACCAGTCGTTACAACCCCATTCGCATAACACCCGTGGCCGCCCCCTCATCGTTACGACCTAGGACCGTTCACCCTCTCGTAACGCCCACTTATGTCTCCTTATAAAGCTCACTATTGCCTCCCTCGTCGTCTTCATCTGCCATTTCCATACACGAAATCTCTAGCATCAGGTCTTAAGGCAGTGACAGTCCCTTGGACTTCATGTTGAGCAAAGATGAAGATATTCGTTGGCGAGATCCAAGGTGTGTCCAACACCTCGTTGCAGCTGCGTCACGCGGTTGAAGAGCTCAGGCTCTCCTCACTGGAAGCTCTTGAGCGACGACCCACTTGGAGCCCTGAGCTCCTCCTCCCCAGGTGCACTCCTTCGCCCCTTAAACCTCCAGCACCAACCCCTTGAAACTTCGACACTCGATTCACCTTCGTCTCCAATAATCCCAGCAAACCACCACATCTCTCTCCCGGCCTCGCTCAGGTCGGCGATCAGGCCCCGTCCACCTTCCTTCCTTGGTGCTTGTTTGGCAAACCCTTACAGATAATCACTGATACACAACTCCATCGCTGCTCGCCCTCGAGTGCCGCGTGTCCGTCATCAGCAGCTCCGCCTGACCTTACACCCGCGCCACTGCCTCCGCCACCGCCCTCCAATCGCTCGGGCGTGTGTCGACCAAGCCCGAGCACCTCCACCGCCCTCAGCCGCATAGCACGGCCTCTGCTACCGCATCTTGCACCGTGGCCATTGGATCGGGCCCAAGCCTTTGATCCAACGATCGTCAGAGCGCCACACGCCATCCTCGAGCCTACCACCCCAACCTCGAGGCTCCAGTTACCCCAGCCTCCATCAGCTGCCACCTAGGCTCGAGGGGTTGAGCCTCCGCTTCGGACTCCTGACCACAAGCTCGTTAACCGAGCAGCGCTGCACATGTGCCCCGCACATGTTGCGGGAAAAATTTGCAAGGAGGTCCATGTTCGTTCCTCCAATTATGAAGAGACCCCCGTCAACAGGAGCACGTGCAACGTACATGGTAGTTGGGCAAATTGCACGTAAATCCTCGGAAGTTCCAGATATTACAATCCAGTCCAACATCAACCAAGGCAAGTGACCCACATGTGTATAGTGGAGAAGCTGCACAAAACCCATTAGAAGTTTTTATAATTGCAGATAAGTCCTCCGTGGGTAGTTTTGAGAAGAAATATTTATTTTATTGCATTTTAGTCCATGACATTTCAATTTAGCATATCTTGCTCATACGAACTCTTTTTCTAGCACATAATATGTCATTTTGGAGCTTATTCCATACTCTATCAATTTGCATAATTTGTGGACATATCTGAGGCTTTTATTATTATTATTATTATCTGAGGAGCATTTTGATCTTTGTACAGCCGGAAAATCGACTTATTCGTGCTCTTTTATTGAGAACATCGTTGATTTTTCTACAGGAACTTAGTTGAAAATATTTTACAAGATTAATATTCTTTTAGAGACTGGAAATCATTATTTGAATAATTTAATCTGTGCAGGGGCTCATCCAAGGAAAAAGTGATATTGATCATTTTTTGAGGATTGAAGCATAAGATTATTAATGATCTATTCCCTATGAGTGAATTGATTGATTATCTTTATAGCCTGTAGCCTGGATTTCATTGCTAAATATTTCTCAAAATTATTCTTTTGATATGTGATTTCATCTCGAGGACTTTCATTATTCTGTTTT
This sequence comes from Ottelia alismoides, assembly GCA_037367405.1. Classification (NCBI taxonomy): domain Eukaryota; kingdom Viridiplantae; phylum Streptophyta; class Magnoliopsida; order Alismatales; family Hydrocharitaceae; genus Ottelia; species Ottelia alismoides. Next base: position 158,029 of record JAZKJV010007787.1, on the reverse strand, counting down.
GGATTAAAAATCACAAATCATGTGCTTTGTCATATGCTCTATTTATTTTTCTTCGCTTTGCATCTCGTCATCATATTTTGTATTTATTTTCTGACATAGAAATTAATCGAGAATTTAATTATTATTTAATTTAATTTAAAACCACACAACTAAAAAATCATTGTTCCTTGTGTTCGACCTTGGTACACTTGCCAAGTTAAAAATAATCCACAACATTCAAAGATTGTGGTTTTTAACGAACCAAATTGTCTCCTATACTACGACAATCCCTGATTATTAAAGAGGTGAATTTCAAGTCATCAAATGGTGTCATTGCCGGGGAACGACGAATTTTTAGGATTTTAAATTATTTTTTGTAATTGATTTTCATAAACTAATTTTTGTGTCAATTTATTTTATGCATTTCATTTTGCATCTTTTATCTCGCTACAGATACTAACCGTGTCGTCTCTCTTTACAGATTGCTCGGAGCGATTTTTGGATATTATTCAAGGATCTGCAAAGAAGATTGAATTTTAAATTTTTGTGAGAGAGAGCTTAGATAGTTTAATTTATGCATTATTCTCAGGGTCCCTCTCTCTGAACCCTTGTAATAATTCAGACTGGACTTATTTGTGGTGTGTCGGGTTTGTTTCAACCCCTTCTATGTGGTTGGGACCCGACTTGAGTGGCGTAGGAATTAGGCACATATACGCTAGCTTATTTTTTTTGGTTGTGCTCATAATTTTTAGGCCACACCTTCACTAATTATACGTACTATAGATCGCTCAACATTAACCAAATCGAAATCAATTATTCCCGCTAATAGAACTATCTGCTTAGGGCGTTTTCCATATGTGCATATCATCTAGTGTAATTTTAATTCCTTGTCTTGCATCCTACATGAAGAACACGAGGAGTTACTGTAAGTCTTCTTCTTAAGTATGCATTATTGATTTACGCTTGCATTAGCTTTTTCAATTCTCCCTCCTCAGTTTTACAACTTAGGAATTAATGAAAATTGAGACTGGTCGTTAGGCGTGAATTTCTGTGCTCACCTAAACTTAAGTGAAATCTTAATATAAAACTAGGGCTGCTAATCAAGGTGACTGTAAATAAAATTGACATAAAACTAACACTTGTATCTGGTGGAGAATAACCCACTCATTGTTAGTAAGGACAAGATCTCGCACTTAGGACATGGCTAAAAACTGAAAAATTCCATCCAGACTACTGTTTTTAAAAACAATTAGGTACTTCTCAGTAAGGGTTTCAGGTATCCATTTTACGGTCTGACTTCCCTTAGCAGAGTGGGTGGTTTAGAGTATACTACGAAAGGCTCCGTCTTCAAATAACACGGGTAGTTGTCTAGCGGTTCGTACTTACACCCATACTGACTGAAAGTAGGTGCAACTGGTTGTATGAACTCGGGACAATATTTGTGAAATATTTCGGTACCTAACAGCTCCGCTTAATTTTAAAGATTGTTTTATCACTAATTATAATTGAAAAGTGGCCGAACCCTGACATGCCTTCACTAGTGTTGAGTGGGTGAATCTACTTCTTCATTTTGTGTTTGATTTGTGTGCAAATCATGGTTCGAGAATCATTCCATCCCTCTCTTGAGAAGATGTCGGCACACTGGTCTTCCTACCTGGTCTCCACGACCATGTCTCGATATCCCTCTTCTCACTCATTTCAAGGGAACCTTCTCAGCAAATCAGGACCCTCTCAGCCTTATTTCTCTTCCCTCCCATACATCCCACCCTATGACCGCACATCTTCAAGGAATAGACCTCTCTCACATTCTGATAATCTTATGGACATGAGAGAGCAAGCATAATTGAGGATGGAAAATAGAGTAACCAATATTGATAAGAGAAACACGATTTCTGGTTACTATGGACTCCCAAGCTCTTGAACAATCCCTTACTCAGGTTGACTCTCTTCCTGAGTACGACCAATTTTCCTTCGACAATATATGAGCAAATAAGAGTCAAGGAAATAAGACTTATGACCAGACTGTAACAACTATGAATAACCAATACTCTACTCGAGGTCACATGCCAAAATCATGACATAAGGAGAATGATTATTCAATCACAAGTCATGAGATATTTCAGGATGAGATTGCTAGAATTAATCATAGAGCAAACACTTTAATTGAGAAAATTTATGATCTCATCCAGTCTATACGGAATTCAGAAGAAGTGAGGTCACCAACAAGCGAACCACTAAATCATCATGTGACTCACAAGCAGGGACAATCACCACTAATCTTTGACCCCCTACTGACCATATCTCAAAAAATACCAAAAAATTGGAAAATAGAAAATTCAAAAATATTGGACAATTCTGAAATGGAAGTATTTTGCAAGAGCCTAATCTTAAAGCTTCCATTGATCAAGGCCATAGAATATGTACCTGATCTTAAGCAATTTGTGAAGAGTCGACTTAATCCTAAAAAGGTGGGCAAGAAATGATCCAGGACTAAATATCATGTCACATCTATGGTCAGTTCTTTGGTGATGAGCAACAAAGTCAAGCGATTGACTCGGATCACATGTGAAATTGAGAATACCTTAGTAACTCATGTTCGGTTAGACGACGACTCTACTTTAAACATCCTATCAAAGTCCGACTTTAATCAACTCAAACTCAGACAACTCAAAAAGACTATGATGATCATTCAATTACCCGATCGATCTACCAAAAGATCGCGTGGGATTGTTTCTATCATCGTAAATTTCTGAGGTAAAGAACATAAAATAGACTTTATTGTCCTTGACATTAAGCACCCCTGAATGTTGTATGAGTCTCCTATCATTTTAGGAAAGCCGTTCTTAGCCTCTACTAAGGCGATCGTCGATTGTGAGACTCATGAAATGAAGTTCCCAAACTCGGACCACAATGAACAAACCCTCAATGACACGACCTGCTCTGAGGAAAACCAACTTGAAACCGACAGCTGTGATCAGGAGACAAATAGTTCACATTATCAGACATCTCCTCATGGTACACAAATACAAACCCTAGTAGAGTCACCTAAGAGACCGCCTGTCAGACAAACATCTGATTCTCACCTTAATACAACTCCTTTGAGGAATCAAGATTTTAGAGCTTATGCAGAATTGGACCTCATTTCTGAGGAACGTCACGATTGTTTAAGTGGTCTTTTCAAGTTGGCGGTAATTCATGAGATACTAGAACCATACAAGGAACCAACTCTCAAATTCTCTGATGTAACCAAAAGTCACGATTATCAGGAGGTGACATCAACATCCCAAGCCAACACTCACAAAACCAGGAACAATCTCCCTCGCCGAAGCAACGTATGACCCTACAAGAATTGGTCAATTTTTATAGGGATTCATTGGATGAGTAACTCATACATGCCATTCCAGTTACTCAAGAAAGGGAGAAGAAGATTGTCCAACTTCCTCCCAGGACTTCTCAAGGAAACAAACAGACCAAGAAAGTCACCTTTGACCTTAGACACCAAGTGGTTTCTGAAGAGTCCTTGTCTGGTCCTGAGGTGGGTCATCAGGTAAGTGCAATAAGTACAGCTATGATCCAAGGGCACTTACCTCTGGTTGACAGTAGTTGGAGATCTTCTACGTATGACTACTATTCTTCTGAGGATGACTCTAACAATGGCTGGTCATCTTTACTCTCCCCCTCTTCAATGCCCTCCACACTCCCGCAAAAAAATTCGTCGCAAACCTCCTTGACCCTGTACATCCGTAAATCTACTTGGTTCTCCATCTGTAATTATCCGACCATACTTAGGCTGACCTGAGCCTAAGTATAGGGGGACCGGTATCATTATGTATACATCACTTCTATTCATTCCGCTCACCCTCGACTGCTTCATTTCATTCTTTTCTGCTATGCTTAGTCCTTCAAAAGTCTAAGTATAGGGGGATGTCGACTTCTGTTCTCTTTCACTCATCTATACTTAATACGAGCTATGTCTACATTTCACTTTGTGCCATGAGGACATAGCACACGCTAAGTATAGGGGGGTGTTTTGTATATACTCTGCATACTTTATCTAAAGCTCGTACTTTAATTGTTTTCATCTAACATCGGGATGGGTACAAGTATTGTATATTATATATATTATACTAAATTCTTTCTGTAAATAATACATGGTTTAAAAAAATCAAAAATTAAAAAAACTTTTTGCATAAAAAAGAGAAAAAAATCACTCATGATCTTGCATTTCATCAAGCATCTCATGCATTCCTTGGTTGAGATATTTCTAACACTTTCGCTATCACTCAAGGCTTGAAGATTTGAAGACACTTGATTTTTCTGATCTTGAGAGTCTGAGTTAACACGCCTTAGTCATTAAGTTTTTGAACTTAATAATCCATACTTCCCTAGTTTGAAAGATTTGAGCGCTATATTGCACTCTTCATCTCTACCCTCTAAAGAATATGATCATCACACCACTTTCACAACTGCATTATTGATGAGATGAGTTGATCTATCACTTGAGGAACTAGGACTAGAGATTTAAGACTGGATTTGATCTAACGATATTCCAGGATGGGATAAAGTTAATGAACGCTTCAAGAAACCTAAGTATCAGCAAAACCCTAGCCAGTACGTGAACAAGTTCATGTGCTATCTCTTTGATATTTACCTATATGCTAGGGTGTGATGAAACTTAATTTAATTGTTGATTAGTGTGCGCCAACTTTTGGTAAAAGCAGTGGAGCTAGCCAAAAAGAAAAGAGAAGAAAGAAATATTCAAAGAAAAGCTCTATCCTCCAAAAGTCAAATTAGAAATGAGCTTCCACCAATGGCGAGCGCTCCCAACCATTTTCAAAGTGTCCACTTGGACCAAGCACTAATTAGGACCAAGGAGTCAGGCTAGCACCATAAAAGAGCCCTGCATCATATAGAGATACAAGTCTGGGTGTCCAAGATATCTTAAATACTCAAAAAAGACACACCCCGCTGTACTCCCAGGAAAACAAGTGCAGACGACTCCGAACTCTCTTGACGGACACATTGATCAACAAAATAAAAATATACTTGTGTTGAGTAATAAAGCACTCGAGAGGCCCCTTGTTCCAATGCGAGGGAGAGAAAAATAGACACAATCCCAAGCCCTCCATCATCTGACGGTCCATCTACATTTCAAGTCTGACAAACTAATGAGACGGTTAATTGAAGCAAGAATAGACTTATTCCCTAGTGTTGAGGATTAGGTCTAGAGGAGAGTCTCCAAGTCTGTAATTTTGGATGACATCTCGACTCGACTCTCATGAATGCAGTACACTAAAAGTCATATCTTTATATTTTATGTACAAAAAGAGAGTCCGATAACTAGAGAAGTTGGATTACTATTGATTAAAGCATGGTTGAACTCAGAATTTTAGGATCACTCAAATTAAAGATCTTCGATGAATTGAGCCTTGAAAAATCACACGCACAGCCAAGGATATATCCAACTAAGTCATTCATTCATTGATGCTCGGGGACGAGCATGATTTAAGTATAGGGGTATGATGAATCTCGTATTCGTCATGCTAAAATAGATCAATTAGGCTCTGTTCTCCAAAATCCATTTGCATTTAATCATTAATAAAGCATCATTAGCATATATACATTTATAAATAATATTTGCATTTCATCATGCATAATTGCATTAAAAATCCCAAGTGTAAATTGGCCCAAAAAGCTACTAACTTCTCATATTTTTAATTAATTCATCCTAACTCCAATTGACCTCAAACCACCTCCATTGTGTAGATATTACTAACAAGAATAAAGAAAAATACAAAAAATTGCTAATTCAAATAAGTGTCAAACAAAACCTAAAACCAAATTTCACATCCGACGGACTAAAATACCCATTATATCTCTCTCATAAAATGTCAAATTTTGGTCTACTCACTTTTACTGCATTTTCAAATACCTTCAAAATAAGACCAATTGGGTAAAATTCGGAGCTCGTATGTGAAAGTTGAATTTTGGGCCTCTTTTGTGCATTTTATCTTTTTGCTATTTTTGACCTAAGTTTTTATGTACATAATTAACCATTTTAATTTTATTTCTTCTTAAATTGTGTTCTTTGACGCATTTATTAAGCGGTATAAAAATCCAAATTCGTATCAAGACAGAATTCAAAGAAACTGACTGTGCCTGAGTGTCCATTGCGTAAAATTCCCAAATTTCGTACTTCTATTTTATTTCCCTATTTCTTATTTACTAAAAATCCAAAAAAATAGATTAGCATGTAATTAATTTTCTTATATTTTATCATATTTTTCTATATTTTTTATCCTCTTTTAAAACCACCAAAAATTACAAAATACCAAAAAGTTGATTTTCTATAGACAGAGACCACCAAAAATTCTATTTCACACAGATGACCTCTTTTGCTCCCGAATCCTTCATGAAAGTTCCAGATCTCGTCGAGACGAACAACTATCATGAAGGAATTCTTTTGATCCGAGGTCTTCTTTTATTTCTTTTCTATTTCATTATTTTTGATTTTTTTAGGGTGACACGTGGCAACCCCTAGGCGTGCCACTTGGCACCCCTCCTCACCCTTACACCCTCTCTCCTCTCCTTCTCCCTGGTCAAGTGCAAGGCACGTGACCCGCACCCCCTCCCCTTCTAGCACTGCTCGCCTCCGCTTCCTCCGCCTCCTTGTCATCAACCGTTACAGCCCCTCTCGCATATCGCCCACGGCCGCCCCCTCGCTGTTACGACCTACGACCGTTCACCCTCTCGTAACTCCCACTAGCGCCTTCCTTGTCGTCTTCATCCGCCATTTTCCATACAGGAAGCCTCCTGCTCCAGGTCTCAAGGCAGTGAGAGTCCCTTGGACCTCCTGTTGACCAAAGATGAAGATCTTCGTTGGCGAGATCTGAGGTGTGTCCAACATCTTGTTGCAGCTGCGTCACACGGCTATAAGGCTCGGGCTCTCCTCTTCGGAAGCTCTTGAGCGACAACCCACTTAGAGCCTTGAGCTCCTCCTCCCCAGGAGCACTCCTTCTCCCCTTAAACCTCCAGCACCAACCCCTTGAAACTTTGACACTCGATTCACCTTCGTCCCCAATAATCCTAGGAAACCACCACCTCCCTCTCCCGGTCTCGCTCAGGTCGGTGATCAAGCCCCGTCCACCTTCCTTCCTTGGTGCTTGTTTGGCTAACCCTTGCAGGTAGTCACTGATACACAACTCCATCGTTGCTCGCCCTCGCGTGTCGCGTGCCCGTCGTCAGCAGCTCCGTCCAGCCTTACGCCCGCGCCACTGCCTCCGCCACCGCCCTCCAGTCGTTCGAGCATTTGTCAGCCGAGCTCGAGCACCTCCTCCATCCTCGACCGCATCACACGGCCTCCACCACCATGCCTTGCCTCATGGTCGTTGGATCGAGTCCAAGCCCTTGATCCAACTGTCGATAGAGCGCTACATGCCATCCCCGAGCATGTCGCCCCAGCCTCGAGGCTCGGGTTACCCAAGCCTCCATTAGCGTCCACCGAGGCTCGGAAGCTGAGCCTCCGCTTCGGACTCCTAACCACTGGCTCGTTTCCCGAGCCTCGCTGCACACATGCCACACACTTGTTGTGGGAAAATTTTGCAAGGAGGCCCCTGTTCGTTCCCCTAATTACGAAGAGACCCCAGCCAGTAGGAACACGTGCAACACACGTGGTAGCTGGGAAATTGCACGCATATCCTCAGAAGTTCCAGAAATTACAATCCAGTCCAACATCAGCCAAGGCACGTGACCCGCACATGTACAGTGGAGAAATGGTAGAAAGCCCACTAGAAGTTTTTATATTTGCATATAAGTCCTCTAGGGGAAGTTTTGAGAAGAAATATTTATTTTATTGCATTTTAGTCCCTAACGTTTCAATTTAGCATATCTTGCTCAAACGAACTTCGTTTCTAGCGCATTATATGTCGTTTCGAAGCTTATTTCATGCTCCATCACTTTGCATAATTTGTGTACACATCTAAGGATGTTTTTTTGATGATTCTTATTATTTGAGGAGAATTTTGATCTTTGTGCAAGCTAAAAATTGACTTATCTATGCTCTCTTATTGAGAAAATCATTGATTTTTCTGCAGGAACTCAATTGAAAATATTTTATGAGATTAATATTCTTTCAAAGACTGGAAAACATTATTTGAATAATTTAATCGGTGCAGGGGCTCATCCAAGGAAAAAAGAGTTATTGATTATTTTTTGAGGATTGAAGCATAAGGACTATTAATGATCCATTCCGCAAGAGTTAATTGATTGATTGATTTTATAGCCCGCAACATGGATTTCATTGCTAAATATTTCTCAAAATTATCCTTTTGATGTGTGAGTTCATCTCGAGGACTTTGATTATTTTGTTTTGGATTAAAAATCATAAATCACAAATCATGCGCTTTGTCATCTACTCTGTTTATTTTTCTTCGCATTGCATCTCATCATCATATTTTCTATTTATTTTCTGACATAGAAATTAATCAAACATTTAATTAATTATTTAATTTAATTTAAAATCACACAACTAAAAAATCGTTGTTTCCAGTGTTCGACCATGGTACACTTGCCAAGTTAAAAATAATCCACACCCTTCAAGGATTGTGGTCTTTAACGAACCAAATTTGCCTCATATATCACGACATTCCCTGATTATTAAAAGGCAAATTTCAAGTCATCAACTACAATGTATCACATTTTACTAGGAACAAGGGAACTTGTACTATGACTTCAAGTCTCTGTTCTTCTACTTGAATAATATCCCGCACCTTACACCTCAGGTGTATCTGTGACAGGGCATGTTACATTCATCTTGCATCCACATTTCACATTTTATTTTTTTATTATTTTCAAAAATTCAAAAATTTCATAAAACTTCCCAATTTGTAAGTGAAAATCAATTAATATATAAAAAATGCATAAAAATTCTAAAAAAAATCGTCTTCTTCTTTTTATTTATTTTAAGTTTTGATGTAATTTTGGCATTTTTCTTCCTCATAAAACCGTAAAAGAATAAAACTCTTAAAACCATTAAAAATTCATCAAAAATCTTTTAAAAATTCAAAAATCACATAATGTCTTTGTTGTTAATATAAAAAATCCCCGTTTATTTTGTGAATAATCCATCCATTTTTAAGTTTATTTGATGTTTTAAAAATTCAAAAATATTCAATTTGTTTTTTATTTATTTTATTCCTTATTTTGATTCATTAAAGGCTTTAAAATTTGTATAAAATCCGAAAAAAATTACAAATATATTAAAAATTATCAAAAACCGAAAAATACTTTTAGTTTAATTTTCTGACCATTTTTATGCAATCAAAAAATAAAAAATGGTTGGGTGTTTGTTTCTTGATTTTACTCTAATTATTTCATTATTTTAATAAAAAATTGTAAAATTAAAAATAAAAAATAAAATCAGAAAACCAAAAATAATATAAAATGAAAATTCCATAAAAATACAAAACTTAAAAAAACAAAAACTAAGAATAGTTTGCACAGAAATTCCTTCATTCTTTCAATGATTTTTCATTGCATAAAATAACACTCGTTATTTTTGTTGCCTCCATGAGTTCAATCCTATTAGTTATACAAGAAATTTAAATAGCATTTTCCTTTTGCTACATTTTCTTCATTGATTTTTGCTTGAGATATAAATAAATTTTGTTGAAGGATGATTAGGCAATGACTATTATTATTTCCAATATTTAAAACCCTTGTAAGTGAAAATCAATAGAAAAATATAAAAATTGCATGATAAATTCTAAAAAATGAAGTCTTCTTCTTTTGATTTATTTTGATTTTTTGTGTAATTTTGGCATTTTTCTTCCTCATAAAAACCACAAAAAGCATAAACCACTTAAAACCATTAAAAGTGATAAAAATCATTTAAAATCTAAAAAATCACAAAATCTCTTTCTTGTCAATATAAAAAATCCCTTTTATTATGTGAATAATCCATCCATTTTTAAGTTTACTTGATGGTTTAAAAATTCAAAAACAATTAAATTGTTTTCTATTTATTTTATTCCCTATTTTGATTTATTTAAAGTCTTTACAATTTGTATAAAACTCTGAAAAATTACAAATATATTTAAAAAATTATCAAAAACCAAAAAATAATTTTAGCTTAATTTTTTGACTATTTTTTATACAATTGAAAAATACAAAAAAGGGTTAGGTGTTTGTTTCTTGATTTTCCTTTAATCATTTCATTATTTTAAAAAATAAAAAATAAAACTAGAAAACCAAAAATAAAATTAAAATTCCATAAAAATACAAAATTTAAAAACACAAAAAACAAGGATAGTTTGCGCAAAAAATCCTTTATTCTTTCAATGATTTTTCATTGCATAGAATAACCCTCAGTATTTTTGTTGTCTCCCTGAGTTCAATCTTGTTAGCTATACAGGAAAATTAAATAGTAATTTTCTCTTGCTATATTTTCTTCATTGATTTTTGCTTGAGATTTGAATACCTTTTGTTGAGAGGTTTTTAGGATTGCAATGACACTTATCATTAATTCCAATATCTAAAACCTTGATTTTCCCAGTTTAACACCCGGTCGCTTTCTTGAACGTTGGGTGATTCTAATGAAGGAGCGTTCAAAGATTAATAAGATTGTCTTCAATATGTTAAAAACTTCTTTTATGCATGTGTTAAGATCACTCAGACTGGCAATGCTCTTGAGTTAACCCAACATGACGACATCTTTCTTTGCATCTCAAGGGAGTGTTCACCAGACCTCATGTCCATATACCTCACAACAAAATGGGATAGCAGAAAGGAAACTCCAAAACTTGCGTAGTCCTAAACATTATTGGGGAGATGACATCCTTAATACACCGTATCTCATCAATAGTGTTCATTCATCTGTTCTAGGAGGGGGAACTCCATTTTCATTACTATACCCTAGTAAGTCTCCCATCTATACATACGTGAATCATTGGTTTATTTCATTTGTTCATAACTTCCACGCAGTTGACAAATTATCACCTCAAGCAATCAAGTGTGTCTTTCATGGGTACTCTCATACCCAAAAAGGCTATCAATGTTATGATTATGTTGGGCATCGATACTATTTGTCTGCAGATGTCACTTTCTTTGAGCAGAAAAATTTTTTCACGCAGGTTGTGACTGGCATTCTTCTGGACCTCCCTCCACCAATAGTTTATAGTCGCTCGTGTATGTCTATACCTTTTATACCTGTGTGTGTCCTTTGCATATTCCTTTGGGATTTTTACCCGGCAGACCCTATAATCTTTTGCAATTACCGCTACGACCTTCGAAACATCGTAATTCCTCCCTCACCCCCGTAAACTTGCTCCGTCTTACCCCACGAACCCTACCGTTAAATTGACACATCTAGAGTTAACTTCCTTGAGTTAAAAACGAGTTAATCTAACCAATCCACGATCGGACGGCTAGAATCAATCAAGAGAATTCCTCTCTCCTCCAACGGCTTCTCCACATCGTCTCTTACACCTCTCCGCCCACACGAGAGCACTGACTGAGGATGGAGGAGGTGAACGCGAGCAGGCTTCCACGGGCGAAGGGAAGAGGCTGGCGGGGGCGGGGTCGTGTTCTGGATTGGGTTTGGGTTCCACTGGGGGCTGAAGAGGAGGAGGTTGGGGGCTTCTTCGAACGGAGCTGGGCCGAGAGGGGGGTCTCGCAGGACTGACAGGGAGGAGGCCTTTCCTGCTGGGGGAGAGGGGGGTCTCGCAGGACTGAGAGGGGGGAGGGGTGACGTTGGGGCGGCCGGGGAGGTGGGGGCTCGCGCATCCAGCGAGGGGGGAGGGGTGACGCTGGGCCAACGGGGGGGGGGGGCTCATGCATCCAGCGAGGGGGGAGGGGTGACGTGCGGTGGCGGGGGAAGGGGGGGCTCGCGCATCCAGCGAGGGGGGTGGGGTGACGCTGAGCGACGGGGGAGGGGGGTGCCTCGCGCATCCAGCGAGGGGGGAGGGGTGACGCTGGGGCGGCGGGGGAGGGGGGTGCCTCACGCGCTTCGAGCTGGGCCGAGGGGGGGCTCGTGCGACCGACAGCAGGGGGGTGTGCCTCGCGCGCTAGCTGGGCCGAGGGGAGGGGGGGTCTCGCGTGACTGATCAGGGAGGGGGCCTTTCCCGGCCGCTTCAAGCTGGGCGGGTCAGGGGAGGAGCTCCGAGTGAGGCGTCGCGCGGCCAGGGAGGAGGGGGCTTCAGGTAGGGAGAGGCGGTGGGCGGGGGAGGGGGGCTTCGAGCAGGGGAGGGGACGGACGGGAAGGTGGAGGGGCTGCCGTGGATGAGGGAGTGGCACTGACAGTAATTTTCATAAATAAAACAGGTATAATGTAAAGGAAGATAACAGAATCTGGTTACTTTTAACGGTGAAATGGATGGGGGTTAACCACAGGGTTTGTAGGGTAAAGGTTAACAAGTTTACGGGGTCGAGAGAGGAATTACGATGTTTCGAAGGTCGTAGCGGTAATTGCAAAAGATTATAGGGTCTGCCGGGTAAAAATCCCTATTCCTTTTATGCAAGATGATATGACCACTTCGAGTACTCCCACTACTACTGCCCAAAATGTACCTAGAAGCTTATGATAGCTCTCCGCAAACAAAAGAGGCAATGTACTTAACACCCCATGTCATATTTTACTTCTACTAATGGTTTATCTAGTTGTGACAAGAGATTTTCATATGCTCTGAATGATATTTCCATCGCCAGATATCATCTTAGTGAAATACAAGAAAATAGTTGACGACATGCCATGGATGAAGAGATGGATGCACTTACCTCCCGAAGCACGTGGGATCTTTTGTTGTGCCCCTTGAGAGTTTGTCCCGTGGCTTGTAGATGGGGCTTCGCGACCAAAAACTCGCCTAAGGCGTCTATTGACAGGTTGAAAGCCAAAGTGGTTTCCAAAGGGTTTACACAAACCTTTGACGTTGATTATTCTGAGAACTTCTCACCCGTTGCCAGAATGGGATCGATACATACCATTCTCTATATTGCTACCAACAAAGTCTGGCCCATTAACCAACTTGATGTGAAGAACGCCAATCTTTATGGTGATCTTGAGGAGGAGGTCTACATGATGCAACCACAGGATTATGTAGTCAAGATGGAGCATATATGTCGACTACGCAAGGCCATCTATGGCATGAAGCAGAGCATGAGGGCATGGTTTGACAGGCTCACTGCTGAAATCAGCACACTTGGCTTTCATATAATGACATATGACTACTCTTCCTTTGTCAGACGGTGGTTTACTGGTACCTTCATTCTCGTGTTGATGATATGGTCATCACATGAGATGATAAAACTGGTATTCTAGAGACCATGACCTTCCCACAAAAGGTGTTTGTCACAAATGATCGTGGCAAACTTTGTTATTCTTGGCATTGAAGTGGTACGCATTATAGAGGGGCTTCATCTTTCACAAAGGAAATATTACCTCGATATTATGACAGAGGCAGGACTGCTTGGAAGCAAGCCACATGGCATCTCTGTAAAAGTGAAATAACACTCCACATCTACTGATCCAACATTTGAGCATACGATATGATATAGAAGCTTCGTAGAAAAATTGCTCTGTATTACTATCTCTAGACCAGATATAGCATGTGCTGTGTGCATAGCCATCCAGCATATCCAGAAGCCCATGTATAGTCATTGACGGGATGTTCTTCTGATCCTTTGGTATTTGAAGGAATCCCCTGGACGTGGACTCTTCTATGAGGTGAATGGGAACACTAATATTTTTGCCTATAATATACAGATTCTGACTATGCTAGCTCTATTGAGGATCGTGAATCCACTACAGGCTACGGCATGTTTCTCTAAATAATACATTTGTTTCATCAAGAAATCCAGTACACTAATTTTAATCTAAATCGGATATGGTTACATATGTCTTTGATTCGCAGCAATTTTATTATATGAATATATATGTATATGCGTCTTCTTAAATGGACATAGATACATGTAACATATTGATATCCATAATTATCTGTTTTGTTATGTATATATAGATATTTTAAAAGTAGTTGTAGATTACTTTTGAAAGAATAAATAATTAAATATTAATTTGAAATCATATTCGATATAATTGTTATGAAAGAGATGTATATTGTATATTTGTTTCATCTAGAAATCTATTATACCAACTCTAATCTACTAAATGAATATTATTACATTTGTATTAGATACGCTACTTATGTACCTATTAAAAATTGTACTAAGCCTTCTCCCACTATAAGTAGGGTTGGCTACATGGATTCTTGCTCAAATCCATGTCGCAAGATTCGACTATTTTTACGCTGGCCGTCGATTACCTAACGCAACCTCTGCAAGAGTGGGATTTGAACCATGTTCTTTTGTGTGGTAGACACACTGTACTTATGTACCTATTACCAATTTAAAATAGAAATAATACTTTGATATAGATTTATATCTATATTGGTAGCATTGTACATGTTTAATAATAAGGTTACATTCAATTATGAAGGTAATCTATATAATCGTTATGAAATAAATAGAGTTAGTATAATTGTTTCATCTGGACATCTCATATAGCAACTTTAATACGAAAAAATGTAATGTCATTAATGTCATCCCCATGGTATACATCTATAGGCACATGTATCTACGTTTTATTTTCAAAATAGATATCTATCACTTTGATATTCATAAATATCTAAATAGGTATCCATATATTTATTTTAACAATAGTAATAAATGTACTTTTAACCGTATTTGATGTAATTATTGTAAAATGAATACATGTGCTTATTTTATGAACAAGCAATACCATACAATATAAGCGTTTATTTAAGATAATATATAAAGTATTATTGTTATTAGGTGTACTACGGCAGATGTATGGTCATACATAAAAGTACCGGATTTGGAACGAAGTGATCAGAAGAAAAGTTGATATATCTCTGAATGAAGATAATATGAGAGAACGGCTTAAAGTAATTTGGTCATTTGTATAGGAGGACAATTATTCACCAGTTAAAAGATGCAAAATTTGGGATGTTGAGCCGGCTAAGAGAGGGTGAGGAAGACCCAAGTGTTGTAAGGACTATTAGAAGAGATCTTAATTATTTAAATCTAAGTCCTAGAATGACCCAAAATAAATTTGAATGAAGGAAAAGAATCCGCTTAAAGTGGGGAAAGGCTTTGTTGATGTTGTTGTCTTTGATCAGCATCAGTTTTATAAACATTTCTTTTTAGATATAATTTTTGTATTTGTATGGGTATTCATATTTTTAAAAACGGATATGGATATCGTATACAATCGTTTGCAATCCCTACTTGGATATGTCCATTGCAATGGCGAAGGAATTAACAAATATTTGTAGAACTAGAATTAACATATAATGATGAAAAGTATATCCCTTTGAAGTAAATATAGGAAGGAATGGAATCCCAGAACCCGTAAGTATCTGGGAATGGCAATTCCAATGTAGAGTGGAATTGCGATTCCAGTGTAATCTTTATGTTCTGACAATCATAGGAATGATGAAATCCGGAAAGGAATGAGAATTCCAATCCCCACTTTAATAGTGCATAATAATTAAAGAGGGTGAAGTGCGAGCGAAGTTGAAGAGAGGGGGAAGAGTCAGAAAGAAAGAGAGTTGTTGGCTATAGTCTTCTGGGAGGAAGGTAGGAGGTTTCAACCAAAGGGGAAGGACTGATTGGAGATGAGAGCCAAAGTTTTCTGAGTTTGAGGGGAAGAGGAAAGTATGTAGTGTCGTATGGTATCACCATCGACTCTCTCGAGCAAGACTCTCACATAACAACCATTGCCTTCAATGTGGTAGATTGCACCATGTCGCAACGAGGTCTGTAAATATCGAAAGGTGTTTCAAGTGTGGCAGTGATGACCATCGACATTCCGGGTGCAAAGTTCACAAGATTTGGCACTACTTAGGGGAGAGGTGGGTCATGTTGCCTCATTGGTGGAGCTGGCGGAGCAAGAGATTGTATCGGTGGTAGATGAGCATCGATACACTCAACGAAAATGTGCTTATGTCAAAGCATTAATGGGGTGCGTGATAAATGGACCACTAACTATCGAACATTAAGATGCGATATTAGGTATTTTGGTTGGTGATGGTTTTATGGGGGGTCATCAACGTTATAATTCAAATATCGATTGATCAAGAAAGAAGGTTGATTGATCAAGTCAAAATGGTTGATCGATCAGCTTGACTCTATAACATGAAAGTCAAAGTTAAAGGGTTGAAATGCAAAAAGTCATGATTCTTGGTGTCTTTTGCATTCTAAGACAATTACAGAATGCAAACTGGTTAAAAGAAAATACTTCATTTTCTTCTTAAGCTTGAGATCCTTCTTGAGCTGACGTTTCTTAGCTTTGAACTCCTTTGAAATTCTTAGCTTATTCTTCACTTAAGCTTGAGCTCATGAGGCTTGAGCTTGTTCCTGGTCCGGTATCATTCCTGCTCTTGACCTAACTACAAGCTTTACACATAGGTTTTGTTATCATGAAAATATGCATGCTCGTGTACTAACAACCTCCCACTTATGCATGAATTAACCAGATTAGTGGAAGCAAAGCATCCTCTACAGTAGAGATGGAGGAGGTGGGATTTGCAGAGGGGTGAAAATGTCATGCATTGCCAATATATCTCTGTCCACTTCTTTTTGGGATATTTTAGGGGTTTTCAAGTTAAGGTTGAGCGGTGAGCCAGTCTTTAGGTCGAGCTTATCGGATCATAGTACATATTCTACCAACTTATGCCATGTTCTCATTAAACCAACACCCATGGGGACCCCAAAAGTGGACCCATTAGTACTTAGTTGGGATCCCTCTTTATTCGGGCATGTAGACAATATCTTTGGGACCTGAAACAAATATAGGCACCTAGGTGATCAATATTCTTCCCTTTTTAGCTATTTAGACGTCTCCATCACCATCTCTGGAGCGGATCTTCAACAGTGATCAAGGTTCAGGAAAGTAGTATGCGTATGCGTTCGGACAGGTCACTGAATAACGATTAAGCGGTATGCGGAGGCATATGCGGGGTATATGCAGTTCTATGTGGTTTTCTATTTTTTATTTAAAAATAAATAAATACCTACAAAAGTGACTACAACTAAACTGAATTTATGAATAAATGTGGTCCAATAGAAAATCTAAGAAAAACGATTTTCATGTAGAGCTCAAAATAGTACAATTAAATATCAAAATCATCAAAGATAATATTATATAATCTGATTAATATATAGAATCAAAAAAATACAAGATCCAGATTCGATTAAACAACTGGACCTTAAGCGGGCACACGGAGTGCAGATGCGCCCGCACAGCCTGCATATACGGGCCATATATGCGCAATTGGCGCATAAAGCGGGGCTTCAAGTAATCGGTGCGCTGAAGAGGCCGCTTAGGCATATGTGGCCGCATATGCGGCCGCACGGACCACTTTCATGAACAGAGACAGTGATCTCCCATGAGCAACACGCTTAGGAAGGGTCTAAAAAGGCGATAAAGCGCTCGCGAGACTAATCATGGGGACAATCTTGTCATTAAAAATCATCTTTAATATTGGTTGGACAAGGAGTTTTGAATCTTGATTACTAATAAAGAAACATCACGTGGAGGTACAGGAGCTTGTGAATGAACTTTCACATTCTTGCATAGAAAAGAGTGAAATTAGTGTTGTTTGCTTGAGGGAGGTCTATCATTTTGGAGGGCAGTCAGCTCAGAGCAAATTGGGGACTTTCGTGCAAGAAACTTGCATCCCAAGACCATATTTAAATATTGTATATTTGCATCTTGCCAGATGTCAAAGATATCGAGTCCAAACCTCCCAAGTTAAAAGTAAGCTTTAATATTATTTATTTAAATATTTGTTTTGAAAAGGAAAGAGAGTATAAACTCGAGGTGGTTTACACCCAAATCTACTAGATCAAGAGATGTTTACAAGGCTCTGCAAGATGGATTACATTGTTCGTATAGTATTGGTCTTCCCTAAAGATTAACCCATTTCGTAAAAGCGAGATGACCCAAGCTACAAAAAATGGCCAAAGATAGTCCAAGCGAGAAGCAATAAAAGCGATTCAGATAGAAGCCCAAATAGCATTAAGGTTCGAGTAATTAAGTAATAAAAGCGCTAGCCACCTCCATATTTCCTCCGAGCGCAGGCACTCAAAGAATGAGTGTTTTAAAGTTTATGTGGACACCTCACATCCCGGGTAAGTCATATCGGTATCTTATGTCCACCTCCCACAAAAAACACTCATCAATAGCCAACATTTTTGTAATTGCCATAAGATCTTCGCGCTTGTAGTTAAGGGAAAGAGCCATCGAAAATAGCCACTAATAACTTTCAAAAACATAGTAAGAGCTTTATAGGCCTTTTTCACAGAAAAATTCCCATCCGCCTTATGTCCGCGAATCATGCTCATTAGAGGAACCCTCCCGTTCACCAAAGTCCCCAAGTAAATCCAAGAAATCCTACAACCACAGATTCAGTAGAACTTGAAGCAAATGGAGGGGAGTCAGAAATACTTTCATATGTACCTTTAAAATGAGTGCATCCTTATTGGGAGACAGCGCAAAAACCCTCAGGTATGTACCTGCCAATACAAGATCCCCAGTCTAAATAAACGTCCTTCCAAAATTGAAACTATCCCCTCTCGCCCACATACAGTATCAGCAAGTGCCGAATATGTGGCATCACAAAACAGATTCCTCTCCATAAAGTTGGTAGTATTGTATGAAGATTTTACCCAACTAAGGTGATAAAGTAGAAAAAGATCCCAAGGATATTGCTAGCGTTGTTTTCTAGAGAATATATATAAGGGAGATTAACCTCGTTTTCATTGCAGTCTCGTAGAACATGATTTACTTTCAATCTACTTGACGGAATGGTTTACGATGTTACAAGAAATGCTCGCCAACTCCCACTCCCCCTCTCTCTATATTGAACAACGCTGGTGTAGTAACTAGTTAGTATATATTATTTTTTATATTACTCGGTTGACTAAAAAAATGTGTGACCGAAGAGCAAAGGTGGTGTCATCTAACTGGCTTATAAAGCAAAAGTAGGGTATCTGTTGTCTCGAAAAATCTCTATGCGTTTCAAACAAATCATAAGATATGGCCATATCTCGAACCTAAAGTGGCAACCTCCTCCTTTCACCTATATCAAGATGTACAACATATTAAATTACAATTTAGTTCAAAAAAGATGGAAAAACACTAGTTACACTATCATATTGTATTATAAAATGCCAAAAGGAGCCTAAATGACATTAGTAGCACTCATGGGCAATTAATGACACCGGGGTGTATTGTTGTTACTTGAAACTCATTGATGATGCTTGCTTCACAGGGTTTTAAATATCATGATACCGCAATATATCGTTGATGCATAGGTATCAAGAGTTATATTGCATACTAGACCATTTTATCGGATATCGGTCAAGTCTCCTTGTCAGATTACCCTGGCCTGCCACATAAGATGATTGTGAATCATGCGGACAACTGCTCCATCTCTGAAGGTTCAAACAAAGAACATTGCTAATTATCCACATGTAGATCTCTGAAGATGGATCTCTCTCATAGAGATCACGAAGCATATTCTCTTACATAGGAACCTCGAAAGGATCTCATACTGGAGTTCACTAATAATGGAGTCTAAAAAAGAGCCTCGTCATCCTAGAATCAGATCTCTCCCATACTGGCTCAGAGAATGGGATCTCTACTCTAGAGTCCCTATAAATCGACATTAAACTCGGAGTACAAATCAAAGATGGGGACCTCTCAAATAATGATCACGCATCTGCAATCGAACTGGTATAGTCTGAAATCTAAACGTCTGAGTCGGTACTGGAAGGTATAAATCCACTTGCAGAACTCTACATGATACTCTCTTTTTCTCCTATACTCGTAGAAAAAAATGGGATGTCAACTTGTCAGTATTGATTGGCGATCATGAGATGATCGCAGACTGTCTGCTACAACAACTCGACAAGTTTGACTTGATTTCGGGCATGGATTGTCTGTCAACTCATCATGCATCGGTTAAACTTCAAGAAGACGGTTATCTTCAGGACTCCAGACTTACCCGAGATGACCTTTAAGTGTACATTACATGATTCCAAAATGGAGTATATCTCAATATTGAGAACTCATAGACTTGTTGATCAGGGATGTGATTCATATTTAGAATTTGTCCGAGTCATTTGAGGGACAACCGATGGCTCAGGACATCAGGAGAGTGTCATATTACCTTGATGTGTTCTCTGATGATTTGTCAGATTTGTCGCCTGAGAGAGATTGAATTTGAGATTACATTACTAATAGATACACAGCCAATCTCGATGACTCTCTGCCGCATGGCACCAGACAAGTTGAGAGAGCTGAAGGTGCATTTGTAGAAATTACTTGATGTGGGTTTCGTGAGGTCGAGCACTACACCTTGGAGTGCTCCCATTCTTTTTGTTAAGGACATATCGATGAGATTGAGCATAGATAATAGACAACTGAAAAAGAAAACGGTGAAGAGTTGATATCCACTGCTACACATCCATGACTTGTTCGATCAGCTACAGGGACCTTTAAGATTTTCAAAGATCGATCTCCAATATGGCTACCATCAGCTGAGGATTAGAGAATCATGTATTCTAAAGACAATATTCAAGACACGATATGGGCATCACAAGTTTGTTGTGATGTCGTTTGGGCTCATAAATGCCCATGCGACATTCATGGACATGATGAACAGGATTTTCCATCCATACTTGGACAAATTTGTGATAGTAGTAATTGACGATGCGCTAATTTATTCCTATAATGAATGGGATCATGTGAATCAAGGTCTAAAATAGTGTGAGGCAGTCTGAGGCTTTTTTCCAAAATTAAGGCGAGGTGTAAGCGTCGAGGCGGTCGAGACATAAGCCTCATTTTTTAAAAAAAAATAAAATTAAAGCATAATACATTGAAATATATATATATATAGTATTGGTAAGTTTTGCCAAAACACATTCAAGAATAATTTAAAACTAGTAAAAGATACAATACATAAATGATGAAGGCATTGAAGCTCAAAAAAACTAATACTAAGCCACTAATACACGGAATATCAAGTTTCAATTCTAACTTCAATGATTCTATATGAGTATTGAACTAAGTTTAACTAAATACTAAAGTACAATAGAAATCATAATCTTTAGTGTGACTTTTTTCTACTAATGATATTATTTTTATTCAATTATTCACAATAAAATGTAGTAATTATTTTACTTCATGTGTTTATTTTTCAACATTGCTTCTTCATAGATGTGATAACTATTCTAAGATTAACAACTTATGCAACCAAATAACAACATCAAGTTGCAAACTTGCAACTAATATAAAATATATTTATTACGATTCAAATAAAAATTTGTGTGCAATAGAATTAGTATGTGTAGATGTATAAAAATTGAATATGATAAATAAAAATCAAATATGATGTATAAAATTAAAATTTCGGTCATTTCGGTCATTTTTTTGTACTAAGCCCCCAAATTTCGGCCAATATATGCATTTCGGTCGAATTTCTGTTACCCGCTGAAACTGAATTTTGGCAAAATTTGAGCCCATGGTTTAACATGGAAAAAACACGAACATAAAAAAATATATATAATGCTTACATAAAAATATGATCATGTGCAAAGCATATAACCAAAAAGGGAAAAAAAGCCTCGTGCTTGAGGCTTACGCTTCTGCCTAGCACCTCGAACGCCTCACGCCCAATCAAGGCGTACGCCGCACCTAGGTAACCCAAGATGAGCGCCTCAGGGAGATTATGGCGCCTCACCTCAAGGCATATGCCTTTGTGCCTCAAGGCGGGGCTTTTTAATAATGCGAATAATCTAAAGACAGTCATGGACACATTGCGAGAGCACAAGTTGTATGCCAAGTTGAGCAATTGTGAGTTCTGATTATCCCAGGTCTCTTTTATTAGGCATGTCATTTCTAGAGCAGTATCACAATTGATCCTACGAAGATTAAGGTAATCATGTCTTGGGAGTAGTCCAAGACAATCACTCAAAATTATACAGTATATATATTGAAGCTTCAAGTAAAGATGCAGCAACGAGACACATGATTACTTACGCATCACGTCAGTTTAGGTCACATGAAAGAAATTTTCCCACAAATGACTTGTAGTTGGCGGCAATTGTCTTCGCCTTGAAGATTTAACGCCACTATATCTATGAGGTGAATTTCAAGATTTTCACAAATTACACGAGTTTGAAGTATACTTAAATCAGAAGGAGCTAAACAAGAGACAACGCAGGTAGCTTGAGCTATTGAAGGATTTTGATTGCACGATATCTTACCATCTCGGTAAGGAAATGTGGTGGCAGACACGCTAAGCAGGAGATCTCATGCAGAAGGTACGGTAAATTGGCTATACACATGAGATATGTTCAAAGCTTTGACTAATTGGCATCCTCATGAGAGTGCGTCCATATCTATTGTCGTACCTTGGTGATTCAACATTTCTTGGATCGCACGGTAGAAGGGTGAAGGATAGATCATTGAATTCGAGACAAATACATGCGGGCCATCAATACCTATGATCATATGACCATAAAGACCGATCATCTTCAAGAATTCCTTTAGGTATACTCTACTAACCACATATCACTATTGACAACATTAATGACAAAAGACCTAGATCTGTACGGTCAACCATAGAAAGGATTGAGAAAGGATGAGGAATCAAGTCAATGAAGGAAATAGCTGCAAGAGTTGTTGATTATGGAGACGGTAGCTTCTCACGGCATAGAGCCGTCAGAAGAACTATGCAGACCGGTGGGGAAGAGATTTCGAGTTTCAAGTAATCTGATCCTTTTCTCTTAATCAAATTGCATATATGGATTACTGAGATTCAACCTAATCTCGTACTAATAAAATTCCTGTATGAGATTGGGTGTTGTTGCGAGTATCTCCCATGAAGGGAATACAGAGATTCAGTATTCACGCCAAGCTAGCACCATGATATGTTAGATTGTTCGAGATTCTTGATCGAGTAGGGAATGTGGCATACCTAGTAGCCCTTCCTCCACATCTTTCTAACATACATGATGTCTTTCACATATCCAACCTGAGGAAGTACGTGCACGACCCTCGACACGTCATCAGCTATTTAAAAATCAAAATCGATGTTCGTCAATCGGATATCAATTGATATTTTAAAATCGCAAAATTTAGCCATAAATCAAAATTGTATCTCAAGCATTTCGGATATTCATACCCGATCTAAAATATATGAATATTATATCATTTTAGTCATCATTTCGAGACGGTCAAAACAAGCTATTGTTCGTCGAAATCTGAGACTCAAAGTACGCAGAGGTCAATTTTAACACCTTAAATAAATGCAAGAAAAATGGTTTAAAATAATAAAAAAAATATTTTTTTTGACATCAGTAACTGACATCAGCATGTTAATGTCACTGTTGATATCATGACTGATATCTTTAAAAAAAAGAATCCAAGGAATGTTCTACGAAGGAACCTTCCTTCTTTTCTTTCCTAATTCCCCAAAACCCCAAATGTTTCTAGCCGAGAGGGAGGTCATCGTTCTTCCCTCTATTCCAGCAAATCAAAAGGATCTTGAAGCCCTGTAGTTGGCCGAGATTGCTGCAACAGGCAGCAGGAAGCTGTTGGACTGTTGCTTCTGGCTCCAGATTCCAACCTTATATACTTGTGATTCCCAATTTGGAGATCTTTCAAAAGGTACATCATCTCCCTTCTAATTGCTACCATGCAAGAACAAACTCCTTTCAATGTTGCCTTAAACATTCTTCATGAACTACCATGTATGAACAAACTCCTTTCTTTGTAGCCTTAAGCATTTTTCATGATGTTAGCTACTAATCACCATCTTCGTTGAGATTGACATAGAACTTATAGTCTGCATGTCATCAATTACACCTACAGTATAACTCTTGTACACTGAAATAGTATTAAGAGCAATCCTTTTTTCCAAACTATCTAAATCATTTAGATTCTTCTTTCAAATTTTAAATACAATCTTCTATAATTAATGATAGGTATTTCCCAAGACACATAATATTTAGGCTTATGAGTATGAAAATTTTCAATCAAGGTTCTAAATCATTTAGGGTCTCTTAAAAGGCTACCTCACTACTTAAGTTTTGGTTATCGTTCCGCCAACAGGCTTGGCGATGATTATAGCTGAGTTTGGCTAAGAGATGAGATCAATCACAATTGAGATTGACATAGAACTTATAGTCTGCATGTCATCAATTACACCTACAGTGTAACTCCTGTACACTGAAATAGTATTAAGATCAATCCTTTTTCCTAACTATCTAAATCATTTAGATTCTTCTTTCAAAGTTTAAAGTCAATATTTTATAATTAATGATAGGTATTTCCCAAGACAAAAAATATTTGGGCTTATGAGTATGAAAATTTTCAATCAAGGTTCTAAATCATTAAGGGTCTCTTAGAAGGCTACCTCACTACTTAAGTTTTGGTTATCGTTCCGCTAACAGGCTTCGCGATGATTATAGTTGAGTTTGGCTAAGAGATGAGATCAATCACAATTGAGTTTGGCTAGAGTTGAGATAAATCACAATAAAGTTTGATATAATAAAAAATCAGATCAGATCCAAATCTTCTCACTCTCAAGATCCATTAGCATAATCTCTGAATGATAAGAAAATAGCATATACATATGATTCATCAACTAATATATATATATATGAAAGATTATGAGGCAGTGGCTAATCATAGGGCATACATACAAAATAGTTGAAAACCATTTTTTCATGCATGCAGAACAGTTGAAAACCATTTTCCATGCAGTTAGTTTTGTTAAATTTAAATATTAATACATTTCTACTTACTTTCTTTTGTACGCATAATTCTTATTATTATTAAAATACTGGGACGTATGCAACAACCGTTGACATCCTTCTGGTTCCATGCATTGTAGACATGCAAAAAGCATGCGTCAAAGTAGCAGATTGATAATCCCGAGCATTCGTTTCTATATTTAACGGTACAATTGTTACAGTTTTTCTTTCAGTTTATGTAATAGTGTTTTTCTTTCTTTTTTATACATTTTGGGATACACGTATACGCTATCAGCTTCTTTTGTTAAATGGTGTATGTATGTGTGGAAACAAATGAAATGAATTTTGGTGGTATTTCTTATTTTATTTATGGAAATTACAATATTTATAAATGTCAAATGCGAAACGCGAAAAATTTTCCCTGAATTTCATTTGTCTAATGGGACCATTATTGAATGTAATACTGCAAATACCATGTAAACAAGTATCACAGTTTGATATCGGAGCCAGGTTTCGATCCTAGGATCTGTGGGTTATTGGACCACCACGCTTCTGCTGCGCCACTCCGATTTTAAACTGTGACGTCCTTGAATCCAAGTGACCGTTTGCACGGCAATCGCGTTATTATATCTAATAATGATTGCATTAAACAATATGAAATTCAGAGAAAATTTTTTACGTTTCGCATTTTACATTTATATACAATGTAACAAACACAGAGACAACAAGAAATGCAACCAATATTCATTTCATTAATTTCCATATATATACAAATATAACAAAAAAGGTAATAAGTATACATATATACCAAAATGTATAGAAGAGAAAGAAAAACACTTTTACAGAAATTAAATCGAAAATTATAACAACTATCTCGTCGGATATAGCATCGAATGCTCGGGATAATCAATTGTTACTGCCAAACATGCAAGGATGACAACAATTATTACATGCATCCCAGCATATTAATAATAAAAAGAATTTAATGCGTCCTAAAGAAAGCAAGTACAAAGAACATGTTATAAAAATTATTTTTATCAGACTAAGAGGTATTACCACGGTTGTCAGAGAAGCTAGTGAACATGTAGAAAACTTAGTTAGGAAGCATTTTACCTCACCGCATGGCTACGTAGGCACCTCAACCCTAACGCTTCTTTACTGCCTTAGAGTCATAGTGTGAGGTCTTACTCAGACCAAGACAGAAGATCCGTCAAACATGGATTTTAAAAAATAAATAGGTGATAGCATAAATATAGATCATATTAATCAATATATAAAAATGTTAATGATGGATAACTGGGGTAGGATGATTAAGTCAGGAAATTCACATACAAAATAAACTTGAAAACCAATTTTTATGCAAGTAGCTCGTTTAATCTAATTATCATACCCTATCTACTTCCTATCTTTTGGAGCCACTGAATTACATGTTATTTTTAATTAATTAGATTGTGCTTAATTTTTAGTAATATTATTCTTCTCCCTAATGCATGGATTGTAGAATAAGTGCATGCATCGCAATAGTCCGACAGTTGAACCTGAGCTTCCGCAGTTACTCACACTTGCTATAGTTTTTTTCAGGACATTATAAATAATTTTCTTTCAAATCTGCGGCAATTAGCAATACATGTACGTAACGGAGTTCTTTTGCTAGATGTAAATTTATATGAAAATTAATGCAATATAAATCGGTGATACATTATTGGTTCTATGGCTTGTTAGTTAATTATGGATGTCACTCGAAACACGAAAATTTTTCCTTAAATTTCAATAACCTAATGCGATCTCTAGTGAACATGATACTACGAGTTTTGTGTAAACGAGTATCCGAGATTCACGGGCTTCACACTTTTAGCCCTTGTATGTATCATTAGTCAATCACAAGATCTCCTTTCTGTTCTAAGATCACCATGTCACCTTTTACCGAAACAAAGCCCTTGGTCACAAATATTATGGTGCAAGGCACTACTATCAAACTTACAGGAATAGAAAATTCTGTATTCTGGTCTCGATCTTTTATGGTGTTCATTGGTGGTCAGAGAAAACTCTACATCCAAACTCAAGATCCTTTAGATGAAAAGGATAAAGAGTATAAAACTAGCGGACTGACAACTACTTGGTTATCAACTGGATGACAAACGTATTGAGGCTCGCATTCTTCGTCACAAAAATACAGTAAAGAAAATGTGGGAGGATCTCGAGCAAAATGTGGGAGGATCTCGAGCAAAGAAAATGTGGGAGGATCTCGACAACATCTCTGAAAGGGTCCTCTAGCTAGAGCATTGGTGAGCATGTTTGTTGTCTGCCCACAAGAACTGACATGGGGTGTAGAAATGAGCCCCTTCTAGACCATATCTCGAGTGTAGTAGCAATCTACCTTGATATGCTTGGTACGCTCATAAAAGGTTGGATTGTTGGTAATCAACAGTGCGGCCCGATTGTCGCATTAGAGGAACAAAGGAAGAGGCACCTCAATGGCTAAGTCCGTCAGAACAAATCTAACTCACATCATCCTTGTGTTGCCTAGTGCCATTGCTTTGCACTTTGATTCACCACTCGATCTGGCGACAACAGTCTATTTCCTGTTCTTCCAGCTCTGCACTTTGATTCACCACTCGATCTGGCGACAACAGTCTATTTCCTGTTCTTCCATGATACTAATTCCCTACAAATACTGCAATCCCAGAAGTTGACTTCGTCCTGAAGATCATCATAAAGGAAGGCATTTGTCACATCAAGCTGGTACAGAGACCAATCATGTGTGACAGCAATAGAGAGAAGAACCCGAAGATTGGAGTGTCGAGCTACTGGAGAGAAAGTGTACTGATAGTCCACCCTAAAGGTCTGGGTGAACCCATGAGCTACAAGTCGTACCTTGTAGCGATCAATGTTGTCAACAATAACATAAGCCATCAAAAAATATACCATACAAGAATTATTTTCTGAAAAAATAAGTTGGTTCACACAAAAAGAAAAGAGAATAAACCATGAACCTTCATCTACACGGTCCCAAAAGCTAGAGGGAAAACTATACAAGGAATTCTAGGCATAGAAGCCTACCTCTGGGCGAGTGCTCGGATCCCCGTTGAGCTTTATGAGCATTAGTTCCTGCTCAACTTGAGGTTCCATCGAAAAATCTTCAACCTAGATAATCCATAATAGATTGAAAAACAAATGTAAATAGTGAAATTTTGTTTTGCAAAAAGTTCTTTTTTTTTGGAAAATCTGATGTAGTTTCTGTTGGAGTATAAGTTGTATGCGCCTCTTGTGTTGTAGCAGGGTAAATGGATCCTGGAGGAGATCCATTTACCCGATCTAGTGTTTAGTCCCACATCGTCCAACGGTGGGACTTGGAGGCTCTAGAGAGGCTATATAAGGAGCCCCAGACCTCCTGTATCCATTGAGAAAGTGCAATGCATAACACGCCCCTTTGAGGGCTTCTCCCGTGGTTTCATCCCGCTCCTCACGGAGTAGGGTTCCACGTAAAAATCACATTGTTCTTCTTCTTTGTTTATCTTTTCCATGTTTACGCTTCCGCTTCCAATTTTCTAACATGGTATCAGAGCGGGTTCGATTCTCGAGGAGATTTTTTTCATCTTTTGTTCGAGATTCGATTTTTGAAGATTATTCAGTATTTATCTGTTGTTTGAAGATCTGTACGATGAGATTGAGATTCGATCCGTCAAATTATTGGTGAAGATTATATGTTTAAGATTGTATTCCAGAAATTTTAGGGTTTTGAAACCCTAATATTGCTCAGTTTCAAGCAACATCCAGTCCCAGATCTCGCGCTTCCGATTTTCCCCAGCAGATCTTCCTCCTCACAGGCGGCACCCATCTCTCAGGGAGCGCAACCAACGATGCTCAGCAGTCCGGTACCACCACTCTATATCAATGCAGCCCATCGGGCGGTGGCTCAGGCGGAGCCCCAACCCCAGCCCACTCGTGAAAGGCGGTGTGCATCCCCGCGCGAAGCCCCTAGACTCCCAGGCATCGCTCCTCCTCCGAGCCCCAACGGCATCTCCAGGCTTCACTACGACCTGAGACACAACCACGTCCCATCCAGTTCGCATCACCAAGAACCAATACAGCAAGTGCTGCGCCTCCCTCTCAACGGCGACACTCAGATCATGCCGCCCCTTCACGCGCGGCACCCCCTTGTGACATCTAGCAGCGTGCGGCGATGCCACTCCTCGTGCCCAAGCCTCCATGCCTCTCCCACGACCCTTGGCCCCAGGTGAGGCGGCGCACCCCTCGCGCATCCCCTCTGCGGCATGCCAGAGGGCTCTCCAGGCGATGTCCTTTACCCACAGCAGGTCGCCGCACCATCGCCTGCCCCCACGCGCAGAGGAGCTTCAGCAGCCGCACACCTTCTAATTCCCTACTCGCGCGGCCGCCGCACTCGGCGGCACTCCTTTGTGTCCCGCCGCGCTCGCCACTGCACGATCCCACGATCGCCAGCAAAAGAAAGAAGGGTTCCTGGCATGGCGGCGGCGTGAAAGAAGACCCACGTCGGGTGGGGGTTTCCTTAGAAGGGTTCCTGGCAACCCTATGGGTAGCGGGTCCCTTTTTATTTAAAAAAAATCTTTGGGGGATGCTGTTGGTTAAGCTCAAGTGGGCTGAAAATAAAAAAAGGAGGCTCATTCGGTGATAAAAAATGAAGAGAGCGGCCTGCGGTAAAAAAAATTGAAGTTGTTTTGTAGGCCCAAATGGGCTAAAGTTTTGAAAAAATGGAAAAAGAGGCGCATACATTTAGAAAGTTGTACGCATTAAAAAAAAGAAAAAGCCGGAAAAAAAATGAGTCAACGGCTTACAAAAAATGTATTGCGAAAGCCGATTAAAAAATAATGATGAAGTTGACTATTTGATGTTGTTTTCCCCATTCCTTTGTCTTCTCCCAACTTGGTCGACGTCCATGTTTTCCGACCAGTATGGGAGAAAGGGAGAGTATATGTAGAGTCACAGGTATGTTCATTTTCCAGACTCCAGATATCAGTCTCCAGACCAGCCAGATGATCAGACTCTACAGTTCGGTTTCAGACTCAACGATCATTGTTTCTGAGTCTCCAGTTTCAGATACACACATGGATGCGATCAATTTCAGATGAGCATATGTTGCCATCTTTTGTTTCATGCTCCCCATCATCCTTGTTGTTCGGCCAGAGTTTTCATGTGAGCCATAGGGGCTCCAGAGCAGAGGACCATTCCCTTGAGGGCAAGGGTTTTCATGTGGTATCATAGGTACACCAGAGCAGTGCACCATTCTCTGAGCTAGATGGGAGAGACCCAGTTCTCCGACTAGGAGACTTCAAGCGCAGTTAAGACTCGATGGTCAGATTCCGAGTCTTCAGTTGTCTCACACTCCAGCCCGTTCGTCATCCTCACCTGCACGGCATGAGAAGCAACGTCCTCGACTGCAGCAATGTGCGCGTTGGGTTGATATTGTCCGTAGTGTCATGTAGCGTTGAGTTGAGTTTCTTTCTATTTGTCCAAGCTGAGCATTGCATGCTCCAGCTTGAGGGGAGTGTTGGAGTATAAGTTGTATGCGTCTTTCGTGTTGTAGCAGGGTAAATGGATCCTGGAGGAGATCCATTTACCCCATCTAGTGTTTAGTCACACATCGTCCAACGGTGGGACGTAGAGGTTCTGGAGAGGCTATATAAGGAGCCCCAGACCTCATGTATCCATTGAGAAAGTGTAATGCATAACACGCCCCTTTGAGGGCTTCTCCCGTGGTTTCATCCCGCTCTTCACGGAATATGGTTCCACGTAAAAATCCCGCTGTTCTTCTTTGTTTATCTTTTCCATGTTTACGCTTCCGCTTCCAATTTTCTAACAGTTTCTTAGTAAGGAACCTTCGTAACATTGACAAGTCGGTGTTGTTCTACGACTTGATGGAAAACTCGCTCAATCCAACAACAAGAGACTGTATATTGTATCCCCTTCTTGCAAAAACACCTGCTACGTTTATCATGCCACTTTCATCGCCAATAAACACAGAAATGATATGTCGCTTCAACCTGTAAATATAAGAAGCCTCTGTAAAGAGCAATTTTTCTGGACATGCATTATTTTACCATGTGCAATCAATTGACTTATTAATGATGTAGCCATGGTATTCTTTACTAGTTTAAATAAAATGATTAACTGACAATCAATCCCAAGCCCATGTGTATAATTCCAACAGATGAATCACACAGTAAACAGGAAATGTAAATCACTCATATAACACAAGTTAAAAAAATAGAAAAGGTTTGCATATAAGGGGTTAGGAAGGTTAGCCTTTATACTTCACATGCTTAGCATGTTAAGAATTTAGCATTGAGGCTAGAATACAACCCTCAGGAATGTCGCCGACATTAGCCCTGATGCCAAAAGCATAGTAAATTTTAATCACGTTATTTTTTGTTTTTATATTAAAAAATGGCATTCCACATCCATATCATTCATGCTCTAAAAGATTCCATTACGAGTAGACAAAACTGTTATTTATCAGTCACCAAATCAGTGTGGAGAAAAGAAACAGTTTCAAGAATTTTACCCTAAATAGTACAGATAGAAACTAGG
The DNA here is from genome assembly GCA_037367405.1 of Ottelia alismoides. Taxonomy (NCBI): domain Eukaryota; kingdom Viridiplantae; phylum Streptophyta; class Magnoliopsida; order Alismatales; family Hydrocharitaceae; genus Ottelia; species Ottelia alismoides. Next base: position 126,646 of record JAZKJV010007787.1, on the reverse strand, counting down.
CGTAGCAAAAGAAAGCGAAGAAGGCAATTAGTTAAGAGAAGGAAAAATCATCGGGGTGCGTGTATTTTGAATCAGATTGGAAGCTCTATGAGATATTTCAAGATATCTGCAGTGAGAGAGAAGAACATCAAGAATGAAACTGAAAGAGTGCAAGTGGCATGTAAAGACACATAGCAAGGCCAAAGATTTATTTTTGCAAGCTTTGTATGGAGACTGGTCAAGATCACTGGTAGCTATTAATATATACTGTCTCATCACGGCTACACCTACCGCATGTTCACCATGAAAAACCTCACCACCTACAGTAATTGAGTGAATGAGGACTCTTTTGCGTCTCCAACTTGCCTATGCAAGAAAAAATCATGGCATTAATGTCACTTTCTTTAGGCCTTTTCTGCATCGACCTTTGCTTCCATTCAACCTCCCCCTTCTAACCCTCCTCCTCAATGATCTTATCATGATCGCTTCAACACGGTATCTCAGCCTCCACCAGATCCTGACATCCCACTCATCCTCAAACCCAACGAGCCTAATAATCTCATCCTAGGCATGTGATCTCCTTCATTATTGCTCAAAGAAAGTCTCATTTCTAAAATCGATAGACATTTTACTAATCGTTGCAAGTTTCAGACTTAATCGCTTTGTTGTTGCTCCATTGACAAGGAGACAATATCAAAAATCTGTAATCTATTTAAGAAAACCCTCTTCCATCAACCAAAAAGAGAAATCAGGTATGGTTTCTAACAAGTTCGCTAAATAACCAGACCCACCATAAACAAAAGGGGCAGCTGTCTTGGGAATAAATTCCCCTGATACCACCTCCAAATAAGAATTGCGCCATAATAGCTTCCCTTAATGATGATCCTCTCACATCAATTTGGTCTTCGGACACCCACGGGGAATCCCAAAATAGCAGCTCCAAGATTTTCCGACATATCGTCAATTACCGCCCCAACAATCACCAATCGAATGTCATAGCATCCAACCATCAGCATGACAGGAAACAAGAATGTGGAACGACCAATCTTGAGCTCCATGTGTGCACTCCTAACCAAATCCTTGATCTGCATAAGGAATCCATAATATCGTCCGGATGGAGGTTAACGCTTAACACTGCCACCACATCACCCAAAACAGAAGGGTGTGCCTAATCGTGATGATATCGCGGCAACACAAAGAAATCCATGATACCGGTATTGTCCAATGAGTTATGAGCTTCGACGTGCCATCCACAAAGTGAAGGCTATGCCAATTTGACCGACGAAGGAAGTCCCACCCCACGGACGGTGATCATAGTCCTAGCTTCAACATCGAAAATCCCTCGAACACACAAAGTCTCGAAGGCACCAACCAGACCTTGTCAACACCAATGACATCCCTTCTTGTTGCATCGAACACACAATTGTTTCTTACCGATCTTTTAGTTTTATCGTGGATATCTCTTTTGTCAAAGTCAAGTTTACGATATTTTCCTCCATGCCCCTACCGAGATTCAGTTGTAGCATTGTAGGGGGTTCTCTACCTCCACGTCAATGCTAGATGTTTTTTCCTCTAGCCCCATGTTGTTAGAGGATCTCCCCACCATCTCATTGGGTAGATGGAGCTACGAGTATCCCTCATGGTTGGAGTTGTTGGTTCCAGGTCGGTCTCTCACGGACCCTCCCACTTTTATTAGTAAGGGTCCATTGTACCCTAAGAAGAGGAAAGGGGCTTCCCTATCTACCCAAAGCCTACCCTTTTCGTTAAGGACTCATCCAGGTTGAAGTATTATATTCGTAGGCGACTCATAGCCTTGTCCCCTGAGGCATTTACTAGCGCGACATCCAAGTAAGCTCTGTCACTATGTATGTTTGAACCAATGCTTTGTTTAGTGAAGATATTGCTAGATATGTAGGCATTGTGTGTACCATAGGGCACATATTTGTTTCCCAATGAAGACCGTCTCTTGAAATATGATGGGTCTAGGTTACCCAAAGAAGAGGGGAGCAATCAGAAGACTCTATCTGAATGATATGGTGACATTATCTTTCTCTAGGAGACAAAGATTCAGCTGTGGACTAGGCAGATTTGGTCCTAGATCGGAGATAATCACTTTTCTAAGAACAGGGTAGTGGTAGGTTGGCAGCTACTGGTAGTGTTAGGGCCTGCTTGTAGCATGTAACGATGATACTTTAGAGAGGAAATCTGAGCCATGTGGTATATTTTTTTGAGAAAAGATGGGATGGGCCTCTAATAGAGGCCCATCCAAAAACATGCATTATATGTGCTAATGAAGAACAAGGGAAGCAGTGCACGCACCGTCTTCTCTTACATGTATTATCCCATTAATCATACTCCGCATGCTAACCTCTAATCCGAACTAAGAGCTGCCAGGAACTTTTACTCATCATAGGACTGGTTGATTAGGGTTGACTTCAATAACACGTTGCTCTCCATCGTTCGACCGAATTTACGCGAGGCGCAAGACCAAGGCTTGATGATGAATATGTGATTAGTCATCTTAATGTCTTAATTTTGGATTGAATCCCTCAACAGAATACCAAATAAATGCACATAAATTCAATAAATTAACAAAATAATACTTGCAACAAAAACAGACTAATAATGTCTATTTCTCTTATAAATAAGTCCACAAAATAATTCAAAATACACAAAATAAATAAGGATTGAAATGTGTAAATATCCCTACGTAAATAGCTCAAATTTCTTCTATTTTTGATAAATTCATATCTAACTCCTTCTGACTTGATTTTTATATAAAAATATACATTAAAATACAAAAATGTAAAATAAATCCCACCTTAAATAAATACTCTTAGATCTTGAACCAAAGAAGTCGTAAAGTCAAACTGTAAGATGCAAATGTAAGATGCAAAATAAACCCAAATCAGCCTATCTAAAGGCACCAGATTGATACTCGATAGAATGATGATCACCCGCCCACCCCCACCAAAAAAACCACAGAGACAACATTGAAGATCTCATACCCCAGAAACCGATAGCAATCCCAGTTATAAGGAAATGCACAAAGAAGACAACAAAGATCTCACCACCCGCAGCAAGCCCAAGACGTCGATGTGAAACCATCAACCATCGAGGCCAAGGCCATTGTCGACACCAGTTCCACCAAATCAGACATGCTTGATGCCGCCTCACCCCCAGTCCCCACATCAGCAGCAAAATCGCCACAATCTTCTCCCAGGAAATCATTGGGCGAGATAAGTATCATCCATAGACAAATCTTTTTGAAGGGTTTTAGATAAAGCTCGAGAAGATGTATGTAGAAGCTGGCTAATAAAAAAATCCTGGACTCCCTTATTTTTGATATTTTTATGTTTGCTCCCGAGTAGTAGGTCTCATGTTAAAAACGTCTCCCCTCCCTCCTTGTTCTTCCTTATCCCTCTCTCTCCTCTCCAACCTCCTCCTTCCGCATGCCCAGTGCCAAGTCCTACATAAACGCCATAAGTTCACTTCATTCTGAAAGATGGAAGTATATGACAGTAGTGTTCAAATATAATCAAGGTAGCAGGTATTCAACTTAATCGAGACTAATGTGCTATATATAATACATGCAGGAGGGAGTAAATTATTGAGCGAGATAATGTAAATGTAAAATCAGATCCAATCCGATCTGTAGTACGATGGATTGGATCGAATTGGATAGGAGTATTTCAAGAATTGGATTGGATTCGAAAAAATAAAAATCAGTTAAGATTGGATGGGACAAGGAATAAGCTAGAATCCGATCCAATCCGATACATATGCATGCCTATGGAAATGTACTGTTGAAATGTTACAAAAGAATACGGATATGTAATGTGATACAACTGATCATATAAAAAAACAATAGAAATTGATATGATTGGATTAATTTTGCATGTTGGTGGCTTGCATGCGACATGTACATATATGTATCTATTTTGATTGGATCAATCATTAACTTGATGAGATTGTGATACTGTTGCATATTGTCACGAGTCAAACACACTTCCTTAGAGATAGATATACATTTATATTTCAGATATGCATTTTTTGAGAGACCAAATATGATGGTGCCTTAAAAAGGTGTGCATATCGAAAATCCAGCGTGCATGTAAGGAAATAAACTTTATAGTCTCTCATATGAAACATATATGTTTATATTTAATAAGCTATAAGATGATAGCACACTCATGGGATATTAGGTGGTAGAGCCCCGCAAGTGGTCACAATATATAGGAAAATATGATACATATTCAAAAGAGTTTTTATCCCTTGTGCCCTTCTAAGATATTGTAATACCCACCTCAACTGTCACCATCCACCTCCTCCGGACCTCCGCCTTCAGTGAATAGCATATCTTCAGCAACTATGTTTGCCTTCAAGTTGAACCTAGGTGAACCACCATGAATAACCCATTTTCGTCTTCCTTTTCTGATCCCATCTCATTCTTCTCAATTCAACTCAATTCCTTTTTGTTCTTCGCCCAATCTATCTAATCCTTTTAACTGTTTATACTTTCCCGTATTTTAAATTCTTCTTTATTTTATTGTTCTGAGTCCATATTAGTACACATGCTTTGGATCACACAGCAAAGGATTTGTAATTTGAACCACACGTTGAAGTCTCGACAATAGTACACATATCCATATCAAACATTGGAGGCTTCGACTTGATACCAAACACCAAAGTTCATGCGTGCTGGGATCAAATACCCCAAAGTCCTAAAAACAACTATTTGCGTGCTTACTTAAGGTCCTTAAAATCCATCTTCAGGCATATTCATTATAAGTCATTTAATGCCAAGTAGAGATCATTACAAATTGTTATGAATTTTGAAAGTATTGGAGATCGATGCCGGTTAAGATAATATTAAATCTCAGAACGTAGTTAATAACACAAATTGATCATGACTACATATATTAATGACATTTAATTAATATGACTACAAATTAATCATACGCCTTGTCATATGCTCTATTTATTTTTCCTCGCATTGCATCTCGTCATCATATTTTCTATTTATTTTCTGACATAGAAATTAATCAAACATTTAATTCCAACTTCAATGATTCTATGAGTATTGATTAAGTTTAACTAAATACTAAAGTACAATAGAAATCATAATCTTTAGTGCGACCTTTTTCTACTAATGATATTATTTTTATTCAATTATTCACAATAAAATATAGTAATTATTTTACTTCATGTGTTTTATTTTAAAATTTTTACACCCATAACCCTGAGTAATATCGCAATAACATTCATAACCCCGTATAATCGCGAATTACATGAGAAACCCCGAGTAATGCTTAACTCTTACATTACATGACCTTGTATTATATTGTGTTTGGGATATACGTTATATTTGATGGTTTCCATTAAAAAAAGACAAAACTACCCCTTAAACTCATTCTAATTTACAAAACATGCCATCTTCTTTTCCAACATCACCTCCTCCTCCCCTGCTTCGCCGCCGCCGATCTACTCCTGGGCCAAGCTTATCCTCCTGGTGTCCTGCACTACCCCCCGGCTAGGCCCACAGGCTCCCCTGCCCTCCCTCGCTCGCCTGCGCACCACCCACTCCCCCCCCCCATGCCTGCAGGCTCCCCTACCCTCCCTCGCTCGCCTGCGCCACCCCCCCTCTCACCGCCATGGTCGCAGGCCCGTCGAGCCCCTCCCTCGCCTGCGGTTCCCCCGCCCCACCACCGAGCTCCTCCCTCCCCCCGCCATGTCTGTCGATTCCCTCCCTCGCCTGGGAATCTGGGATCCCCCCGCTCTTCGGCTGCCGCAAATGCACCCTGTGCAAGACCCTGTCGCCCTGCAAGCTAACCCACCTGTGGAACCGCCTGCCTTCGACATCCCCACCCTTGGTGGAACCTCTGCAACACTGCAAACCCCCACTTCCCCCCCCCCTTCACCACGGAACCGCCTGGGTCAAACTCCCCTGCATGGTCCCTCGGATGGGTCGACTCCCCCCACCCGCGGTCTCCCCGCGTCGAACTGCAAACCCACGGATGCTCCGCCGCAACACTCTCGCACAGTCCTTGTTGGCTCCCTCCTCGAACCCCGCCGGCTTCCACCATTGATGGGATCTTTTTTTAAGTTAATCTCAAACGTTAGAACATTGATTGGTTAGATTAACTCAATCATCTGGTTGAGTTAATGAAGTAACGAAAGGTTATGGATGTAAGACGACACACTTATTTAGGGTCCTGAACGTAATTCACGATTATGCAAGGTTATGAAAGTTATAGCGATATTAGTCAGGGTTATAGGTGTAAAAATACTTTTATTTTTCCGCATTGCTTCTTCATAGATGTGATAACTATTCTAAGATTAACAACTTATGCAACCAAATAACATCAAGTGGTAACCTTGCAACTAATATAAAATATATTTATTATGATTCAAACAATAATTAGTGTGCAATAGAATTGGTATGTGTAGATGTATAAAAATTGAATATGATGTATATAAGATCATGGAGCTTCGCTTGTTTCAAGCGATCTCTTCTTTGTGTATGGAGCTATATAGAAATATGTAAGGTTTAACATAAGGCCTTAAATATGGGATTTCGGTTTCGTTTCGATGACTTATAAAAACAAAATTCCGGTCATTTCAGTCGTTTTTTGAACTAAAGCCCCCAAATTTCAGCCGATATATGGCATTTCGGTCAAAATTCTATTACCTGTCGAAACCGAATTTTGGCAAAATTTGAGCCCATGGTTTAACAGTGAAAAAACACAAACATAAAAAAATTATAATGCTTACAAAAAAATATGATCATGTGCAAAGCACATAACCAAAAAGGAAAAAAAAAGCCTCGGGTTTGAGGCTTACGCTTCTGCCTAGCACCTCAAAAGCCTCACACCCAATCAAGGCATACGCCGCACCTAGGTAACCCGACGTGAGCGCCTCAAGGAGATTATGGTGCGCCTCGACGCGGGGCTTTTTAATAATGCGAATAATCTAAAGACAGTCCTGGACACATTGCGAGAGTACAAGTTGTATGCCAAGCTGAGCAATTGTGAGTTCTGATTATCCCAGGTCTTTTTTATCAGGCATGTCATTTCTGGAGTAGTATCGCAATTGATCCTACGAAGATTAAGGTAATCATGTCTTGGGAGCAGTCCAAGACAATCACTCAAAATTATGCAGTATATATATTGATGCTTCAAGTAAAGATGCAGCAACAAGACACGTAATTACTTACACATCACGTCAATTGAGGTCGCATGAGTGAAATTTCTCCACTAATGACTTGTAGTTGGCGGCAGTTGTCTTCGCCTTGAAGATCTGACGCCGCCACTATATCTATGAGGTGAATTTCAAGATTTTCACAAAATACAAGAGTTTGAAGTATATTTATATCAGAAGGAGCTAAACAAGAGACAATGCAGATAGCTTGAGCTATTAAAGGAATTTGATTGCACGATCTCTTACCATCTCGGTAAGGAAACGTGGTGACAAATGCGCTAAGCAGGAGATCTCATGCAAAAGGTACGGCAAATTGGCTATACACATGAGCTATGTTCGCAGCTTTGACTAATTGGCATCCTCATGAGAGTGCGTCCATATCTATTGTTGTACCTCCGTGATTCAGCATTTTTTGGATCGCACGGTAGAAGGGTGAAGGATAGATCATTGAATTCGAGACAGATACATACAGGCCATCAATACCTATGACCATATGACTATAAAGACTGATCATCTTCAAGAATTCCTTTAGGTATACTCTACTAACCACATATCACTATTGACAAAATTATAGACAAAAGACCTAGATATGTACAGTCAACCATAGAAAGGATTGAGAAAGGATGAGGAATCAAGTAAGTGAAGGAAATAGCAGCAAGAATTGTTGATCTTGGAGACGGTAGCTTGTGACGGCATAGAGCCGTCAGAAGAACTATGCAGACCGGTGGAGAAGACATTTCGAGTTTCAGGTAATCTGATCCTTTTCTCTTAATCAAATTGCATATATGGCTTATTGAGATTCAACCTAATCTCGTACTAATAAAATTCCTGTATATACATGCGCGAGATTGCGTGTTGTTGCGAGTATCTCCTATGAAGGGAATACAGAGATTCAGTGTTCATGCCATGCTAGCACCATAATATGTTGGACTGTTCGAGATTCTTGCTCGAGTGGAGATGGTGGCATACCGAGTAGCCCTTCCTCCACATCTTTCTTACATACATGATGTCTTTCACATATCCAACCTGATGAAGTACATATACGACCCTCAACACTTCATCAGCTATTTTAAAGTCAGAATCGGTCGTTCGTCAATCAGAGATCAATTGACATTTTAAAATCACAAAATTTAGCCATATCTCTAGCATTTCAGATATTCATACATGGTCTAAAATATATGAATATTATATCATTTTAATCATCATTCTGAGACGATCAAAACAAGCTATTGTTCGTCGAAATCTGAGACTCGAAGTACGCAGAGGTCAATTTTAACACCTTGAATAAATGCAAGAAAAATGGTTTAAAAATACAACAACAAAGCATTTTCCCACAATTAAGTAAGGTCGACTACTTGGATTCTTCGCCTCCATTCAGATATATCTTAAACCAATCCCGGGCTTAAATTCACAAAACTAAGATCCCTTCATATGGACTCTTTCCAACACTTCTTGGGTCGTCCTCGCCCTCTCTTAACCGGCTCAACATCCCAACACTCGCATCTCCTAATCGGTGCATCAGTTGATCTTCTTTGCAAATTTCCAAACCATCTTAAGCAGTTTTCTCGCATCTTATCCTCGATCGAAGCTACGCCAACTTTCTTTTTGATTGCATCATTTCGAATCTGATCTTTACGTGTGTGTGTCCACACATCCACCTTAGCATTTACATTTCTGCTACATTCATTCTCTGCACATGTCTATGGTTCACAGCTAACATTCAGATCCATAAAGCATAGCAGATCTCACGGCTACTTTGTAAAACTTTCCTTTAATCTTTAAAGGAATTTTCTTATCATAGAGAACAACAGAGGCTCCTCTCCACTTTAGGCAGCCTGCATTTATTCTATTAGTAACATCTCCATCAATTTCCCCATCATGTTGCAGAATAGATCCCATATATTAAAGGAATCTCTCTTCTGAATGTTATCGTCACCAACCTTCACCTCGATTCCTTCAACATTGCTTCCATCAAAGGTGCACTCCATATATTCTGTCTTAGCCCTACTTATACAAAATCTTTTAGTCTCCAACTCATGTCTCCAGACCTCAAGCTTCTCATTTACTCCATCTCTAGTCTCGTCAATTAACACAATATCATTAGCAAATAACACACACCAAGGTAACTCATCCTAAATGTGACTGGTCAACTCGTCCATAATCAAAGTAAAAGGAAATGGACTCAAAGCAGAACCTTGATGTAAACCAAAGTTGATGTCAAAATATCTAGTCTTCCCAGACGGGTTCCTTACACAAGATAAAGCCCTATCATGCATATCCTTTATAAGGTTAATATATAGGATAGGTATTTGTCGCTTCTTTAATACTCTCCACAAAATGGTTCCATGTAGGAACCTCCCTTCTTATCTTTCCTATTTCCCCAAAACCCCAAATGTTTTTAGCTGAGAGGGAGGTCATCGTTCTTCGGCCTATTCCAGTAAATCAAAAGGATCTTGAAGCCTTGTAGTTAGCCGAGATTGCTGCAACAGGCAGCAGGAAGCTGTTGGACTGCTGCTTCTTGCTCCAGATGCCAACCCTATATACTTGTGATTCCCAATTTGGAGATCTTTCAAAAGGTACAACATCTCCTTTCTAATTGCTACCACGCATGAACAAACTCCTTTCATTGTTGCCTAAAACATTCTTCATGAACTACCATGCATGAACAAACTCCTTTCTTTGTTGCCTTAAGCATTCCTATTAAGTTAGCTACCAATCACCATCTTCGTTGAGATTAACATAGAACTTATAGCCTGCATGTCATCAATTACACCTACAGTGTAACTCTTGTACACTGAAATAGTATTAAGAGCAATCCTTTTTCATAACTATTAATACCTTTCTACTTGCTTTCTTTTGTATACATAATTCTTATTATTTTTAATATACTAGGACGTACGCAACAACCGTTGACATCCTTTTGGTTCCATGCATGTTAGACATGCAAAAAGCATGCGTCGAAGTAGCAGATTAATGATCCCGAGCATTCGTTACTATATCCAACGGTACACTTGTTACAGTTTTTCTTTCAGTTTATGTAATAGTGTTTTTCTTTCTTTTTTATAAATTTTGAGATACATGTATACGTTGTCAGCTTCTTTTATTAATGTTGTATATATATGTGGAAATTAATGAAATGAAATTTTGGTGGCACTTCTTATTGTCTTTATGGTTGTTACATTGTTTATTAATGTCAAATGCGAAACGCGAAAAATTTTCCCTAAATTTCATTTGTCTAATGTGACCATTATTGAATGTAATACCACAAATACCGTGCAAACGGGTATCACAGTTTGGTATCGGAGCCAGGTTTCGATCCTGGGACCTGTGGGTTATTGAACCACCACGCTTCCGTTGCGCCACTCCGATTTTAAACTGTGACGTCCTTGAATCCAAGTAACCGTTTGCACGGTATTCGCGTTATTATATCGAATAATGATCGCATTAAACAATATGAAATTTAGGTAAAATTTTTCGCGTTTCGCGTTTTACATTTATATACAATGTAACAAACACAGAGACAACAAGAAGTACAACCAATAATCATTTCATTAATTTTCATATATATACAAATATAACAAAAAAGCTAACAATGTATACAAATATACCAAAATGTACAGAAGAGAAAGAAAAACACTTTTATAGAAATTAAACCAAACATTATAACTATTCCGTCGGTTATAGCATCGAATGCGCTGGATAATCAATTGTTACTGTCGAACATGCAAGGATGACAACAATTGTTATGTGTATCCCAGCATATTAATAATAAAAAGAATTTAATGTGCCCAAAAGAAAGTAAGTACAAAGAACATGTTATGAAAATTATTTTTATCAGACTAAGAGGTATTATCACGGTTGTAAGAGAAGCTAGTGGACATGTAGAAAACTTAGTTAGGAAGCATTTTACCTCACCGCATGCCTACGTAGGCACCCCAACCGTAAGGCTTCCTTACTGCCTTAGAATAATAGTATGAGGTCTTACTCAGACCAAGATCGAAGACTATCTACTGAGCTTCAGAAATTTCACAAGAAAAAAACAGAACATGAGATACATCATCTACACTTACTAAGATCCATCCACATGACTCATAAACATCGAAAAGAGATCTATATCACCTCGATCATAATAACCTTTTTATAAATTTAAAAAAATTAAAATATGATGGGAAAGAATAGAGACTACAATTATTAGACAGAGGTGGACATATTGAAAACTTAGCTAGGATGCATTACACTCCACCGCATACATAAGGTCCTCCAACACTAAGGCATTCTTCATGCCTTAAAGTCATAGTGTGAGGTAACACGCATACCAAGATTACAAACTATCCATTAAGCCTGAGAGATTAGATAAAGACAAAGATCAGATCGGAGACTCGTCATCCATATTGCCAAGATCCGTCAAGCATGGATTTTAATTAATAAAAAGGCGATAGCATAAGTATGGATTATATAATCAATATGTAAAAATGTTAATTATGGATAACTGGGGTAGGATGGTTAAGTGAGGAAATTCACATATAAAACAAACTTAAAAACCAATTTTTATGCAAGTAGCTCGTTTAATCTAATTGCCAGACCCTATCTACTTCCTCTCTTTTGGAGACATTGGATTACATATTATTTTTAATTAATTTGAGTGTGCTTAATTTTTATTAATATCATTATTCTCCCTAATGCATGGATTGTAGAATAAGTGCATGCATCGCAATAGTCCGACAGTTGAACCTGAGCTTCCGCATTTACTCTCGAAAGGTACACTTGTTATAGTTTTCTTCAGGACATTATAAATACTTTTCTTTCTCTTCTGCTGCAATTTGCGATACATGTACATAATGGAGTTCTTTTGCTAGATCTAAATTTATATAAAAATTAATGCAATATAACTCGGTGATACATTATCGGTTCTATGGCTTGTTGGTTATTTATGGATGTCACTCGAAACACGAAAATTTTTCCATAAATTTCAGTAACCTAATGCGATCTCTAGTGAACATGATACTACGAGTTTTGTGTAAATGGGTATCCTAGATTCACGGGCTTTACACTTTTAGCCCTTATATGTATCATTAGTCAATCACAAGATCTCCTTTCAGTTCTAAGACACCATAGCACCTTTTACTGAAACAAAGCCCTTGGTCACGAATATTATGGTGCAAGGCACTACTTTCAAACTTACGGGCATAGAAAATTACATGCTCTGGTCTCGATCTTTTATGGTGTTCATTGGTGGTCAGAGAAAACTCTACATCCTAACTCAAGATCCTTTAGACGAAAAGGATAAAGACTATACAACTAGCGGACTGACAACTACTTGGTTATCAACTAGATGACAAACAGTATTGAGGCTCGCACTGCCTCAAATCTTCATCACAAAAATACAGTAAAGAAAATGTGGGAGGATCTCGAGTAAACATACTCCCAGAAGAAAATGAAGTCAAGCCTTACGAACATTTACATGTGAATATGGTCAGCATCTTAGGTGATTCCACCCTCATAGAGTATTACGAGCATCTCTCAAGCATGTATGAGGAGCATGTTGTCATCAGAGAACTTTGCACATATAACCTCATCTGGGAGAGGAGGCAGATACGGCTTTCGAAGAGGACGTGAACGAGACTCAGGTAGTGGTCGAGGACAAGGACACGACTTTGATCGCGGTAATGGGCGGACTCTACGACCCCATGCACTCATTGTGGTTGGAGGAACCACATGTCCGAAAGATGTTGACATCAATTAGGTGTGCCTCCTTATCACGCCAATAATGCCTACAAGGACACCAAAGATGTGGAAGAGGTGTCGCCTATAGCAACCTCTTAGCATATTATATGTTCATAAGCTTTGTGTTGACCTTAATTGTCGTGTGATATTTGATGAGTTTTTTTGCTATTTTTAGGGTACCTGGACGAGACATATTTTGGTCGGGTCTTGAGAAGAACAGACTATATTATCTTGGCATACCCTCATACTCCAAGTTTGTCGGTGATGCGTCCATCTCTAAAGATCCACTCTTATGGCATCTATGCCTTGGGCATCCCTCTGAGAAGGCCATCTCCATATTTCCTGAACTCTCTACTCTGAAGGCTTTTCGGTGATGCGTGTGAGTTTGAGAAACATCATCAAGTTTTGTTTCATGTTCGCACCGAGTCCCGCAGTACTAGTCATGTTTATCATGTTCAGTGTGATGTTTAGCAACCTTATTCGATACAACATTAAGTGGTCATTGCTATTTTATAGTCAACGTTGATGATTAAAGTCGATCTTCTTAGATGTATCTAATGTTTAGGAAGGCGCTCTGAGGTATTCAGCCGGAGAGGTCATTGCATAAAGAGTGTGCGGCATGCGGGAGAGTATGCAGGGAATATGCAGTTTTATGTGGTTTGGAAATTTTATTATTATAAAAAATAAATAAAAATGTAATGTTACGTTAATATCCTCAATCGAGAGAGTAAGCAGGGAGTATGTGGTTTTATGCGAGCATGCAGTTTTATGTTATTATACGAGTAGCGTTATTTAGGTTTAGGTTAAATAAAAAAATTTATTAGAAAAGCAATTGAGTCTGTAGACATGGTGTGGGAGCCGATTTGAAAAAGAAAAAAAAGGAAGGCCAAAAGGAAAAAAGAGAACCTGATTTGAAAAAAAGAAGAGAAAATAGCGAAAAAAAGGGAGGGATGGCTACAAAAAAGAACGGTTGATTTATGGAAAAAAAGGAACACAAAAGAGAATAAAATTAAAAAAATGCATGTTATTCATTGTTTCTCTCAACTTAATCATCAACATTCTTTATTCTATTACGTATAGGAGAAAAGAGTATGAGCAGGTCATATTTTTCTTCTTCTATAGATGTATCTACAAGATTTTCATCAAGTCCATCATCTTATACTCGTGGGTCCTCAACAAAAGCAATGTTTTTCTCTTGAGATATGCATAAGGGACGACCACTTTGCTTTTGATGGCTCCTCAACAAAAGCAATCTTCTCTCGAGATATATATAGGAGATGACCAATCTACTTCTGATGGCTCCTCGACAAAAGTAGTTTCTCTCGAGATATGCATAGGGGACAACCACTCAACTTTTGATGTTCCACTTGGACATCAACTCCAGAAGGACTTCTCTACTTGAGATCGTCTCAGACTTCTGTTGCCCGTCCACGACTGATAGATTGATATTCATCTTCACCGAACATCAACTACTTCATTGAATGTCCTTCCCCAACTTCTACTCCACGTTGGACTTAGTCGTCTACAGCGGCTCTGCTATAGGTACGACATAATCACCACAGACCCGTCCCTATACAAGGTCTTCTACTAGCAGCAACTACTCCGAGCAGATCTCCTCCCGTCTCTCTTAGACGTATGAACTGAAGATGCGTCGCATACTTTCTTTTGTTAAAAACTACAGCTTTCTCAGCTCCAGCTCGATGGGGAGTGTAGCAGTATGTAATAGAGGGTTAGTTAGATCTCTCCGGGCAAGGTTTTAAAAAAACGTGAGGCATATCAAGGCATCTTCCCAGTATCACCTCAAGACATAAGCCTCACTCTATAAAAAAAACATTCATAAAACACGATAATTAATCGTAATTCCATTTTGCAAACTCTAGAAATTAAATAGCTTTGATAAAAAAAAACATAACTTCGTGACATTTCAAGGCTCATTTCATATTTTAAGCATCCATGTGACTTCGCACAATGTAGGAGCAAAATTATCTTAAATTCCCAACAACAATGAAAGTTAAAAACATAAATAAACTGATCATCAAAATACATGAAAGGCTATTCAAGCATAAAAAAGTTATCAATGCATCTCTAAACATCAACGTCACGTCTCTAAACAAGTACATAAATATTAAATTTAAGCATAAGCTTATGTAAATTGTTAAATAATTCTCTTATTTTGTACAATAAAACTATGAGGGGTCGAAAAAATAGGGATTTGCAAGCACAGCAATGGGTAAGTCTCGGTAATAGCAAAGTTTTGAATAAAATTTAACTAAAGAACATGGATGCGCACATCTTTTTTAAAAAAATGGTTGACGTATGTGTGTATATCAACTGAGAAACACAAGAGAGTAAGCAGTGATCACTTTTTACTTAACCATAAGAATTGGACAATAAAATACTTGAATATCGTATGTTATAACCATCCTTGTCCATGCATGTCATGATGTCTATTATTTTGGTCACGACTGAATAGAAACAAAGATGAGACATGTCCAAAACATACTCTTCTAATTTAGGTCGAAGTAGGGGACTTACATCCAAATATTTCAATAAAGAAAGCATTTAGGCTTGATCCATACTAAAGAGTAAAAGCATTAGATTTAAGGAATCAAGACTCAATTTTTTGTTCTTTTTGATTTATAAATAACATGTCGAACAAAGTAAAATGCAGCTTAATAGCTTGATAAACTACAAAAGCAAATGACTTTCAGTGAATCGTGAGCTAAAGGGCTTGAAACTACTTGTCTATGAAAGATAAAAAGCTCCCAATCAAACAGAAGAGAAGAATATATAGCAGAAAACAACGAAAAATCAATTGAGATCAGAGGCAGCACCTCGAGGCGCATGACTCAATGAGGCCGGTCGAGGCATCTGCCTCAATGCCTCGAGGCATGTTTTTAAAAACAATGTCTCCAAGATCAAACTAACTCCATTCATGTTTAGTCTCACATCATCTATATGTGGACTTCGATATTTTTGTGGGGCTATATAAAGAGCCCCATACTCCAAGTACTCAATGAGAGATTGCAATAGACGATCCATCCATTAGAGACCATCTCCCATGGTTTCATGTTGCTCCTCATAGAGTGGGACTCCTAAAATCTCAAGATATTTATGTTTGAACTCTTGTTCTGAATATTGATTTTGCTTCCACTTGTGTATTTCAACACTTCATCTATTCACAAAATTAAATGTGCATTGCTACCAATCCATGTAGCTGAAAAAAGTTTACAAAGATCAAGTATCTGTCAAAATCATATCATCAAGGTTACAAAAATGGATAGTCGATACTGGGTCGACGGGCTCATTAATTAAGGATTAACCGACAGTCAGACAACTAATCAAATTTAGTCGGTCATTAATCAAATTTATATTTTTTAATATTTAAAATATATAAATCATTTTTATACATATATTCTTATATATTTGCATAGAATTGTACATTTTTATTCTATCATAATGAAAGAAAAGAAGTAATTGACTTTAAATATAACATTAAGCATATTAGAATATGTTGCTTTTAAAAATAAAAAAATAAAAAAAATCACTATGTAAAAGTCGCATGAATAGTCAACCGACTAGGCCGCCCGATTAGTAGGGTTGACCGACTAATGGCCGACTAGGCCTAGTTGAGCCAACTACCCTGTGGAGAAAGAATACTTGTTGTATTTATTCATATAGCCCAAGGGTTCTCTTATATAGAATAGAGAAACCATATTGGGTAAATAACATATTATGGACAAAATAAATAAATAATTGTAAAACTATGAAATAACATAAAGCTCTTCAATACCCCCCCTCAAGTTAGAGCATAGATGTCGATCGGGCTTAGCTTGGAACAACATCTCTGAAAGGGTCCTCTAGCTAGAGCACTGGTGAGCATGTTTGTTGTCTGCCCACAAGAATTGACATGGGGTGTAGAAATGAGACCCTTCTAGACCATATCTCGAGGGTAGTAGCAATCTACCTCGATATGCTCGGTACGCTCATAAAAGGTTGGACTGTTGGTAATGAACAGTGCGGCCCGATTGTCGTTTTAGAGGAACAAAGGAAGAGGCACCTCAATGGCCAAGTCCGTCAGAACAAATCTAACTCACATCATCCATGTGTTGCCTTGTGCCATAGCTCTGTACTTTAATTCAGCACTCGATCGGACAACAACAGTCCGTTTCTTGCTCTTCCATGATACTAATTCCCTACAAATACTGCAAACCCAGAAGTTGACTTCCTTTTATTGGAACGTCCTCCGTAATCTGCATCTGCACAAGCTATAACAGCAAGGGATGTGCCTCTGCTAAACAAAAGACCAATGCTAGGCGAGGTCTTCAATACCTCAAAATCATATCGACTGAATCCATATGGATCTATTTTAGCTGCTCCATAAATTGACTCATTTTTCTTACTGCAAAGGATATGTCTGGCATGGTGATGGTCACATATAGAAGCTTCCCAACTATCTCCATGTATCTCTTCTTGTCAACCTCATCAATGTCGTCATCATGAAAATTCATGCTCTCGTCCAAGGGAGTAGTGGTTGACTTGCAATCTGCCATAATTGTCTATGATAGGAGTTTTGTAACATACTTCCTCTGCGTCATCACAAGACCTCGTCGGTTCCTAACGAACTCCAGTCCAAGGAAGTAGCGTAGACAGCCAAGGTCCTTGGTCACAAACTGATGACATAGGAAAGCCTTAGCTGTTTGAATCCCATGTGCATTGTCGCCAGTAATAATGATGTCATCAATGTATATCAATATAGCAACGATGCCCTTCTATGACCTCTGAACAAACAAGGAGTGATCTACAATGGATCTCACAAACCCCTTCTGTTTTATCACATCTGAGAGCATCTGAAACCATGCACTCGGACTATTCTTAAGGCCATAGATCACCTTATGAAGTTCGCACACCTTTTAAGGCTCCAACGTAGTAGCAAACCTAGGTGGTTGTTGCATGTAGACTACCTCCTGAAGATCATCATAGAGGAAGGCATTTGTCACATCAAGTTGGTAGAGAGACCAATCATGTGTGACAGCAATAGAGAGAAGAACCCAAAGATTGGAGTGTCGAGCTACTAGAGAGAAAGTGTACTGATAGTCCACCCTAAAGGTCTGGGTGAACCCACGAGCTACGAGTCGTGCCTTGTAGCGATCAATGTTGTCATATGCTCGATACTTCACAATAAACATCCACTTGTATCCTACAACAGACATCGTTGCGGGAGCTGTAACCAGTGTTCGGAAAGTCAGCTCAGGCGGCATATGCGGAGGTGGTTCCCCTACCGCACCGAGTATGCTATACTCACCCAATATGTAGGCTATGGAGTATACTCCACATATGTGACCGCATATGTAATAGAGGTAACTCTCTGCTCCTCTGTCATCTTCTTGACTTCCACATGGGTCGATCCCCCACCATCTTTTTCTCAGTTGTCAAGGTTTGTTGATATCTTTATTTAGCCCTAAATCTTTCTATTTTTATATTCAGCAGCAACGACTCTATTTTTTTAGACTTTCCAGCAACAACTCTTTTTTACACTATCTCATAATTGCATGAATATAGAATAAATTACATGAGTTTATCTCAGATCTTTTATGGGATAAAATGAATATAGATGTTGTATTTGCATGAAATTTTATAACTGCACAGAATAAATAACATATATTTAATTTAAAAAGATACTTCTTTTAATATTTGACTGAGTAGACAAATACACCAATTCCTGAAGTACGAAGGTCCGTGCTTGTGTTTACTAACCAGGTTACACTTTCAAAAAAATGTTACCTTCCAATTTGGACAAGGACATCTATCATTTTTCTATCTTCGATCAATTTACAACATTTTTACTCTCTCTAATGTTAACATAACATCTTTATCTTTTGAAAATAGATGACTTTTGGAAATACTTTATTTGATATCACATTGTACAAAAAAGTCTTCACTTCAAACTACTTTCATGTTATATATTTTTTAGAAAGTACCCACTTAATGGTCTAGTAGTAGTACAGTGCGTCTACCACACAAAAGACCAGGGTTCAAATCCCACTCTAGCAGGGGTTGCGTCAAGTAGTCGACGACCAGCGTAAAAAATAGTTGAATCTTTCAACATGGATTTGAGCAAGAATCCATGTAGCCGACCCTACTTATAGTGGGAGAAGGCTAAGTACAATATATTTTTATTATTTTTTAATTAAAATAATGGAAACCGCATAATATGCATATACTTCTGCCTACCCACTTACTTGCTCCAGATTGCCTAATCGAACGAATACCGCATACTAGTGTTCTGAACCTTGGTTGTAGCAGTACTCCGCGTGCCACGACACTGTAAAGCATCCATATTCGCTTCCACGGCCAGATGTCATTCGCTCACCTTTAGTGTCTCCAGATGTATGCGAGGCAATTCAACAGCAGATAATCCCATAATATATTTATGGAAGTTCAGTGGAAACCACTCCAAAGACACCTGATATGACATGGGATATCGTGTACAAGAACGTTTACCTTTCTGCAAGGCAATGGAGCACCTAAAATCATTCTCTGATGGTGGTTCTGGCTCAACATGTGTATCTGCATGCTCATCATGTACATCATGCATACCACTAGTTGCATCAGTCAAAATCAAGTTCTCAGAATTTACCTGAGATGTGATGGATGTTGGAGAAGGCGATGGAACATGGAGTGCATGTTGAGGTATATGTGTAGGTGGAAGTGGGAGAATAACAACATCCTCAAATTCAGAGGGGCTCATCATTTCACTAGTAGGAGAATAGTACATGATGGACTCAAAAAAGGTAATGTCAGCACTGACACAATACTGTCCATGTACAGGATCAAACACTGATAACCATAATGAGTGCGGGCGTCGGGAGTAACCAACAAACATACATTTGATAGCTCGAAGAGCGAGCTTGTCATGACCATGACGTAGGATACGGACAAATGCTACGCATCCAAACACTTGTAGGGTAAGAGAGAAGAGGTCTTTATAAGGAAAATCAAGACCAAAAGGTGTCTTTTCACACAAGATTGTGGAGAGCATCTGGTTTAGGAGATTACAAGCTGTCATAACAGCACCATTTCAAAAAGAATGTGGAGCCCGACTTCGTATGAGTAGAGTCATGGTGATATTTAGAAAATATCGGTGTTTGCGTTCTGCCACACCGTTCTGTTGAGACGTATAAGGACAAGAAGTCAGATGAATGATGCCACGTGAGCTAAAAAATTGTGACAAACGTGTAGTACAACACTCAAGTGCATTATTCGAACGAATGCATTTTATTGAGGCAGAGAAAATATTTTTTATTTCAACAACAAATTGAATAATAGTACTCAGACTTTTGCTTCAAAAGAAAGATCCGAGACAATATGAAAAAATCAACACAAACAAGCTAATACATGTGTCCCTGATGATTAGGTATACGACTTGGAAACCACATATCCAGATAGAAGAAATCAAACAAACCATGACTACTCTGACCTTGACGTTTTGGAGAGTTGGATCGATGATACTTTCCAAGTTCACACGATTCACACGGGAAACTAGACTTAATAGAGACACCGTGTATGAGACGACAAATATTTTGCAGCGGCAAGTGGCCGAATTTGAGATGCCATGGGTAGGGGGAAATGGATCATGCTGAAAGGAGAGTGGCACCAGCATACAAAGATTGAGACAACCTGTGTAGCCCTTCATATTCACGACCACGTCCAATCACTCTGCTCGTGATTATATCTTAAATAACAAGGGAACTATGGTCAAATATAGCACGACAGTGTAAATCTTTTGTAATCAGGCTAATAGACAAAAAATTCATGGAAAAGGCAGGTGTGTGAAGAACATTCTGCAGGTGTATGAAGGGTGTCAAATGAACCTCTTCTTGTCTAGTAATAGGGGACTGAGTCCCATCAGTAACCACTACCAATCTACCTGGTTGTCATGGATTGTATGTATCAAACAGTAATCTATCTCCACAAAAATGGTGTGATGCTCCGGAATCTATTATCTACTCTGAAGGATCTAGTCGAGAGCGACCAGTAAATACATGAGTAAGATGTGAGCTACTAGTAGAGGCAGATGATGCAGTGTCTAATGGACCATTGCTGGAAGAGGGTGTGGATTAAATACATGAGTAATCCACGTGATGCAGCCATAGACGACGAAGTCTGAGAGGGTGTGGAAGAGGAGATACTCAAATGGTTGAGCCAAAGTTATGCTTCCTCCACAGAGTGTATGGTAGCAGCGGTGAGACGCTGAGAGCGTGTCGAATCATATTCTGTGTTGATGGCAACCAGAAATACATCAGTCATGACAGAATCTTTGCAGACATTATGTTGCTCTGGAGATACCGGCAGGGGTATGTAGTTGTGAAATCGCTCAAACATACCCCTCACGGATGTATACAGGGCGCATGAAGGGAACGATCACCATATTCGATCGTGATGATATCGTGATGGAAATGCAGTATCTTCGATACACTCTTTGCCTGAGAGTATGTCCCTAGGAGAATGTCCCACATTGCCTTTGTTGTGGGTAGACTAAGGATATCGTTGGCTATCTCCAGAGACACAGTACCAGATAGCCGACCCTTGCCATATGCACCATCAGCCTCCCATGAGGCATTGGTCCCAGTCTTGTCCATCGGCTCATCCTACAACAGAATATGCTTTCTTGAGATGGTACTGCATCAGATTTGTGAACTGCATTGCCCACAACTCGTAGTTAGTACCGCCCATCTTGACAATAGGTACAGGGCCCTTGAACTTGAAGGCACCTGTAGATGAGGTATCAACTCTATTTTCTGACATCATGAACACACACTAGGATCTTAGACCATTCGTGTAATGTCTAAACAAATCTAAAATGAGAAGATTGAGATTTTAGACTCATAGGACAACCATCTATACACAAACCGTGGTTTAATTTTGATATAAATTTGGGAAAATCAGACAAAAGACTATGAAATCGAACCAAAAAATAATAAATCGGAGCATCGTTGAAGGCGCGAAGGCTGATTGGCGGTGCTAGGGCTACTAGGGGCAGCTAGGCAGCAGCGCATGTGTTGGAGTATTCGTGTATGCGCCACATTGAGTTGTAACAGGGTAAATGGATCCTGGAGAAGATCCATTTACCCCATCCATGTGTTTAGTCCCACATCGTCAAGTGGTGGGACTTGGAGGCTCTGGGAAGGCTATATAAGAAGCCCAGACCTCCTGTATCCATTGAGAAAGTGCAATGAAAGATACGCCCCTTTGAGGGCTTCTCCCGTGGTTTCATCCCGCTCCTCACGGAATAGGGTTCCACGTTAAACCTTGTGTTCTTCATGTTTATTCTTCTTTATTTTCCGATTCCGCTTCCGCTTTCTATTTCTTAACATGGTATCAGAGCGGGTCGATTCTCGTGGATTTTATATTGATTATTTGTTCGAGATTCGAGTTCTTTTTTATGTGAGATTATTGAAGATCATTTTTCATGAAGATTTTTAGTTCTGTCGTTCTCTATGGGTTTTGAAACCCTAAATTCTGGATGAGCACACTCCTTCTTCCAACAGGCGACACCTTTGCGCGATTTATTTTTGTCATTGGCGGCAAACATCTCCACGCTCCATCCAAGCGGCACCTACATCATAGATCTCCCATCTCCCTCGTGCGCAGGAAGCACGCCGCAACCCATAGCTCGAGCCCGATGCGCCTCTCCTTGCAGACAGTGCATATCCATGCCCAAGCAGCAGGACCTCACCTTCGCAAGCCATGCTCGTGCAACAGATCTCCAGGGCGGCAGCACCCAAACCTCCAGGCGGAGGTTCCCATCGCGGCGCACCCCGACATCTCGACACCGCATTTCGACGGCGCAACAGGCGACGCTCCTCCTCCCCGCGTCCCAGTCGCGTGCAACTCAAGGCGGCAGGCGCGACCCCCGCGCACGATGACCCTCCTCTCCGCAAGCTCCAGAAGGAGCGGGGTGCTCTTCCCTTTCACGCGCCTCCATCTCCTCCATCAGCGCGCAGTCCACGCAAGGCGATGCCGCCCCATCTCCATCTCCACGCGGTGCCGCCCAAGTTCAGCCCCCACGTGATTCTCGAGAACCCTAAGGGTGGCGCCCCTTCTTGGAAACCCAAATAGGGTTAGAACCCAGCGGGGCCATCACTTTATATTATAAAAATTCCTGCATGGTTAGGCCAAAGGTGGCATTCTATTGCCTTTAAAAAAATGAGGGGGCTGATTTAGAAAAAGAGAGAGAGAGGTTGATGTCCAAGTTTCAAGTTTAAAAAGAAATGTATGGAAAAAAGGGGAGCGCATACAAAAAAATCCGTACGCAAAGTTTATCAAAAAAAATTTTGAAAAGCTTTAAAAAAAGGGGTTGAACGACTTATGTTTAAAAAATCATGGTGGCTATAAAAAAATTATTGATAAAGCCGCAAGTTTCATGTTCTTGTTGATTACCCCCTATTTATCTTGTCTTCTCCCAACTTGATCGACGTTCATGTTTTCCGACAAGTATGGGAGACAGGGGGAGTATATGTAGAGTCACATGTCTTGATCCAGATGTCAGTCGTTAGACCAGTTCAGAATTTCCAGACTCTACAGTTTTCAGATGAAGAATTTTCATGCGCAGTTCCAGACTCGACGTTCAGATTCCGAGTCACAGTTTGATGCGCAGATTCAGACTCAACATTCAGATTGGTCAGAGTCCAAGTTCGAGGCACTCCACGTTGAGGCCCATTCTTCGAGTTCTCCAGAGAGAGACTCCGGTTTCAGACATGCACGAGTTTGCATCATTTTCAGATGAGCATATGTTGCCAATATTTGTTCGTGGTCCCCATCATTATTCTTGTTTTTGTAGGCCAGAGTCTTCATGCGAGCCATAGGGACTCCAAAGTAGAGGACCATTCCCTATGCCATGTTGGCAAGGGTTTTCATGTGGCATCATAGGTACACCAGAGTAGTGCACCATTCTCTGACCAGATGGGAGAGACCCAGTTCTCCGACGATGAGACTTATTTTAGATTCCATTCTCCAGCGACCGTGGACTCCGATGAGGATTGCACAGCCACGGCCATTTCAGTTCGGCCCTTTTTCAGAGATGGAGCAGTTGTCCACATTATTGTGGCGGGCCAGAGTACTCCGACGAGGAGACTCATTTTCAGTTGCAGTGACTCTGACAGGCGCAGTTCAGAGCACATCTTCTCCGACGAGGAGATTCAGTTGACTCACACTCCAGGCCGTTCGTCCTGCTCACCTGCACGGCATGAGAAGCAACGTCCTCGACTGCAGCAATGTGCGTGTTGGGTTGATATTGTATGTAGTGTCCTGTAGTATTGAGTTGAGTTTCTTTCTGTTTGTCCAAGCTGAGCATTGCATGCTCCAGCTTGAGGGGGAGTGTTAGAGTATTCGTGTATGCGCCACATTGAGTTGTAACAGGGTAAATGGATCCTGGAGAATATCCATTTACCCCATCCATGTGTTTAGTTCCACGTCGTCTAGTGGTGGGACTTGGAGGCTCTGGGAAGGCTATATAAGGAGCCCAGACCTCCTGTATCCATTGAGAAAGTGCAATGAAAGACACGCCCCTTTGAGGGCTTCTCCCGTGTTTTCATCCCGCTCCTCACGGAGTAGGGTTCCACGTTAAACCTTGCGTTCTTCATGTTTATTCTTCTTTATTTCCGATTCCGCTTTCGCTTTCTATTTCTTAACAGCATGTGCTTCTGGGTGGCTAGGCGATGTCGTAGGAGCGCTGGGTTGTAGCGCAGGTGCTACCGGGCGACATCGTAGGGCCTGGCAGCGCTACAGGTTGCATTTAGGAGTGGCTAGGTAGTGTCGTAGGGCCTATGTGGCGTTGCAAGTTGCTTCTAGGGGTGACGCACGACCCCTCTGAAGGTGTAGGGTGGTAAGCATGGCCTTTAGGGGCGGCACAAGGATGTTGAGCAAAGTGGGTTGCTGCCGCACAAAGAAAGGAGGCGCACAAAGAAGGGATGAAGGTATGGTTAGGGTTTCTTCGACTCAAGGCTAGTCTAGGACTACCGCTCTGATACCATATAGAGAAAGAATACTTGTGCTTATTCATAAAGCCCAAGGGTTCTTATATAGAAGAGAGAACCCCTAATGGGTAAATAACGTATTACCGACAAAAGAAATAAACAAATGTAAAACAATGACATAACATAAAGCTCTTCAACACCCCCCCCCATTAGACTAGTCGAACCGACTAGTCAACCTAGTCAGACAACTTTTACAACAGTGCCTAGCATCATGCTCAATGGCATTCTCCGGGTAAAATCTCATGAGAAAAAACTTTATCACTCATAAACACATTACAAGTGATATTATTACAATGAAAAATAAAGCTTTATCATGACCTCCCAACTCAACGCAAATTGTTTATTGAGTTAAGTGCTCCAAAACCGAAGACTAACGAAGATAAACAATAGTCTAGAAACAAATGCTAGTAAAAATGTAAATTCTCAAAGAGAAATCTTTCTAATGTTTCAAAAATATTTCATGAAGCAACCCAAGTACATGATGCAATATGTAGAAAGATCGTGCATAATAATCTCAGGTTGACATTTGCATAAGTTTCCTTATTGACTTTCCAACCTTATCTAATCAAATGTTTTCTAATGTAGACGATGTATAATTTACTTGGAACTTTACTCCCTAAAGGAAAAGATGAGGCAGAACATCTTCAAATAGTTTTGCCATTTGCAAAGGAGGTAGGGTAATGCACCCGGTGTTTATGAAATCAGATTGCAGTTTGGGTCCAATTAAATCAAATCGAATCCGATTAAAAATGAAGCCTTCTCCTACTTTAAGTAAGGTCGACTCCATGTTGAAAGCACCTGCTTTGCTTTTCCTTGAACAACTTACACATGTCATATCCTATTGTTGTCAGCATATTTTTAATTCTATTTTTGTCCTTTTTTGTCCGACGAAGGAACCAGTATTTACATATTTACATGGTGAAATATGAATCCATGTTATTCGAATCTAAGTCCGAAAATGAAGCAAAATAAATCTGAATGGAGGAAAAGAATATGTAACCAACCCCACTTAATGTGGGAGAATACTTTGTTGTTGTTGCGTTGTATGTTTAATAATTTCAGAATTTGAAATTTTTATTTAATTTTGCAATTTTCCTTGTAAGCCATGTTTCTAGGGAGGTGAGGGTGGGCTACATCGTTGGTGGAAAGGAGTTTGACAGTGGATCGGAACGAATTCTACGGAGTCCATGGATGCTCTCGGATGTAGTAGTAGTCCAACCAAGGATCGGAACGAATTCTACGGAGTCCATGGATGCTCTCGGATGTAGTAGTAGTCCAACCAAAATTTAGGTGGATGCTATCTTATGATCATTATAGTTTGCTCAGAATGGTCCTATCTTCCGGGGGGAACAAATGTATACGTAACATGTGACTAACATGTTAAGAGCTTATTTGTAGATATTTTATATATTGTGAAGATATAGAAGTTACAGAGCATGTGACTTCTCGACGCCATACCCTCTTTTTACTAAAAAATAATTAACCACGTTAACTAGAGAATGGCAAAGACTCGGAGGCAGCTATCCACGGCCATCATGTGCAAAAACCATGGAGCTCCACAACTTGAAGAGGAGGACCTTGGCGCTACTGAGGTCTGGAGAAAGGTTGGCATGAAATATGTGGACACCTTGGACGCAAAGCAATTCTCGAAGAGTCTTGGGATCATGACTTATTGCTCGAGAGCCAAGCTGTTTGAAATTTTGTAGGACATTTGGCTTGCAAGAAACACCCTCATTTTCCGAGAGGAAAGACATTATGCTAGAAACATTCTTATATGCACATAACCTTGGGGGGTCTTGGCCAAAGTACTTGTAATTTTCATGTTGGTTTAATTGAAGCTTCTGGTGAACAACTACCAAGAATAAGCAGCCCTTTTTTCTCAAAATAATATTGATTCAAAATATAGACAATAACATAAGCCATCAAAAATATACCATACAAGAATTATTTTTCTGAAAAAATAAGTTGTTTCACGCAAAAAGAAAGGAGAATAAACCACGAACCTTCATCTACACGGTCCCAAAAGCTAGAGGGCGAACTATACAAGGAGTTCTAGGAATAGAAGCCTACCTCCGGGCGAGTGCTCGGATCCACGTTAAGCTTTATGAGCATTAGTTCCCGCTCAACTTTGGGTTCCATCGAAAAATTTTCTACCTAGATAATCCATAATAGATTGAAAAATAAATGTAAATAGTGAAATTTTGGTTTGCAAAAAGTTCTTTTTTTTAGGAAAATCTGA
Organism: Ottelia alismoides; assembly: GCA_037367405.1. Taxonomy (NCBI): domain Eukaryota; kingdom Viridiplantae; phylum Streptophyta; class Magnoliopsida; order Alismatales; family Hydrocharitaceae; genus Ottelia; species Ottelia alismoides. The sequence goes on along the minus strand of JAZKJV010007787.1, from coordinate 99,466 downwards.
TGTAGTTTCTTAGTAAGGAACCTTCATAACATTGACAAGTTGGTGAAGTTGTTCTACGACTTGATGGAAAACTCGCTCAATCCAACAGCAAGACACTGTATATTGTATCCCTTCTTGCAAAAACACCTGCTACATTTATCATGCCACTTTCATCGCCAACAAACACAGAAATGGTATGTCGCTTCAACCTGTAAATATAAGAAGCCTCTGTAAAGGGTAATTTTTCTGGGCATGCATTATTTTACCATGTGAAATCAATTGGCTTATTAATGGTGTAGCCATTGTATTCTTTACTAGTTTAAATAAAATAATTCACTGACAATCAATCCCAAACCCATGTGTGTAATTGCAACAGATGAATCACACCGTAAACAGGAAATGCAAATCACTCATATAACACAAGTTAAAAAAATAGAAAAGGTTTGCATATAAGGGGTTAGGAAGGTTAGCCTTTATACTTCACATGTTTAGCATGTTAAGAAATTAGCGTTGAGGCTAGAATACAACCCTCAGGAATGTCGCTAACATTAGCCCTGATGCCAAAAGCATGGTAAATTTTAATCACGTTATTTTTGTATTTATATTAAATAATGGCAGTCCACATCCATATCCTTCATGCTCTAAAAAGATTCCTTTATGAGTAGACAAAACTGTTGATTATCAGTCACCAAATCAGTGTGGTGAAAAGAAACAGTTTCAAGAATTTTACCCTAGTACAGATAGAAACTAGGCGTAGCAAAAGAAAGCAAAGAAGGCAATTAGTTAAGAGAAGGAAAAGTCCTCGGGGTGCGTGTATTTTGAATCAGATTGGAAGCTCTGTGAGATATTTCAAGATATCTGCAGTGAGAGAAAAGAACGTCAATAATGTCCACAAGTTAAGTACATCAAGAATGAGACTGAAAGAGTACAAGTGGCGTGTAAAGACACATAGCAAGGCCAAAGATTTATTTTTACAAGCTTTGTATTGAGAGTGGTCAAGATCACTGGTAGCTATTAATATATACTGTCTCATCACGGCTACACCTACCGCATGTTCACCATGAAAAACCTCACCACCTACAGTAATTGAGTGAATGAGGACTCTTTTGCGTCTCCAACTTGCCTACGCAAGAAAAATCATGGCATTAATGTCACTTTCTTTAGGCCTTTTCTGCATCGACCTTTGCTTCCATTCAACCTCACCCTTCTAATCCTCCTCCTCAATGATCTTATCATGATAGCTTCAACACTGTATCTCAGCCACCACCAGATCCTGACATCCCACTCATCCTCAAACCCACCGAGCCTAATAATCTCATCCTAGGCATGTGATCTCCTTCATTATCGCTCAAAGAAAGTCTCATGACTAAAATCGATAAACATTTTACTAATCGTTGCAAGTTTCAGACTTACTCGCTTTGTTGTTGCCCCATTGACAAGGAGACAATATCAAAAATCTGTAATCTATTTAAGAAAACCCTCTTCCATCAACAAAAAAGTGAAATCAGGTATGGTTTCTAACAAGTTCGCTAAATAACCAGATCCACCATAAACAAAAGCGGCAGCTGTCTTGGGAATAAATTACCCTGATACCACCTCCAAATAAGAATTGCGCCCTAATAGCTTCCCTTGAATCTTGATGATGATCCTCTCACATCAATTTGGTCTTCAGACACCCACGGGGAATCCCAAAATAGCAGCTCCAAGATTTTCAAACATATCGTCAATTACAGCCCCAACAATCACCAACCGAATGTCTTAGCATCCAACTATCAGCATGATAGGCAACAAGAATCTAGAACAACTAATCTTGAGCTCCATGTGTGCACTCCTAACCAAATCCTTGGTATGTATAAGGAATCCATATCATCCCCCGTTTGAGGTCAACGCTTAACACTGCCACCACATCACCCAAAACGGCAGGGCATGCCTAATCGTGATGATATCGCGACAACACAAAGAAATCCATGATACCGGTATTGTCCAATGAGTTATGAGCTTTGACGTGTCATCCACGAAGTGAAGGCTATGCCAATTTGACCGACGAAGGAAGTCCCACCCCACGGTCCACGGACGGTGATCATAGCCCTAGCTTCAACATCGAAAATCCCTCGAACACACAAAGTATCGAAGGCACCAACCAAACCTTGTCAACACCAATGACATCCCTTCTTGTTGCATCGAACACACAATTGTTTCTTACCGATCTTTTAGTTTTACCGTGGATATCTCTTTTGTTAGAGTCAAGTTTACGATATTTTCCTCCATGCCCCTGTCGAGCTTCAGTTGTAGCATTGTAGGGGGTTGTCTACCTACACGACAATGCCAGATGCCTTTTCCTCTAACCCCATGTTGTTAGAGGATCTCCCCGCCATCTCATTGGGTATATAGAGTTACGAGTATCCCTCATGGTTGGAGTTGTTGGTTCCAAGTCGGTCTCTCACGAACCCTCCCACTTTTGTTAATAAGGGCCTATTGTATCCTAAGAAGAGGAAAGGGGCTTCCCGATCTACCCAAAGGCTACCCTTTTCGTTAAGGACCCATCCAGGTTGAAGTGTTATATTTGTAGGCGACTCACAGTCTTATCCCCTGAGGCATTTACTAGCGCAACATCCAAGCAAGCTCAGTCACTATGTATGTGTTGAACCAATGCTTTGTTTTGTGAAGAAATTGCTAGATATGTAGGCATTGTGTGTACCATAGGGCACGTATTTGTTTCCCAATGAAGACCGTCTCTTGAAATATGATGGGTCTAGGTTACCCAACGAAGAGGGGAGCGATCAGAAGACTCTTTATGAATGACATGGTGACATTATATTTCTCTAGGAGACAAAGATTCAGCCGTGGACAAGGCAGATTTGGTCCTCGATCGGAGGTAATCACCTTTCTAAGAACAGGGTAGTGGCAGGTTGGCAGCTACTGGTAGTGCTAGGGCCTGCTTGTAGCATGTAACGATGATACTTTAGAGAGGAAATCTGAGCCATGTGGTATATTTTTTTGAGAAAAGATGGGATGGACCTCTATTAGAGGCTCATCCAAAAACATGTAGTATATGTGCTAATGAAGAACAAGGGAAGCAGTACACGCATCGTCTTCTCTTATGTGCATGATCCCATTAATCATACTCCGCATGCTAACTTCTAATCCGAACTAAGAGCTGCCAGGAACTTTTACTCACGTGAGGACTGGTTGATTATGGGTGACTTCAATGTCACGTTGCTCTCCATCGTTCGACCAAATTTACGTGAGGCGCAAGACCAAGGCTTGATGATGAATATGTGATTAGTCATCTAAATGTCTTAATTTTTGATTGAATCCCTCAACAGAACACCAAATAAATGTCCATAAATTCAACAAATTAACAAAATAATACTAGCAACAAAAACAGACTAATATTGTCTATTTGTCTTATAAATAAGTCCACGAAATAATTCAAAATAAACCAAATAAATAACGATTGAAAATGTGTAAATATTCCCACGTAAATAGCTCAAATTTCTTCTATTTTTGGTAAATTCATATCTAACTCCTCATTTGATTGCTATATAAAAATATACATGAAAATACAAAAATGTAAAATAAATTCCACTTTAAATAAATACTCTTAGATTTTGAACCAAAGAAGTCGTAAAGTCAAATTGTAAGATGCAAATGTAAGATGCCATTGCCAGATAAACCCAAATCAGCCTATCTAAAAGCACCAGATTGATACTCGATAGAATGATGATGACCCACCCACCCCCACCGAAAAAACTAATAAGACAACATTGAAGATCTCACACCCCATGGAACCGATAGCAATCCCACTCATCAAAAAATGCCCAAAGAAGACAGCAAAGATCTCACCACCCGCGGCAAGCCCAAGACGTCGATGTGAAACCATCAACCATCGAGGCCAAGGCCATTGTCGACACCAGCTCCACCAAATCAGACATGCACGATGCCGCCTCACCCCCAGTCCCCACCTCAGCATCAAACTCGCCACAATCTTCTCCCAGCAAAGTCATTGAGCAATATAAGTACCATCCATAGACAAAGTAACAACCAAAACCACCATAGAGAACACGGACCTGCCCACCTGACAATCCATGCACACTAGAAGAACATGCCTTATAGTACCCTCAAGCTCAAATGCAAAATTGAAGAGATTTTTGAGGGACGTGCTATTAAAGAAAAATTGAGCCATTGTTCCGTATAAATGAGGGCAAGAGAATAAGCTGTGATCGTGACATCACAACGGGAACCCTACATATCCACCAAAAAACAAAATCCTCTGTCTATACTTGCCACAAGCAGATTAGGTTGTCTTCAATGAAGAACGCCAGCGCATGGGCTCGTGTTGACCTCGAGAGAGAATTTCCATTAAGCCCCTGAAGCAGATAAGGCACTAACAAGGGATACCATGTCAAGAGAGAAATGTGGGCCTAATCCCACCATAGCCATGTCAAGAGCCCTGACGCAGGCAACGCTTCTTGAACCAACCAGCTAGCAGCACCTCATCAAGCACATCCTCAATCTTCCTCGTAGCCTGATCAACCTCAACAACATGCACCGGGCCCCCAAAAATTGTTTTGTGACCGAATCTATCACCACCATCTTCTCGCCACAACTCCGAACTCTATCACCCTCCTCCTCCCCACAACTAATGATGCAGTGCAAGTTATGCAACCATTGCTCAAGATCCACGCTTCATCACCACCTCCGATCCCTCTTTCCTCGCTCGATACCACCAACCGCTCCCACTTTTCCTCACTCATCCTCCTATTTCAAGTTGATGTTGATCAGGATCTTGTTAGGGTCAATCTCATTATGGAAGTTAATTCATTATTTCCTTAATCTCCTATTTCAACCAAGTATGTGTAATTTTATACTCGCGTTACTTGAAAAAACAGTCACAGAAATCCAAAAGAAGTAGGGCTGGCTATCGAGTCACGGCTCGATGAGCCAGGCTCGGGCTCGGCTCGATAAGGGCTCGTGAGCCTGGCTCATTAGGCTATTGAGCCGAGCTCGAGCCAGAATTGTGGGCTCGATAGCTTAACGAGCCGAGCCCGAGCCGAGCCTCGCTCGGCTCGATAACTCAATAAGGGGCTCGATAAGAAATATATATACATATATTTATATATAATACAAATCAAATAAAAGTAACCCTTAACGAGCCTTCCTTGGGCTCGAGCAATTATTAGGAAATTGTAAAGCATGTGCATAACTTGCAAATTATGATGGGTTTTTGCACAAAATTTCCCCAAGCTTCACGTGCTGCAGTACGTACCTCTCCAGTTACTAGATCTGCTTGCAATTGGCAGAACATGTAGAGACTTCCGTGCAATTTGCTCCAAGATATGTGCAGCTCATGTGATTTTTCACGTGCTTGGACCTGTAGAAAATCGATGAACATCGAGGGTCCGATTATAATTACTCCAAAAATATCTCCAACGGCTTGTGCTTTGCGCGTGATTTTCCTTAAGCGGTGGAGCGGTGGTGACTCCTCTTTAGTACCACATCGTGTAGCTCTAAGAAGCCAAGGGCTGGGATTTCCTATAAGAGGCGGGGGGTGGGCATCATTTATCTCTACTAACCTGGACGGGGTCAATTAAGGGGCTCGGCTCGAGCCCGAGCCAGCTCGATAAGGGCTCGAGCTCATCAAGCCCGAGCCCGAGCCAACTTGGCTGGGCTCGAACGAGCCCGAGCTCGAGCTCGAGTTCAGTTGGGCTTAATGAGTTCGAGCTCGAGTCAGGGGTTGGCTCGGCTCATTGGGCTCGATAGCCAGCCCTAAAAAGAAGCCAGCCAATACCTATTATCTGAGCAGCCAACTTATTTACAAAAGGATTCTATAGTAGCATGGATCAAACCCGTGTGAACGGGAAGATATAATAACAACAATAGGATTTTTATAAAAATCACACTGCCATTCCATATACTTCACAATGGACCATAGTCACCCTGATTTTTTTCCGAGTTTGCCACAGAATCTCCAACTTCAGAACACATATGTATATGCACGGTGTTGGTTATGATGTGCAATAGAAGGGCACAGGTGAAGGGTGATTTAAGTGTGGGTATTCTCATGTACGGTGTAGTTAAAGAACGAGTTGATCGTGCCGTAAGTCAGAGGTGGCGTGTCATTGCGTGAGCTATGTTGACCGTGTTGTGTAAGCAAGGTGTTGTTTACTATTGATGCAAACGTGAGCATGTATATGTAGCGCATATGTGAGGTACATCCACCTGTGGTTAAAAAATATTTGCAACGTAGGTAAGATGAACAAGGTCAGGATTTTACGAGCTCTTTGGTCTGGAAGGGGCGACAGCGCTGCTGATAGCAATCTCCTTTCTCTCCCCGACACCGCTCGCATGGATCGAGATCCCCCGCCGATCCGAGCGGATCGGGCGCTGCCAGTGAGGAATAACGGATCTCGACAGCTTCGGGGCCTTCCACAGCGAACATGCTGAGCGTCGATGGGAATGGACGTAGGAGATGCTGCTCTCTGCTTCCCCGAAGGGAGCGAGAGAACTTGCCAGAGCTGTGGCCATTTGCAGGGTCGGTGAGATGGAGAAGAAGAGGTCGAAAGGTCACGGGCGTTAGGCGGGGTTTTAGATAAAGCTCGAATGCTAATAAGGAGAACGCCAGAGGCTTAGGGATATATGTACAAGCTGGCTAGTAAAAAATCCTGACTCCACCTATCTCTTCCTTTTTTTTTGTGTGTTTGCTCCCGAATAGTTGCTCATGTTAAAAACGTCTCCCTCCCTCCCAGCTATTCCTTATCCATCTCTCTCCCTCTCCAGCCTCCTCCTCCCTCCAGGATATATGCACATCATAAGTTCATTTCATTTCGAGAGATGGAAGTATATAACAATAGTGTTCAAATATATTCGAGTTAGCAGATACTCAATTTAACCTGCTCATTTTGATTTGGATCCTAAACTCACGGGTATCCATTTGAAAATTATGATCTATGTTATACCACGACTCGTGCTCTAACCAAAAAAATTATTTGGATTAACGGGGTACCCGCGAATACTCGGTTAGAAATTTACTATATGTCTAAGAACAAATAAGCTTTACTTCAATTCCTTTTCATTTTAAAATGATATACGCTTTTGATTCATGTTTTCTCATTAAAACTATATGATTTTAACATATGTATACTCTTATAAATAAATCTCATTTCAAGTCTATTTTAATTGTGAGGCATATCGCTCAATTTGTGTGCAATATTTAAGTTAGTTTTAACTTGGATGTTCAATTGAGTGTGAATGGTATACGATTAACGTTTGTTAATGATATATTATAGATCGTTGAAGGGTATTCTTGGAATTGGTTGGACCTTGGCATAGCTTGACAATATAAATTAGCAATGGACTTCATTAATATCCGACTAGAGATCATATTTTTTTATCTAATTTGTCTTTAAATCCTTATGTGGTACCTTGTGTTATTATCGTATGAAGCATTTGTTGGATTAATTACAAAAAAAACTAGTGCATCATTTAAAAACTTGAATCTCAAATTCAATATAAACCTTTATTTTGATTTTGTCGTCTTCAAATTTTGTAATGGATTGTTCACATAATTCTTTAACTTTCTTTTGATCATATGGCCTTTTTATATAACCATTCATATTGTTGATTTTTAAGAATTATTCAAATATCGAGGCATTTGAATTAAATTTGCATGTTGATGGCTCGCACAACATGTCCATGTATGTATCCATTTTGAATGGTGTAGGCCAATTGCCCAGACAAGATCATAACTAAATTTCTTGTAGAATTTCGGTATCACTGATGATCGATTTCATTGATGTAGCAAAATGGCATTGAAATGTGAATTTCACCTTTACCTTTCTCGATGCTCACTGTTGATTTGAGGTCGAACTTATTGAAATGTTTGTGATGTCTCACTGACATTCGTCAATATGTCATTTCATCAGCCATCATGTTGGTAGACCGATATGTTAGGTCATAAACAAAATATAAAATTATTACATGTAAGGTTCAACTCCATTTTGGATTTAGATAGAAAAGATGAGAGCGTGTTAGTGACGATAAAAACATGTCATGAATTTCAAATTTGTAAATAGTGTTTGTGAGAATAAAATAAAATTATCGATTTTGTCTCGTGGTTAATATTTATATAATAAATAAGTAATTTCCTCTTAATAAAGACGGTACTACCATGGGTACCCATTGACACCCATTGCCTGTTGATATTAACCAGGAATCTGTTATGATCGGGTACCCATTAGAATGGGGCATGTCAACACATGGCCCAATAATAATGGGTCGAGGGGGGATGCGTTAATCAAAGAGATCAGGCACACATGCCATGGACACACCTAACTGTATGATTGTTGAGATACTACATGTATTGAATTCCTTGGTCACCAAGCCTATGACAAGTCATTGTACAATAATTGTTATTTTACTTATATTATTCCATGTATAAAAGATAACATGATTATGTTTGTAGTATTGGTAATATTCATCTTTATGGATAGGGACATGTACTATGGAGATGTGGGATATCATATAGCTAGCTGATGGTCTAATCATTTATATCGTACAATATGATGTAAAATTGTTTATATGTGGAGTTAGATCGAAGACACTAAAGGTTAGGGTTTATGCCTTAACGCATCACAGAAGCGTGAAGATCGCATCCAATGTGATCAAGAGAGACTAATCATACTAGTTGCTCGAAGCGGTAGAAATTGATTTTTTCTAAAGAGATGAAACTACATGATTCGAGAACACTTCTTAGATCGTTTCATCAAGACCACAAAGAAGATAAGAGGAATACCTCTTGAATCAGTGTTGCGATCGATGTCTCTGATGTAAGAAACCCCCTATATGAAGATCGACCTGACGGAGGAGACGCTTGCGAGCGCATAGGTGAGACATGTGTTTCTCGCAATCCCTGTGGAAGATCTTGGCATTGGATCTCCTGATTTCATATCACAAAATACGGCCTCTTATTCACGAGCGAGGGCCACCGAGCGACGAAGCGGCGACACAATGGCATAGCGACGGCGACGAGTATCTCTAGGTCTGGAGGTAGAGGTCCATTCTTGAGAGAGATAGAGAGGGGTGTATGATGATAATGAGTGGCTGTGTGTGCGCGCGCGTGCGCGCAGCTATGTTCTTGTAAAAAGAAGAGTCGAGGTTGCAATTTCTTTTATCGTAATTTGGATGTCCATGGATCACAATCCATGTGCTTCACAAAATCAATGGTTGAAATTGTTTTGTGCTTTTTATCAACAGACATGATTTTGTTGCATAAATTTACAACAACAATTAATTTAAGATAAATTAAATATATTGAATTATCATTAATATAATTTAATCAAATTAAATAAATGTACATAGAAGGATTATGAAGTAGGCTAGCCATCTTCCAATATTTGAATGGACGACCTTCTTGATTCTAGAAGTAAAAGGGTGTCCATCCACCCTCCAACTATTGAAGGTGTTATCCTTCTTCCAATTATGTGAGATATTATATCTTGCATAATCCTTCACTATTTGCAACAAATTTTATTGCAAATTAATTCACAAATATATTCTAAATTATCTTGTGATAATTTCAATCATGCTATTGAAAAATATGAAACATATTCACACATCTAAAATAAAACATAAATTGTATTTTCAACTAATTACTCAATGTGAAGCTAACTCACATCAACATATAATTCCTAAATAGTTTACAATTGGCTCTCTCTAATATATTTTAAACCACGTCTATAATATATATGATTAATATAAATAGTAGTATCCACACTTTTCATATCATCGATAATTAAATCGCATTTATTAATATTGGATCACCATTGTCATGTGTCTAGATAATATGAATTATATTCATATTATTCATGATAACTAAATCACATTCAATTATCAATATCCCAATGCCCGGATACATTATTTAACGATGAAATTATTTTCGAACTCTTTCAGAAATAACACGCTTTCGTCGGGGATTTTTGGAGATAAGGATAGGGCGATTGTACGTTCCACGTATAGTGACTTGAATGTCAATATCATATCTCAAATCCATATCTCGAGGACCTCTCAAAGTTGCTTTATTAAATCAAAGTCATACATCTATTCTTCTCATTTTATCTGAATCATATTCAGATCAATGTCCATCATTTGGGCTGAGATTAGATTACTTCTCTATTGAGAGGAGTCACTGAAATCCAACACATGTTTCATCACTCCCTCACAATGGAAGTGTTATGGTTATACAATCATTTATGTCACCCTCGAGTATACCAATTACCTATACATCCTGCATATTGAGACACCTGGACTAAACCTGAAGTTTTAGATCACTTTTAGACTATCTCCTCACGGTTTTATGATTAAGTTTCTCATTCGACCATTGAGAGTCGGTATCGATCATATGCTTTCCAGAAGCATATATCATACCTATAAATTCGTGTCATGTTTCCAAAGCAAGATAACCGTGGGTGGAATTTGATCGGTCCCAATACTTCATGAGTGAGCTCATGTCTTCCGCTTCAGTAGTGGACCTATACGATCACTTGAGAGATCGTATTACTCATATACACTAGTATGCACACTAGCTCGCCGGTGTATAGACCATGATTAGATCATTAACCAAATGGTCTGCCAAATATATATATTCATACATATAGCAATATATCTGTCTCTGATCAGATGATGCATTCTCATATCGTGGCAATAATACACGACATGGGTCTTGGTTATCTCAATCTCGTTAAGTCAACTCTTTGACCTAACTTGTCTGACACATACGAATATATATTCATATGCAGATGACATGCATCAAGCGGTATGTCAAATATCAACCTTTAGAGAGGGATTGTCATCTCGTTCTCATGATGGAGATCATATCTTAACAATCATTTGACGTTCTTGATGAGTCCTCGATCTAGCTATGCAGATTTCATCGAAGCATCGGCCTCTACAATTCAACCATTGAATCAACAACTATATGATTATTAAAATGACCACGATACATGACCATAATTGTACTAAGGGACCTTATAAATGCATTCATTCATTTTAATCTCTAACAGTGAGTGAAATAAATCAATAATCTTTAATGATATATCAAATATTAAAATAATAATAATTATTATTGTACAAATGATTCAACTCGGGCTCACATAGCCAATAGGTACGACCGACATCATATAATGCTATCCATTAGCCACTATAGACGGAGAAAATACAGCGATCTTCTATAAAGATTGTTACTGGACTAGCACTTTTGATACATGTCGTTTGCATGGGAGTGGAGATTCTAAGGTGTCAGACATGTCAATTAGTTAACTTGATGAGATTGTGATACAGTCGCATATTGTCACAAGTCAAACACACTTTCTTTGGAGATAGATATACATTTATATTTCGGAATATGCATTTTCGAGAGACCAAATGTGATGGTGCCTTAACACGATTTACATATCGACAATCCACCTTACATGTAAGGAAATAAGGTGTATAATCTCTCATATGAAACATACATGTTTCTATTCAATAAACTGTAATACGACAACACACTCAAGAGATATTAGGTGATGGAGTCCCGTAAGTGGTCACTACATATATGAAATATGATACATATTTAAAACATCAATTTATGATCCTAACAAGTACACAAACTATTGCTGCCATGGTATCCAAGAGGAAACTAGCCCCGATATCGAATAAGAAATCATCCACATAACCATGTTGGAAGATAAAAAAGCATCATAACATATACTTTGGATTATTTAAGTGTGCTCGTTTGTACGATTCATAGGTATCAGAGATACTCAAGGTTGGTGTTATTGTAATATAATGAATAATATGACTCTCATGTTCAAAGGGAGACTCGAAACAATGTGGATTGTAGTAACTTCACCTGAAGATAAAAGTGATTGAAAGTTGATGGGACCGAGTCACGCTTCACTAAACTAGATTAGGTCCAATGAGTTGGAATTCGATTTGAAAGAGTCCATATCAATCGGTGATGCAGTTCAATATCAAACTTAGTCGGGTAGCTCATGTAGTCTCTACTCTAATATTATATTCAATGTGTAGTTTTTACTCTAATGGTATATTCAATCTATTAAGTCATTGTACATGATATATGAAATTATTATATCACTGTCTCCTAAGTATTCATCACAAATATCTTAATCGCATGGGAGTCGAACTCAGCCGTTATTCGACTACAAATATATTGTATCCTAATCAAGTCACGTATCTTAGTGAAGATATATAACAATAGTACACGCAATAGTAACACATATCACAACTAAAACAATGGCATGGTTTATATATAATCTCCTCGCAGATGGATTTGAATCATCTGGCAAATACTAATCCAATGATTTGTAGAGAGACAGATGCTCATTTGTAAACTTGGCCAATGGGCTAAGGGCCTACCCGCCCAGCCCACTCATAGGATGGTCTTGGGCTAGGAGATTTAGGCATGGGCCAGCCCGATCCAACCACAAAAAATAAAAAAAAAACAAGCTGAACAATATACGTATTAATACGATTCACTTTAAGTTTTTTACATGCGACACTGTTTTAAATAAAATTTAATAGTTTAGATATCAAGTAACATGTAAACTACTAATATTAGTTATATAAAGTATAAATGATGTTAATTTTTCCGAGTTCCAAGTCGACGAAGCGAGGATAATCAGAGGAAAGATCGTCATATGGGGAGGAGGGGGCATTGTGAGGATAGAGTCACGTCATGTGACGGTCAGAGCGAGTGTATGAGGGTGGCTGCTCGAACGTGATGAATTCAGAACGCCTAAATAGAATCAATGGCGAAACTCCCAGGCCTATGCCCTAGACCAGAACATGTCCCTCTCGAGCAAGTCTGCTGGGATCTCCCACTGAGGGTTCTATTTTGAATTAGAAAGGAAACATGAGAAAATAGAGGGCCTGCTCGGATGTTCCCAAGCAAGCACTCAATTTCATCTCTGCCTTTTCCGGCTTTGCTGGTGGGTCTTGTCGCAGCAGCTTTCTGCTCGTTTAGCTTTGATTTTATACTTATTAAATACTATCAAAAATCAACGGAAAAAGAACAAAATGGACCATGGACCGGTCCATGACGAGCTTTGTACAGAAATTTTTGAATCTCGGCCAGTTCGACCAGACCCATAGACCGATCCGACCCGCATTTTGGTCAGGTCTACTCATTTGATGATCGAGGCCTGAGAAGAGCTACATTGCATAGACGTGTAAGTAGGAACCTGCTCCCAAAGCTAGGAACACAAAAACTATATTCTCAACAAAGCAAATAAAAAGTACGAGTTGTGTTTAAATGTGTATCGAATTGTTGAGGTAAGACACATATATACGTTTAAAGTCCATACATCCGATGGAGTAAAAGGTAGTTATTGGGGTCTAAAAAAGAAGTAGATCGACTTTTAAAAATGTTCATATTCCAGTAAACACAATTGTTTGATCGTTTGGAAAAGTTGATTGTTTAACACGGTGGTGTTTGATCAATCAAGTGGTCAATGGTGATCAATCAGTTTCTGAATGTTCAAAAATCGTTGGAATCTTCGTTTGATTAGTGATCAATCAGGTCGACATATTTCAATCAATCAATTAATAAGTAACGAGAAGAGTTAATCCATCAGCGAGTAAAATTGGTCGATATACGTTGATCGGTCAATGCTGAATTATTAATCGATCGACACATAAATGATAGACAATGTTGATCAATCTGTTGGCTTGAGGTAATTGATCAGCTATGGGTTTTTGTAATTTTTTTTAATTGAGTTTGTTGGTATATGTACAAATGAACAAGTACTAAATACAACAATAATTGAGCAAATAAGTGTGAGGCTTTGCATTGTCACGATAGTCTTGAACTTGGTTTCAAGGCATTTTGCAAGCCACGAAGCTTTAACACTGTGATTGTCTATCAAATTACGTGTCATTATTAAATTAAGGTCTTGTGACACAATTTTCTAACAGATATCGAGTTCAACGTGATCATGATTCACATGTAACATCATGACTAACATGAAGAAGACTTGCATATAACACTGGGATTAACGTGAACATGATTCATGTACGTCATTGGATCGATGTGAATATAATTCATATTTGACGTTGAATAAATGCGAACATGATTCACATTTGTCATTAATTAATGTGAAAATGATCCAGATTTTACCATTAGATTAAGGAGAATAAGACTCGTGTATTTTGTTGACGAGTATTGTTCATCTACTTTAATGTTCAAACAATAACTAGTATGATCAAATTAGAATCCAAGTAATGATAGAATAAACTTGAGGGAGATTGATTTCTCTACCAAGTTTGTTGTCATATTACTATTCATGTTGGTTGTCCCCCTCTACATATCCATCTATCTTTGTAGACATTTGCTCCATCTACCTCTCCATCGTGGTGGTTCTTTTTCGTTGAACAAGAAGCGCCTCTTGTACGCCCTTTGAAAACTCACTTTTTACCTTAAATTGATAACGATGAATTGTTGTAGTGTAGGATACATTGCCACTATCATGAATACCACATAACATATGCCAATTAAGTTTAGGGTTTTTATCAGTTGCACTCCTCTGAGATCTTGCAATTTCAGTCATGCCCTCCCTTTTTTGGGAATATCAGTTTGTGCCTCCGGACTTCTTGTCGTTCTATCACTTGTGCCCCTTAGGTTAGTTACCGTTCATTCCCAGTGCAAACAACGTTAACTCTGGGACATAATGGGAATTAAATTTAAACTAAAGATTGAAAAGATCATTTTATCATCCTTTCTTCCTCCTTCCTCATCCTCTTCCTCTTCTTCCCATTCTCTTCCTCCTCCCCATAATCTTGCCCCTATACATCTCCTCCCCCGCCCCCAGGTGCGTCCTCCGCCCCGAGCTCCTTCCCCCACCCTCGTGTCACCTCCCCTCTGCTCGAGCGCAACCCCCTACACCAGCCTCCTTCCCCCGCCCTCGTGCCGCATCCCCTCTGCCCAAGCACCTCCCCCTGCCCCAGCCTCCAACCCCCGCCTCCAGGTCGGAACCTCTACACCGAGCTTCTCCCCCTGCCCCTGCCACCCCCACGCCCCTGCGCCTCTCCCACCCCATGCTCCTGCCGCCCTCGCACCTCCCCCTCTCCATGCGCCTCCTCCTAATCTGCCTCCTTCCCTCGCCCCCTTATCGCCCCTACCCCTGCGCCCCCGCGCCTCCCCCTCCCCCTACTCACGTTGGCCCTGCGCCTCCCCCTCCCCCTGCTTCTGCCACCCCCAGTGCCCCCTACCCTGCCTCCTCCCCTCGCCCCTAGCCCCAGGTCGCCCCCTGCCCCCGCGCCCATGCTCCTCCCCCTCCCTCTGCTCCTGCCGCCCCCTGCCCTGCCTCCTCCCCTTGCTCCCAGGTCACCCCTGACCCCGTGCCTCCCCATCTCCCTACTCCCACCGCCCCCAGGTCACTCCCGTACTTGGAGAAGAAGGGGATGAAGGAGGAGGTGCGATGGAGGAGAAGGAGCAAGGAGGCTGAAACTGGAGGGCTTTCAGTATTTGTTAAGCTAAGATGATTTTTTGACTGACTGATTCGTGAAAATTCATCAAAAAATCAATAAAAATCATTGTTTGATCCATAATAAGTGATATATCCACGAAAATACAAAATTTTTAGAGATTCGATGGATGCATGAAGGTGTAACTAAGAGAGAAATTATGAAGAGAAAGGAAGAAGAACAAATGGATGAGGAAGAAGATGAAGAAAGAGTCTGGACAATTATACCCCTCTTAACTGCACCATGGTTTGAAAAAAAACATGGTTAAGTCAACTCATTGACGGTTAAACTAACGGAGGGACACAAGTGATAGAAAGGCAAAAAGTTGGGGGCACAATTGATGTTGCCAAAAAGGGAGGGACATAACTGAAATTGTAAGATCTCGGAGGGGCACAACTGATAAAAACCCTTTAGTTTATGTGGTTGTTCAAGTAACAACTTCGAATCTAGGCAACCAGCGAAAACATTAAGAATGCCACATCATGTATGAGGTGTTGCTCACAAATATTAAATTCTATAGCTCGTAGTTACAACTAAACCATAAAAGACATAACTTTATTAATTCTATAAAGGTCACATGAGACTACAATGTATTACATTTTACTAGCACCAACGGAAATTGTACTATGACTTCAAGTATGTATTCTCCCGCTTAACCAGTATTGCACACTTTACTCCTCAGGTGTATCTGCAGCAGGGCAAGCTACATGAGCGACGAAAATGCTCATAAGCAAACTTTCTTGGTATGGTATACACAGCTAAATGAGATTGACATAACTTTAAGATAAAGTTGGCACTGGCAGTATAACTCATCAGAATGTCATTTGCATTTCAACATAGGTACCTTTCTAATAAATAGTGAGCTAACACCTTTATACAAATGAAAGAAAAATAGGAGAATATTTAAATCCATAATCAAAGTTTTCATGTTTCAGATGTATCCCTCGTATTACCATCATTCGATCGATATTCCCTCAAACTTATACAGGATGCAATTTACCTACCACTAGCGTATGTGGTAAATCATTGCAGATAAAATTAGAACATGACAGAACATAATGACAACAACGTTGCATCAGTTGTGGACTTTCCAATAGGTTCTACCGAACCTGTGATGAATCCTCGATTGATCATCACATTTATCATTTATATCCTTCTTACTCGAACCATTCAATAAATTCTAATCTTAATCAGCATTATTTAACAATTAACCCTCGATATATAACTACCCTTGATTATTGTGTATCATCAAATAAATTATGGTGCTTTGTTTTATGTGTTTTACTGACCATCGAAAAACCCATAAAATTAGATAAGTATTGCACATATTTGTTTTTACATTACATATAAATTAAAAGAAAAAATAGTAAAAGAAATTAAAATAAGTATTTTTAATTCCTTAAGAATGATTGCAAAAATACAAGTATGTACATATGATCTATTCTTACTTTTTGTTCGACATGGGACTTGTAGGCGTCATTGAGATCAACAACTTTCATTTTTTTAATTTGAAGCTTGCAATCATTTTATTTTAATTTTCCCTCTCTTTTTTAGTTATCTATTTATTTGTTGGGCAAAGTGGCTCCCTCTAGATGAGCCACGTGGCCCAGCCCTTTGTTGACACCCGCCTCCTCTCTGCACCGCACGATCCTTCTGGTTGATACAATCACACCCATTCATCACGCACTCCACTCCTCGCCATACGATATCATCTCCAGATCACACCTGATCCTCCCACTCACGCCACACTCTTAGACGTTGGATCGCTTTATCCAATGTTTCATCACCTTTGTCTTCTCTGTAACTGACATCCCCCACATAGCATCCCGTCGTTCCCTCTCCTTCCTCCATTTTAGTAGCCACCTCAGACTACCTTCCCGCGACCTAACACCACCCCTACATTAACTGTTCACCCCCAATTCACGCTTAAATCATAACCTGCCATTTCAACCATTGTCGCTCAAGTAAGCGGGGGTTACAAATGCCTCCATCACATTTGTAATCATCGTCCACCTCCCTTCAAATCCTCCGTCGTTAGCTCCTTCTTCACTCTGTTGGACATGCGAGCCCACAGTAAGCCATTGTGTAATAAATGTTATTGCGGATATCATTCCCTGATCTGAAATGAAGAATAAATAATTTGCATAATAGGTCCCTTAGTACAATTAGGGTTATGTACCATGGCCATCTTAATGATCATACAGTTGTTGATTCAATTATTGAATCATAGAGGCTGGTGCTTGGATAAATATCTAAAGAGTTAGATTGAGGACATATCGAGCACCGTCAAAAGATTATTAAGAGATGATCTCCAGCTTGAGTAGGAGATGGCAATCCTTTCTTAGTTAGGCTAATATCTGACCGACCTCTTGATGCATGTCCTCTGCATAGGAATAAAGATTCGGAGGTGTCAGATTAGTTAGGTCAAAGAGTTGATTTAACGAGCGAGATAACCAAAGTCATATATAGTATGTTGTCATAATATAGGCATGCATCCTCTGTCCGGAGACAAAGGTGTTACTATATGCCTGAGTATGTACATTTGGCAGACCAATAGGTTGACGACCTAACCAAGGTCTATACACCGGCGTGCTGGTATGCATATAAGGGTATATGAGTAATACGATCTCTCAAAGGGATCATACAGGTTCACTACTGAACCGGAAGACATGAGCTCACTCATGAGATATTGGAAAGAATCAAATTCTGTCCGCACGGTCGTCTCGCTTTGGAAGCTTGACTGAATTTGTAGGTTTGATATACTTTTGGAAAGTATATGATCAAGACCTAGGTATGATATATGCTTTTGGAAAGTATATGATCGATACCAACTCCCAATGGTAAAATGAGAAACTTACTGATAAACCCCTTAAGTAGATAATATAAAGTTGATCTAATACTTCGGGTTTATTCTGAGTTTTTTTCCAGTATGTAGGATGTATGGGTATTGGGAATACCTGAGGGTGATGTGATCATAAACGATTGTATAACCACGACGCTTCCATTCATAAGGAGTAATGGAACGAGTCTGGATTTTAGTGACTCCTCTCAGTAGAGAAGTAATCTAATCTTGATCCAAATATTGGACATTGATATGAATGTGATTCAGATGCAATGAGAAGATTAGATTTGCGGTCTTGATTTAATCAAGCATCTATGGGAGGCCCGAGATCTGGATTTGAGACGTAATCTCAATATCCAAGTCACTATATGTGGAACAATACAATCGCCCTGTCCTTATCTCCAAGTATTCGCGGAGAAAGCGCATTATCCTTGAAAGAGTTCATGGATAATTCTATTGTTGTATGTATCCGAGCATTAAGAATATGGATAATTAAATGCGATTTAATTATCACGAATAATGTGAATTTGATTCATATTATATAGAGAGTTATCTTAAATAATTAAATATGATTTGATTATCAAAGATGTAAATAATGTGAATGTGATTCACATTATTTGGGCACACGAGAATAGATATATAAGATGATTAAATGTGATTTAATTATCATGGATATGAATAATGTGGATAGCACTATCCACATTAATCATATATATTATAAATGTGATTTATAATATATAAGAGAGAGCTATTTGTAATTTGCATTCAATAATTAAATATTGATGTGAATTAGATTCACATTGGACATTAAATTGAAAATGTAATTTACATTTTATTTTGGGTTGTGAATATGATTCACAATGTTCCAATGGAAAGATTGCAATATTCTCAAAATTAATTGTGAATTATTTTTGGAGAATAAATCCCAACAAAAATTGTTGGATTAAATAATGGAGAATTTCAATGAGATGTGCAATCTCATAGAAATCCATGAGATTGTCCCCACTTGGAATGTGGTGGGCGGCTACCAAGTCCTATATGGAATTGGTGGCCGTCCACCCTATTACTTGAGGAGGTATGATATCCATTGAAATCATCTCCTTATTTGATTAGTTTAAATTTAGGATTAATGTATATTTGATTTATCAAATATATTCGATCTAAATTAAATCATAAGTTGTTGTTTTTTTACCAACAACAATGTTGACCATTGGATTGACATAAATCAATCCCATCCATTGATTTTATATGTCCCATAGATTGAGATCCATGGATCCTAAAATCCTATAAATAGAGAGGCATGCTATGCTCTCTTGGACATGCTATTGTAGCACATCTCTCTCTCTCTCTCTTTCTCTTACACGTCTACTCTCTCTCCCTCTCTCATGGCTGTCCACTATGGATACCCTAAAGAGAGTCTCCATCGCCGCATCGTCGTCTTTATATTGCCCGATCGTCTGCTCGTGGATCTCCGTCTCCTTCGATGTACCTCACTTGTGAAGAAGACATCGGATCTCGTGTGCCGAGATCGGGAGATCCGTCGCTTGGATCATCAACATGGATTGTGAGAAGCACACGATTCATCCCTGCGCTCGTAAGCATCTCCTCCGTCGGATCGGACTTGAGACAGGAGGTCTCTTCCTTTAGAAACTCGATCGTAACCACGCTTAAGAGGTAATCCTATTACTTGTTTGTGATTTAGATGAAACGGTCCAAGAAGTGTTCTTGGATCACGTGGTTTCGTCGCATGAAGATTTCTTAAATTCCGCTGCATCGAGCAACTAGTGCGACTAGTCGCTCCTAGTAGTATTCGATACGATGCTCACGTTTCCATGATGCGCTTGAGGATTCTAACCATATCCTTCAAGTGGTATCAGAGCCTTAGGTCGAAGGTTTTGTATACGATCCATAAAATTCAAGGCGACTTGAGTTCGTTAAGGTTGCGAAAGTTTTATCGCATTTCATTTTCGCATCTCTGTTTAGTGTATTTTTTTGGCCCTGTTTAAATTATTTAAACTCAAAAATAACACTTGGATTTTAATCCCCATTAAATAAGGAAACCATAGGATCTTGGTTTACGTAATTTGGATTCCGTTTGCTCTAGATATGGTCATTTTAATGAACATGTATTCACTGTTACGAGAACTATGAATCTTAATGTAATTAAGAAGTTAATTACTGTTTAGAAATACCTTAAAATGCGTGCAAATCACATAGGTTCTGTTGTAAATCAAATTAGCAAACTTTTTAAATTTACTTTGTTTAATTTGGATTTAAATTGATTGAGATATGCTAATTTTAGTAAGTAGGGGTCACTGCTGAAATTACTTTCCTAATCAAGAACCATGTGATTATCAATTAGTGAAATTAATTATTAATTTAATGAAATAATTATGGAAAATATTTGAGAAATATTAAATGATGATTATTTCCTTAATTGACTTGGCTCAACTAATAACTGATTAAATTTGATCTAGATCAAATTTGGAAACACAATCATTAAACTCCTTGCTTGAACAGGATTGGGAATTTGTCTAGCAAATTTCCTTATAATAAAAAATGTTTTGATTATTACTATATGGTATAATTTTGGTCGAAGAACCGATGATCATCTCAAGTACAAAATGACTGACTCGGCATTATTTTTTCCCGAGGCAAATATGGTGTCTACTCGTGGATCGTTGGGGTAGCGGGTTGCAACGTATGCGGTCCGTCCCACTCCCGCCGGTACTGGTCATGACAGCGGGTAGGGAACGAATGATGCTTGAGAGCTCATGATGTATTTTTCTAATTATTAAAATTCGAATTAATACGTATTTTGAGACAATACCATATATTTAAGTAAAATCAAGTTTGTTGATTGAATTGGATTGGAAATTAATTTAATATGATTAAGTTAATTATGTCCAACTAAAAACACTCTATTATGAATAGATGTGTATTTCCCTTTGAAGAATTAATTATGTGAATATGATTCATGATAATTGATTAGAATTTGAATATGATATGGAGGTCATATAAGTGACGTCCATTGACTCCCGTCAAGGCGAAGGGTTCTGTCACCAGGGATTGTATGTATGAGACGCTTGTCCGAAGTGACAGCTCCTATGTGCAAGCGCATCTGGATCGGGCTCTTTGCTTCTCGAAAGAGTAGGGCCGTATGCATAGTGACCCCAATATCGGATCCTCATATTATTGGGGCGATATTGGATTGCGCATGCGAGTTCTATTCCTGTTGACGGTTGGTTCAATTAATGACGGGTCAACATCACCTTAGGGGTGGCGGGCCTAGGTGTTAAAGACCGAATTGGGAGATGCAAGTTGGACTTGCAAGGCGGATTGTGTTCCCGCTTCTTTTTATCGGAGTTGCAGATTCTCATATTATTGGGATGTAACAAAGATAAGGAAGGAGATCCCAGATCTTGCTGAGATATAATGGTAAGTATATCTCTTACATTGAAAGTGATTAAGGGAATGGACTTTCAGTGTTGACAAGGCAAGACAACTTTGATATAAAAATTCCTAAATCAAAGTAAATTACATATTTATGCAAATTTCTTATTTCAGATAATCCTTCTTTAATCCCACTCAATGTTATACTCAATACTAACCAGTAGAATATCATGGATTGGACCTATGATCCAGATATTGTACTTGTAATTGAACACATAATGTATGTGGTTGCAATGTGCAAGTTTCCTCATAATAATGAGGAATGATAATTAAATAGACAATAGGACTAAAACCCTGTGGTTTGTATGTCTCTATAAGTCTTAATCTCATCGAATGTACTTTTGAAGTGACATGTCGATAATGATTGTAATTATCAAATAATCCTTAAAAATCTAAGAAGATGTTATGTCATGCATATGTGCTCTCAGCATATAATCATGAATGACACGGTTCTCCGCATTATGCATAATGGTGGCTCTATAGGAGATGATGTATTCAAATTGTTTAAGTACCTACTTGAACCTAAGTTTTAAGAGTTTAAATGGATGTAGATACGATGAGTGTCATCATTCTACTATCTGTACTCTGGTCATTCATGAAACTTCATAATATTTATATTGTATGAATTGAATGAAGCATGTACTCTTATAATGAATTTTTTGATTTTAACATAAGCGACCTTGGTCTTGAGCAATGGTTGCTTATAGATAAAGGGAGAGCAGTGGAAGCATGGGTTGGACCCAGGTATGAAGGAAAGTCAAAGAGTTGATTGTACTTCTATGTCTTCCATATGACATCCAAAGAGTTGGATGACTGCCAATACTGCAATAAGTTGATGTGTTGATAGTATGACTATCAAATCTATCTATAATCCTTAGAGAAGGAATCAGATAGTATATCAGATTAATCTACATATAATCATTGATATTGACTTACTTATTTAATAAGATAAAGTCTAATAATCGTATCTCAATCTTCTAATGATACTTGCAATCGATTGCATATGTATTACAATATTAGAAATTTGATCTTAAGGTTTAATGGTCATCTATTTTGGAATTGATGCAATTGTTGCAACAATTTCCACCGGATGAATATACTTCATATTTTCAGTGGGAGAGCCCTTAGTCTTGGAGAATGTCTCTATGACCTAGATATTGGAATACGCTCATTGTTTATTTCTAAATGTTGGAAATAAACATGAAATCTGTAATAAACCTATCATAAAGAGTTATGATTGAGATATTTCAGATAGTAATCTAACATCTAGTGGACTCCACTAAATTAGAAAATTAATGAATGGTTCATTAAGATTCCTAATATTGAAAATTAAACCTTTAAAGATCAGTAGGAGAATATAGATCATTTGGCAATAATCTAGCATCATGTTTTGGACATATGTCTGTTGATGAAGATCAATGGACAAGCAAGAGATGAAACTTTTGAATGTCTAAAATTTCAAAACTTGCATACTCATGAATATTGTATTCAAAGTAAAAATGTCCAATACACCTTTCTATTGGAATGGTGTAAGATGTTAAGGTATTCAATATCTCATACATATTGATGCATGTGAATCATCTGCATCAGAATAAACATTATAGATATATGATATCTATTAATGATTAATTGTGATATGAGATTTCTTCTCTTCACTTAGAAAACTTTGAAATGTTCAAAGATTTCACAATTTTGGTTTAGAACCAAAGTTTGTAGGAAGATTAAATGAATTTGATCTAACCAATGTAGCTTGCACCTATTAGATGAATTCATGGAATACCTTATGGAGATGTGAATATAATTCCTATCTCAATCCTCCTAATGAATCTTAACTCAATAGAGTTGTGGGGAGATACAATTGGATCATGTGTGACGTGATATAATCAAAGATGAATATTAGCATAATTATCTATTAGTTTCCAAGGTATATATGTAGTAGAGACTGCAATGTATATCCTTAATAAAGTTCCATGTGATTAAGCTGGTATCTGGCACTGGAGAGTGCTACATCACTAAGAAAATGAAGGATGGTGTTGTATACCTACTTTATGACCTTTAGATTCTTAAAGGATCTCATATATGAGAATGTGATTCTTAGAGGATGACTCTCTTAAGAATCAAGATGAAAATGAAGTAAAGGAACTCATTTAATCTTGAGAAGATAATGAGGCTCCTGAAATCGGAAACTAAAAGAATAATTGAAGATGAAACACTAATACTTCCTCAAATAAGTTTGAGGAAGTATTCCATGTGTCAGTTAAGTCTGAAAATGATCGGAGTTCATGTGATGAAGCTCTTGAGGATCATGACATGGAAAGATGGATGTTAGCAATAGAAGTCTAATGTAGACTTCATATACAAGTGTTGTATATGGACCCTCGAGGATCCGCCTATATGGGTAAGTCCCATTAAGGTGTAAATGGATCTCCAAGAGAAAGAGGGAACCTGATGAGAAGGTAGAGACCTTCAAAGCATGGTTCGTAGCCATGAGCTGCACACCGAAGAGAAGACATCACTTGCGATGAGACTTGCTCTCTAGTGACCTTTGCTTTAACCCATCAGAATATTGTTAACCATAGCTACACATCTTGACTTTGACATCTTCGTGATGTGAGTCAAGAATGTAATTCTCTATGAATACCTCTATGAGGATATTCACATGAAGTAGCCACATGACTTCATGATTGAGGAAAGCAAGGTATGCTAGCTAAAGAACTCCATCTTTGGACTCAAATAAGTTTCTTGTAGTTGGAACATAAGATTTGATGAAATTATAAATGTTATGATTTCAGATAAAATCTTGATGAACCATGTGAAGCTTAGTGGGAGTACCATTGTGTTCATCATGCTGAATGTAGATATCTTAACCATTTGGAATGATCTAAGGATGATTATAAGAAGTGTTTTTAATCTGCTTGTTCCATACCTTGAGATATGATCTCAAGGATACCTCTTAGATCTTAGTTCTGAAGATGTTCAGAAGTAAGGACAAGAGGGTGTTGGGACCGACACATTAGTAGTACACCTTGGACTTATTCCATTTTCTGGAAAATTCCAAGAAAGGCTTCATTCCCTTAAGATATGGCACTGACCTATCTAAAGGGATAGCACCTCGAAGAGTTGAGGATGTGAATGCTAGAACTGCTGGCACTTGTGCATCAGTTACAAGAAGCTGAGTGTATGCTAGATGTGCAAAAGAGCCAGATGTCTGTCATACAGTGGGAGTAGTAATATGTCACTAATCCTAATATGGAATAAAACACTTGATTGCAGTAATAACAATATCTTCAAAGATGGTGAAACTTAGAGATAGTGATCTCAAAGTCTTATCTTCAAAAGTTTAAGACCCTGTGGATAGTGATCTATAAAGGTCTTAACTGTAGATACCTTAGGAGATAGAGATCTCTAGGAATAAAGGTATTCTGATAAGGATTATGGGCATACTGGTTATAATAATTATTGAGCTAAAGTGTCAAGGACACTATAACAAAAATTGAGTATTGGTTGCATAAGATGCAACATTCGCATTGGATGCGAGCATTGTTACTGGGGATATGCAAGTGTCGTAAAAGGTCTTGGCGTAGTCTCTCGGGAACAGAGTGACTGATCAGCTTACCTAGCTATTTTCTAAATAGCCTATGATTGTCACATGAGTGTGGGTTTAAATGATTAGCCCATTAATGGCTCTTCGGGCTAGTGGGAGATTGTTAGACATGCGAGCCCACGACGAGCCATTATGCAATAAATGTTATTGCAAATATCATTCCCTGATCTGAAATGAAGAATAAATAATTTGCATAATAGGTCCCTTAGTACAATTAGGGTTATGTACCATGGCCATCTTAATGATAATACAATTGTTGATTCAATTATTAAATCAAAGAGGCGGGTGCTTGGATAAATATCTAAAGAGTTAGATTGAGGACTTATCGAGCACTGTCAAATGATTGTTAAGAGATGATCTCCAGCCTGAGTAGGAGATGGTAATCCTTTCTCAGTTAGGCTGATATTTGATCGACCTCTTGATGCAGGTCCTCTGCATAGGAATAGAGATTCGGAGGTGTCAGATTAGTTAGGTCAAAGAGTTTATTTAACGAGATCGAGATAACCAAAGTCATATATCGTATGTTGTCATAATATAGGCACGCATCCTCTGACCGGAGACAGATGTGTTACTATATGTCTGAGTATGTACATTTGGCAAACCAATAGGTCGATGACCTAACCAAGGTTTATACACCGGCGCGCTGGTATGCATATAAGGGCATATGAGTAATACGATCTCTCAAGGGATCATACAGGTTCACTACTGAACCGGAAGATATGAGCTCACTCATGAGATATTGGGAAGAATCAAATTCCGTCTGCACGGTCGTCTCGCTTTGGAAGCTTGACTGAATTTGTAGGTTTGATATATACTTTTGGAAAGTATATGATCAAGACCTAGGTATGATATATGCTTTTGGAAAGTATATGATCGATACCAACTCTCAATGATAAAAACGAGAAACTTACTGATAAAACCCTGAAGTAGACAGTATAAAGTTGATCTAATACTTCAGGTTTATTCTGAGTTTTTTTCCAGTATGCAGGATGTACGGGTATTGGGAATACCTGAGGGTGATGTGATCATAAACGATTGTATAACCATGACGCTTCCATTCATAGGGAGTAATGGAACGTGTCTGGATTTTAGTGACTCCTCTCAGTAGAGAAGTAATCTAATATTGATCCAAATGTCCAACATTGATCTGAATGTGATTCAGATGCAATGAGAAGATTAGATTTACGGTCGTGATTTAATCAAGCATCTACGGGAGGCCCGAGATCTGGATTTGAGACGTAATCTCAATATCCAAGTCACTATATGTGGAACAATACAATCGCCATGTCCTTATCTCCAAGTATTCACGGAGAAAGCGCATTATCCTTGAAAGAGTTCATGGATAATTCTATTGTTGATATATGTATCCGAGCATTGAGAATATAGATAATTTAATGTGATTTAATTATCACGAATAATGTGAATTTGATTCATATTATAAAGAGAGTTATCTTAAATAATTAAATATGATTTGATTATCAAAGATGTAAATAATGTGAATGTGATTCACATTATTTGGGCACACGAGAATAGATATATAAGATGATTAAATGTGATTTAATTATCATGGATATGAATAGTGTGGATAGCACTATTAATCATATATATTATAAATGTGATTTATAATATATAAGAGAGAGCTATTTGTAATTTACATTCAATAATTAAATGTTGATGTGAATTAAATTCACATTGGACATTAAATTGAAAATGTAATTTACATTTTATTTTGGGTTGTGAATATGATTCACAATGTTCCAATGGAAAGATTGCAATATTCTCAAAATTAATCGTGAATTATTTTTGGAGAATAAATCCCAACAAAAATTGTTGGATTAAATAATGGAGAATTTCAAGGAGATATGCAATCTCATGGAATCCATGAGATTGTCCCCACTTGGAATGTGGTGGGATGCTACCAAGTCCTATATGGAATTGGTGGTCGTCCACCCTATTACTTGGGGAGGCATGATCTCCATTGAAATCATCTCCTTATTTGATTGGTCTAAATATAGGATTAATGTATATTTGATTTATCAAATATATTCGATCTAAATTAAATCATAAGTTGTTGTTTTTTACCAACAACAATCTTGAGGATTGACATAAATCAATCTCATCCATTGATTTTATATGTCCCATGGATTGAGATCCATGGATCCTAAAACCCTATAAATAGAGAGGCATGCTATGCTCTCTTGGACATGATATTGTAGAACATCTCTCTCTCTCTCTCTTTCTCTCTACACGTCTACTCTCTCTCCCTCTCTCATGGTCGTCCACTATGGATGCCCTAGAGAGAGTCTCCATCGCCGCAGCGTCGTCGTTATGCTGCCTGATCGTCTGCTCGTGGATCTCCGTCTCCTTCGATGTACCTCGCTCGTGAAGAAGATGTTGGATCTCGTGTGTCGAGATCAGGAGATCCGCTGCTTGGATCATCAACATGGATTGCGAGAAGCACGCGATTCATCCCTGCGCTCGCAAGCGTCTCCTCCGTCGGATCGGACTTGAGACAGGAGATCTCTTCGTTTAGAGACTCGATCGCAACCACGCTTTAAGAGGTAATACTATTACTTGTTTGTGGTTTAGATGAAATGATCCAAGAATTGTTCTTGGATCATGTGGTTTCGTCACATGAAGATTTTTTAAATTCCGCTGCATCGAGCAACTAGTGCGTCTAGTCGCTCCTCGTCGTATTCGATACGATGCTCACGCTTCCGTGATGCGCTTGAGGATTCTAACCATATCCTTCACACTCATCCACCATTCCACGTGTGAGAGCGTAGCCACCCTCATCCTCACATGATATATGAGGAGGGAGTCGATGAGCGGTAATGGCTCCTTCTTGCATGTGAGACCCATGGTCGTCGACCATGTTACAATACCTTCTAGGTAGCTACTTGAGCTCCTTGATGGGGTTGCCCAAGTCGAAGGACGACCTGATCTTTTCATGGAGCCTCGCCCAGGTTCATGCCTCCACCTCATCGATCTCCAGGTAATCCCCTAACTTTCCTCAATGTTTTCCATGATTTAATTAGGTGCCTATACGCTTTCCCACCTTCGATTAACTAGACCATCATCTTCGCCGTGCATCTTACATCTTCGTGCAACATTCATATCACCATCTCCCCCTCCTTCAGAACCTACTCCATCCCAAATATCCTTCTCCAACCCTTTCGAAGAACCTGCACAGGGCTCCATTTTCTCTACTCTACCGCCCTCCATATTGCTTTACCATGCATTGCACAAGCTTTGACTATTCGCCCCTAAACCCTTTTGCATGTCTTAACTTCGTTGGTCAGACTCTAAAAGAAGCTCTGATTTAAATCCTCTCCTCCGACGAGCTTGCGCGGACAAACAACCACATAGAGCTCCTCCCTTTCTCTGATGCTTGATCTTCATCGTCGATTGGTCAACGAGCATCTTAGTCCATTAGCCGCACCCGAGGAGTTGGGAAGAGATCTACCTCCTTCTTCGGAGCTCCAACAGTGCTGCCATCAAAGGGGTGAAGGAAGAGCAACCAACCGTACAACTATCATTAAATTGAACACTCCCGATGTTTATCTAACAATTATAGAGATGCCACGATAGCACACCGAAGCGAGAGGCTCGGTGGGACTGAGCCTCCCCCCGAGTCACCTAGATCCACTCATGTGGCCCGAGGTACCAGCATTGGCCCCATACATTCGCTCGAGCCTCTGCTCACATGCCCCGCACGCACGAGCTTCATAATTTTGCAAAGATGCCTCGCCGCTTCTCCAGAATTGCAAACATATCCAATAGACATGCGCTCCGTGTGTCACGCATGGAAAATTTACAAGGAAGCTCAACCGGTTTTCCAAAATTGATGAAATAACCCTTAGGGGTCTATTTTGAACACTTAATTATTCATTTTCATGTTTTTATTTGCAATTTTGCCTCTGGACTACTATGCTTATAGCTTGAGCATATGAACTCTATTGTGGTTGATTTTAATTTCATCTGAATGCTTATTTCATTATCTATATGATTGCATGTTTAATTCATTGATTTGATACCTTGAACCATATGAATGTAACTCGATATTTAATGTGCCATTCACTGTTAGTTAAATGCCATTGTTGAGATACACATCAAATTTATGCATCAAATGGATCATGAAATTGATCGTACATTTATTGCTTGGCTCACTTTATTATTATTGGGCATATTTGTGCATGTTTATCTATTTGCATCACACATCATCTTGCAGCAGTGGGCCAAGTGTCTCCGGCATGTTTCTTAAAACCTTTCCTCGCAGGCCTATTCTCAGACCCATTACATACTTCTTTGCTCTTTTCTATTCAGTCTCACACATTCCCTTCCCATACTTCTCCAGATGATAAAATAAAATCGAGAAGTACAAGTTATGACCCATGAAATTGCCTACTTAATTTGTCATTTTTATCTTCATAGTACAGGAGACGATCCCGGATGTCATGCAGAATACCACCCCTTGAATAGGTGGATAGTTATTTTACCTAGCAAGTCTACCAAGGTCGAACACATGGCACATGCCTCCTCTTCGATTTATTGAAAATTGTTGATTAATTAAGAGTGAATAAGTTCATTGACATGGGTCTTCATAATGCAGTCACAATGCACATCACAAAATGCACAGATAATATACATGAAATAAACAACGCTAAGCAAACAATGATGATGTCTAAACAATGTTGCACATAAACGGAATGATAACACATATTTGATCTTTATGCAAATTAAATGAAGTGCCTAATCCAAGAAAATATGATGCATGAAATGATGACCAAAATGAAAATTTTATTTATATTTTAGCAATATAGAATGATGCAAGATGCTTTAAGATGCTATGATGTATGATGATGATAGCATAAAGGACACACATGCAAAAAGATGCCTTAAAATGATTCAGCCATTGAGCATAAATAAAGATGTTCAATTTCAATATCAAGTAAAGCACGTATACATTTCATAGTTCGAGTAATGACATTGGGTCGAGGAATATATGACATAAACTTCACTTAAAATGGAGAATGTTTAATTAAGTGTCAAATTAGAAAAAATAATATTACCATCATGAAGAGAATAAAATCAGCAACACAATGATATTGAAGTCAATGAAAAAGGAGTTCATATGCTTAAGATGTCAAATAAAGAGTGCAAGAGCATGAATGCAGAGAAAATATGAAGATAAAATGCATGAAATTTGCAAAAAGGTACTTCACAAGGGCATTTTTGTAATATCTATAAGTTGATGGGGTCCCCTGTAAATTTCCAAGGTGCGACACGTGAGGCACATGTGCGAGGGAGGGACCTCATTGCAATTATGGGGTCTTTGTGGGTGTGAGAATGCAAATTTCACAGCCCGCACGTGCATGGCAGGAGCATGGAACATGCTCAAGCGGTGAGGCGAGGATCGACTACATGGTCGAGATACGTGGCAGATCCTGATGCATCGGAAGGCGGCTCGGTCCCACTGATCCAGTTGGATCAGGGCAGAAGCTAGAAGTCTATCAGGACCATTCAATCAAGGAGATCGAACAATGCTTATATTGTGTAGGCACTTCGCCCTTCGCCCTCACACGGTGGCGATGGTGGTGCTCCAGTGATCCCGCCACTTCTCCTCCTTGCTCCACCTCTTCATCGGATGCACTGGGGAGCTCAGCAAGAAGTTAGTGAAGCTCTTGGGAGATTGATAGAGCTCAGAATATGCTCTGATCATGAAGATAGTTGACACTGCCAATATAACTTATCAGAGTCTCATTTGCATTTTAACATGGGTATCTTCATAGGCAACAGTGAGTTGTACCTTTTATATAATTCAAAGAAAAATAGTATAAATATCTAAATCCATGATCATATTTTCGTGTGCAACATGTCTGCCCTCATATTACCATCGTTCGATCAATATCACTCGCATAGTTATATATGGTACATTTTACTATCGATGGCACATGTAGTAAACCATTGCATATATAATTAGAACAGAACAAAATAGGACGATAACAATGCTGAGTCAATTGTGGACTTTCCTCTAGGTTTTATTGAACCCGACACCTCTGAAAGGTGTTACCCTTTAGATCAGTTATGTCCCTTACGACCCAACAAATGAACTTTAGAGGTGGCTCCCATCGTAGCATAGAGCTCCATGTTTTTGTTGCAGTGCCAATGTTTATTCAGATTTCATTGTTTGAATCACGAACATAATCAAGGAAATTCATAACATATGTAAAAGTAAAATGAAATCTTTCTCGCTTATACAAACCTTATATCATACATACCCCCTTCTATTTAATACCCTACAATAATACCCTCGGGCCTATTTGAATAATCTCCACAACAATTTCACTTATTTGTACATATGCATAGATGGTGAGGTATAATATTTCTATCATATGATTTAATTATATACGTATATCATAATCATTGGATCAATACGATGTTAGCCATAAATCAAGAATGCCTTCAATGCCGACAATTAATAGATCACGTCCAGTTGAAATTATGCAATTACTTAAGTATAATCATCTTGGCCTAATAAGTATATTTTGCACAGTCAATATAACTAGAATGATAGATAAAATAATTGCATGATTAACAAATAAAAAGTACGAAGATTTTCGAAAGGATCAACCACGCCTACTCAAACAAGATATAGTTAGTTGCTTCTCTCTCCCTCCCTCCCTCCCTCTCTCCGACGCGTTCATATCCATGCAACTCGACATACTATGCTTGCATGCAAGTTGATACCATATCATGTGCGTGTAAGTCAAGCACATTGACACCCAACATTTTCATTTCATGGAATGACCTCAATTATTCAAGAGCAGTTGAGAACTGTTGTTGCCATTACTGTATGGTGGATCTGGAAAGAGCGCAACAATCATCGAACGGCGGCCAGCAGCTCTTCGGTGAACACGCTCGTGCCTCATATACTTTGGGATTTCAGGAACTTGTTGTCTGATCACCTGTAGGTGGATTTCTGTAGCAAATTTTGGGTTTTCCATTGCTTTTCAATCTATGCTACCCCCTATGGGGGAATTTTGTTTGGTAAAGAGATAATGTTGGCGGCCAGCCACTTTGTATGTTGGGACGGCCTTTAGCCCTTTCTTTGTGTAGATCAATACACAGTTATATTTACCTCTAAAAAACATTTTCATTTCATGCATGTCCTCATGTTGCTCATCTTTGTTTAATTACATTTTTTAAATTTTATGGTTCGTTACAATTAGTTTATTTCACTTGCGCAAACTCAACGTTGAACTAAATAAAGCAGTAAAGAGATTAGTTGATGACTCATGTTAATTTAGTGTATCCAATTAATATATGAAATGCATATAATGTGCGATGTACAACACATACATCTGCTAATAATAATTAATGCAATGCAGTGAATATAGTGCAATTTGAAATGAATGTAGGTGGTTAATGATAGACGAATGCAATGTGACATGATACAATGTATACGTTTTTTATTTTTTGAATTTTCATATTTTTATTTTGAATCTTATTTTTTATTTAAAATTTTAAAATAAAATAAATAAATAGGTGGTACTTATATATAACCATGAAAAAAACGACACATTATATTATTTCAAAGGGTGATAGATATTCAAATGTGAACATATAATTTGGTTTTTTTCCCTACGGGTTGTGGCGTTTTGAATACTTTAAAATTATAGGAATAACTTAAATAAAATAAATAAAAATGAATTTATAAAAAATGATGTTAAAAAACAAGGGCTATTTGCAAATTACGACCGGATGAGCAAATGAGCACTATAAATTATAAACCCGGTTTTCATGGAAAGGAATTATTTCAAACTTTCAAAAAATATGTTTATGGAATTTTTCAATTTAGGGAAAATGATACACGACTACTGCAAGATTATTCTCAAATTTGTTAGTCAAAATGATTAATTATAAATGCAACAAGTTCATACCTTGATTTGATGTTTTTTATTTCTAAATATACAAAAACCACGACAACTTTTTTACCGAGACATTGATTTAAGCATTCTTGAGTCGTTATTAATTTAAGGGTATTTTGGAAATTTGGGAAAAAATATTCATTTTGTCGGCAACTTGATAATGAATTTTTGACATTGATTTCATTGGAGTCCAATTGGATTTGTGCTATTTGATGACTTATTACTTGAATTTTATAGGAGTGTCATTGCAATATTTCTAAAAAAATAACAATACCCTTATATTACCATTAACATGCTCAATTTAAGTCCAAACAAGCTGCACATTACATCAAATGAAAGAGATTTGAATGAGCTTCAAAATGGCACAAATATTGAAAAAGTCGAAAATACAGTTCACACATTACAATACTTCGAATACATGGACTTAATTGCAATGATAATCAAATGAAGATGACTGCAAAATAGTCCTAGAAGATCTTGTCTAAAAATAAACAAATACAATGGGGGCCTTTTGAATTTTCCCAAAAAGCACAACATATGATGTAACACTCTGTAACAGCTCGGATCCTCGGTGACCAGCGGAAACATAATACATGCAACATCGGATCCGAGTGTTACTCAATACATCAATGATATCACAAATAACATAAGGAACCATCTTAACCTTCCTCTATAAATAAAAGTATACATTTCTAATACAACACCAAGATCCTTGTTCCAGTTGGTACATTGATATCCTTCCTTAGACCTCGCACGAGTCTCTAACTGCCACTAAATTTCTTGGTCCATTGACCTGCAATAAAAACACAGAAATATATGGTATGAGCCTAACGTTCAGTATGTGTCGAGATAAGGTCAAACCGGCTAGCGAAAAATCAAGTCTTCACTAATCTACCTTAAACACTTCATTCATAATATAAATAATCACAGCATGAGAACATGCTATTTATCTTCTTTTTCCATTTATAAATAGTATTCACCTACAATGTGCATGAGTACAATTAGCCACATTCGCAGTTGATTATAAAGAATAAGTTCACGATTTTCCCTAATCATTCACATGTAAATGTTTCATGTGAGTTACTTAGAAATATCAAATCTCGTATACGTAAAGATGTCATATCCATATGCCTATCATTAGCAATACTCACAATATCATTATCTCGATATATGAAAAAGAATTCACAACCGTCATATAACTTACTCATAATTATTATAATACAAAAGGGTATTCATATAACATAACATACAATATTTCGCATATATCCTCACATATGTGGCATTTCATATTCACATATACATACATGCAACATAATTACTTTGATTTTCACACACACACTTAGCTTTCACGTAATTGCACATATATACTTAGCATTTCACATAATTGCGCATATGCACTTCGTATTTCATATAACTGCACTTATACACTTGGCATTTCATATAATTACGCATATGCACTTAACATTTCACATGAATACACATATACTCTTAACATTCACATAATTGCATAGATGCACTTGGCATTTCACATAAGCACTTAGCTTCCTCATAAGTACTTAGCTTATTCATTACGGATTTGTCTTATCTCATAATTTATTGGGTGGCTTTGGTGGCTTTTACCGCCGGCACAAGCGGTCACTCAATCATTACATAGAACATGATGACATCAGTGCTGAGTCAATAGGTGGACTTTCCACTAGGTTCCACTGAACCTGACACCCTCGGAAGGTGTTGCCTTTTAGGCTCTCGGTAAACGAACTCTAGAGGCGGCTCCCACCTTATGTATAGCACTTAGCACCGCATACCGTTTAAGTGCCATTATTCATTTAAGGAAATTTCAATTCTTTAAACACAAATTCATTTTTCATACAACATTGATTCATATGAATATTTCGGTTCCATGCATAGCTTATACGCTAGCGCGTGCACATGCGTGCGTGCACGCAGACACATTTTCTTTCCTTTCCTTTAATCGTCCGTTTTCAAATTGATGGGAATAATACCTCCTTTATTTCAGTCAGTGCATATATTTATAGTCAAATGGAATGATTTAATAACTATATAATGATCAGTTATACAATATGCCTAAGATGACATCTTATTAATGGTAACCGTGAACACCTGACTTTTCCAGCAATAACAAAACTATAAAATCCTTATTTAATTTTATTAGATTTTCTAAGAAATAATGTACTACAGTTATTGCATGTTCCCTTTCATATCACTATTGTATATGTTGAGATATAATGAACATCATTAACGGTTATTATTATGTAAAGCATATTTAAGGACATGTATGTGTAGTACCAATCAAGTGGTATACATACATATACATATATGTACATGTACATACATATAATCCTATGGTGGCAATCATATCAAATATCTCGCATGAATCAATAGTTGACACACTTTTTTAAAAAAATATATTTGCAGATGCAATAATAGAAGGACGGTGCAACTTCTGATTACACAGATAATAAGAATTTATCTCTCTTATAATATCATGATTCCTGATTAAATAACGTTTACCTTATAAGAAACTCTCAATTTTACTCAAAATAATAATACAAGGATCTAACCCATGACCACATTTATTAATATATCTAGTAATTATCCTTTCTATTTCTACATATAATTACGATTATAGTTCATTGCACATTAATGATATTGCACAATTAAACCTCCTGACATCTACAAGGTTTATTTAAGAATATAATTTACATGACGTTAGGGACTAACGTACATGTATGTATGTGTGGTTAACGGCTAAAATATTTTATTTAATCTCCAATAAAACTCATAGAGAGAAAATCATATAAAGGCACATTTCCAACATACACAATCTGCTTGCATCTACAGAGCACTATCAATGCACTTTAAAATTGATGAGCAAGACTACGAATACAACTATCGATTGCATCGTCTAAGTGTTCGACACATACAATTTCTTAGGTCTTGAAGAGGAGTATACAATATTATTCTATTTATTCCTTTACTTGTATATCTAACAGATATGCTAACTTGATATAAATTCCCATCAATAATACGTGCAGTCATGTGTAAATCATAATCTTCATCATGGCTTGATATCGTATAAAGCCTATGTGTTCGACACATACCTTAATTACATAAGAAGTTTGTCCACGAAGGCACCTCGATTCCACCTATCTGAACCGTCGTAGATCATGTCGATGCTCCTCCGATTCCACCAGATCAACATTCGATGCCAACAAGAGGGCTGCCATTGCAAGATTCGGCAACGACAATGAGGAGGAATGTTGTCGTTGGGTTTTCCTCTCTCTCCATTTATCTCTTGATCCAACTCTCCATCTTCCCCACGTTCATTCATTCTCTCTTTGGAACATTGAGGGGTTGCATATGTGTTTTTCATGCAAATCAAGAGGAAGTGTAAAGGGCACGCATCTCTTGCCATTTGCAAAACTCTCCTTCCAAAAATAGAAGTCCCATGCACGAATAATGGTGTTGAATTGGTAATAAATAACCACCCATCACTTCCCTTTTACTCTCTTTTAATAAATCAATAAAATTCTTTTTATGCAAATTAATTATTAGATTATTTTTTATATTATTTTAGTGGTTGTTACAATCTACCACACTAAAAGAAAATTTCGTCCCGAAATTTACTAAAGAGACTTACCAAAAAAACTCATGATATTTGACTCATATCCCATTCCTCTGTTATCTTTTGTCCTTCTTCTAGGTCTTGATTATAAGATGAACAAATCAATAAAAATATATCTCCACCTCAGAGATAATGGTAACTAAGCCAACTAATTGTTGGTCGGAATTTCTAAGGTCAAATTGTTGGTTGTCACTCACTAAAAATAGTAAATCAAGGTGGACAATTATGATATATAAAAAAATGACGTTGCTAACTCAAGCTGGGATATGTCAATATGTTAAAAGGATTCTATCTATTACTTGCAACTAGCATGTCGAAATTTTAATATACATTCATCCTAACTTAAAGTTAGTATTAGGTATAATTAAGTAAGGATCCTAACCAACACTGATGTCTTAACCAACAAGCTAATTTGATCTAATGACCACAATCTTGCATCACAGATAACCTAAGTGGTCTCAAATTCCAAAATCCAACTTAATCACACACAACATCAATGTTGGCTAATGGCTATATCAATAAATTGGTCGATAGTGTTTAAGATATTTGTGATACTATCAATAAATACCATCACAAATTTTCCTAAGTAACCTCAAAATAGCCGATTTATCGACTTAATATAGCCAACACATTTGAGAGGTCACAAGGCATCACTAGAAATTCTTATCTGTCTTCGATATGTCTACATTCTCATTTGTAAACTAATGACATTCTAACTAAAGGTCAACCTTGGAGAATATGATTTCTTGTTGCAATTGAATATCTATGAAGAATAAAATATTTTATCTTTACGATAACCTTATTTCAATAATTAGTGGAGTGTATGTAATGCAAATATTTCAAGGAAACACCAAGTCTCACCTATCCCTTATCTAGTTGTCCCTTCAATTTATTTCTTAGCTCATCCAACTCATATGGGTGTACAATCGTGTATTACATCAATAATGAAGTCAACAATTCTTTCAAATCCCCAAGTCACACAAGAGAAACTTTTCTTTAGCCAAATAGTCGCACAACTGATGACATTGTCTATAATAAGATAATCATCTGGCCCTCTTCTTTTTGTCTCCACAATAATCAACAGAGTGTATCTGATATACTAAAACCACTTTCTCCTCCTTGGAATAACATGTAATATCCAATATCCAAGTTGGTTTTATCTCCCTATTGGTCATCCTCCTAATACTCATGTTATATTCTAAAGACGTAGAGGTCATGCTAAATTTTCTATCTCCTATTTCCTTTTATCCTACTTCTTTTTTCCTATACTAAAAGTCTTACGTCATCTATGACGGATATCTCATGCCCAGAGGAACAACTGCTCTGATACCACTTGTAACAGCCCGGATCCTCGGTGATCAGCGGAAACATAATACATGCAACGTCGGATCCGAGTATTACTCAAAACATCAATGGTATCACAAATAACAGAAGGAACCATCTTAACCTTCCTCTATAAATAAAAGTATACATTTCTAATACAACACCAAGATCCTTGTTCCAGTGGGCACAATGATATCCTTCCTTAGACCTCGCACGAGTCTCTAACTGCCACTAAATTTCTTGTTCCATTGACATGTAATAAAAACACAGAAATATATGGTATGAGCCTAACGCTCAGTATGTGTCGAGATAAGGTCAAACCGGCTAGCGAAAAATCAAGTCTTCACTAATCTACCTTAAACACTTCATTCATAATATAAATAATCACAGCATGAGAACATGCTATTTATCTTCTTTTTCCATTTATAAATAATATTCACCTACAATGTCCATGAGTACAATTAGCCACATTCGCAATTGATTATAAAGAATAAGTTCACGATTTTCCCTAATCATTTGCATGTAAATGTTTCATGTGAGTTACTTAGAAATATCAAATCTCATATACGTAAAGATGTCATATCCATATGCCTATCATTAGCAATACTCACAATATCATTAACCCGATATATGAAAAAGAATTCACAACCGTCATATAACTTACTCAAAATAATTATAATACATAAGGGTATTCATATAACATAACATACAATATTTCGCATATATCCTCACATATGTGGCATTTCATATTCACATATACATACATGCAACATAATTACTTTGATTTTCACACACACTTAGCTTTCATGTAATTGCACATATATACTTAGCATTTCACATAATTACGCATATGCACTTCGTATTTCATATAACTGCACTTATACACTTGGCATTTCATATAATTACGCATATGCACTTAACATTTCACATGAATACACATATACTCTTAACATTCACATAATTGCACAGATGCACTTGGCATTTCACATAAGCACTTAGCTTCCTCGCAAACACTTAGCTTATTCATTACGGATTTGTCTTATCTCATAACTTATTGGGTGGCTTTGGTGGCTTTTATCGCCGGCACAAGCGGTCGCTCAATCATTACATAGAACATGATGACATCAGTGCTGAGTCAATAGGTGGACTTTCCACTAGGTTCCACTGAACCTGACACTCCAGAAGGTGTTGCCCTTTAGGCTCTCGGTAAACGGACTCTAGAGGTGGCTCCCACCTTACGTGTAGCACTTAGCACCGCATACCGTTTAAGTGCCATTATTCATTTAAGGAAATTTCAATTCTTTAAACACAATTTCCTTTTTCATACAACATTGATTCATATGAACATTTCGGTTCCATGCATAGCTTATACGCTAGTGCGTATACATGCGTGCGTGCACACAGATACATTTTCTTTCCTTTCCTTTAATCGATCGATTTCAAATTGATGGGAATAATACCTCCTTTATTTCAGTCAGTGCATATATTTAGAGTCAAATGGAATGATTTAATAACTATATAATGATCAGTTATACAATATGCCTAAGATGACATCTTATTAATGGTAACCGTGAACACCTGACTTTTCCAGCAATAACAAAACTATAAAATCCTTATTTAATTTTATTAGAAATTCTAAGAAATAATGTACTACATTTATTGCATGTTCCCTTTCATATCACTATTGTATATGTTGAGATATAATGAACATCATTAACTGTTATTATTATGTAAAGCATATTTAAGGACATGTATGTGTATTATCAATCAAGTGGTATACATACATATATATATATATGTACATGTACATACATATAATCCTATGGTGACAATCATATCAAATATCTCGCAGGAATCAATAGTTGACACGCTTTAAAAAAATATTTACATATGCAATAATAGAAGGACGGTGCAACTTCTGATTACACAGATAATAAGAATTTATCTCTCTTATAATATCATGATTTCTGATTAAATATCGTTTACCTTATAAGAAGCTCTCAATTTTACTCAAAATAATAATACAAGGATCTAATCCATGACCCACATTTATTAATATATCCAGTAATTATCCTTTCTATTTCTACATATAATTACGGTTATAATTCATTGCACATTAATGATATTGCACAATTAAAGCTCCTGACATCTACAAGGTTTATTTAAGAATATAATTTACATGACGTTAGGGACTAACATGCAGGTATGTATGTGCGGTTAACGGCTAAAATATTTAATTTAATCTTCAATAAAACTCATAGAGAGAAAATCATGTAAATGCACATTTCCAACATACACAATCTGCTTGCATCTACACAGCACTATCAATGCACTTTAAAATTGATGAGCAAGACTACGAATACAAATATCGATTGCATCGTCTAAGTGTTCGACGCATACAATTTCTTAGGTCTTGAAGAGGAGTATAAAATATTATTCTATTTATTCCTTTACTTGTATATCTAACAGATATGCTAACTTGATATAAATTCCCATCAATAATACATGCAGTCACATGTAAATCATAATCTTCATCATGGCATGATATCGTATAAAGCCTATGTGTTCGACACATACCTTAATTACATGAGAAGTTTGTCCACGAAGGCACCTCGATTCTGCCTATCTGAACCGTCGTAGATCATGTCGATGCTCCTCCGATTCCACCAGATCAACATTCGATGCCAACAAGAGGACTGCCATTGCAAGATTCGGCAACGACAATGAGGAAGAATGTCGTCGTTTGGTTTTCCTCTCTCTCCATTTATCTCTTGATCCAACTCTCCATCTTCCCCACGTTCATTCATTCTCTCTTTGGAATATTGAGGGGTTACATTTGTGTTTTTCATGCAATTGAAGAGGAAGTGTAAAGGGCACACATCTCTTGCCATTTGCAAAACTCTCTTTCCAAAAATAGAAGTCCCATGCACTAATAATGGTGTTGAATTGGTAATAAATAACCACCCATCACTTCTCTTTTACTCTCTTTTAATAAATCAATAAAAAATCTTTTTATACAAATTAATTATTAGATTATTTCTATATTATTTTAGTGGTTGTTACACACTCATACCCCCAAACATAGTCCCACATATAAAACTCACAAAGTGTGAGAATTTGTTGTAAGTGATGGGGATTACTACTTGACAACTTGAGATTAAGCATTTTGGGTGGTTGTCAACGAATCTATTTGAGCCTGAACCCAATAAGTTGTCAGGGCCAGCTGTCTTCGATAACGGACTGGGGACCTCAGCCCAGCACGTTACATATGACGTGCGCATAGCTAGTGGACTTTGTTGCATATCTACAGATATTCGAGGGCTTTAGTGTAGTTCTGCCACTGCAATGCACGATCCTCTTCCTTCCCATTCTTCTCGATGCACAACTGCAATGCACGATCCTCTTCCTTCCCATTCTTCTCGATGCACAACGACGATGTTGGACTTATGTGCTTTGACGGTCCAATGATATGTACAACGACGATGTAGTTATGTATATATCAAACAATAAATGAAAAAACACAGGTATTTTAAATTAATCGCGGTGAGTTTCTTTTATTTTATTTGGAAAATATACCGAGGTCAAACTCATGAAGGCAAAAATGTGATATTAATTACAAGTCAAAGGACCAAGTTATTATCAAGGTTCACAAAGACACATTTTTTAGGGTTTTAAAAGGAGAACATGCAATGCAACGATGATGCACAAAATGCAGGTGAATTGTATTTTGAAACAATTTAATTTAATTTTAAGACTCAAAGCACATCATGCAAAATTGGATTAAAATGTTTTTGGGAATGGAACGATACATATTATTCTAATATTTTTAAATTTTATAGTAATCCATCTTATGAAAAAAAATACAACGATCAAATCCAGGTTATTGGTGCAGCATTTTACTTCCTATATATCCATAAAATATAAAGACTGATATATATGATCGAAATAATATTTTTTCGAGATAAGGAAATTGAATACTACGGAAAAGCATTTTAGTGCATTTTTTGATTTAGTATGCATGCATGAAAAACAAGGAGAATTCATGGATTTTTATGTAAAAGCTGATGAAAATAATAAAAAATTAATGTTTTTTTGCCAAGAGATATAATTACACGAAAGAAACATGCCACATTTTTGGCGTTTTTTTAGTAATATGTGATTGTATTTTAATTAAAAAAGAGAAGATGGTAAAATATACAAATTTTCACGGATACAATTTTGATAAATTATACAACGCACATAAAAAATCCAATAACCATCGTGTAGAGCATTAATCAAACCATCACATCTAGATGTTAATTTGAAAAAGACTTAAAATCCCATGCTTAAATTTTGGTCCAAAATAGATGTGTCTTAATACTCAAATAATTTTGAATTAAAATGCAAAAATCACGCACATGGGCTCCTATGCAATTAAAAAACTCGATAAGATTGGGCTTTACCAAAGGTGGGGATCTCTTTCTATTTCCTTAGGGGGTGTTTTGTTCGAGAACAAGCAAGAATAAGGATGGAGAATAAGGAGAATAAGGGTTTATTCTCTGTTCGACTGTAGGATATGAATAAAGATATTTAGGTAAAATAAGGGTAAGTAAGGTGGAATAACGATAGGAATAAAGGTGAAATAAGATGGAATAATGAGGAATAATCGTGCAGCTGAGAACCGTGTCGAGAGGAGAATTGGCCCCTTATTTCAGGGTCTATTCTCCAACCGAACACGCCCGAAGAGTTGGCTCGCGTAATAGCTTTATCACATGACTCGCGCGGGTTACGCGTGTGGCTACTCCTTGAATCCAACTGTTGTGAGATGTAGACTTTGAAATAATCACGTGGCTGATGTGCGTCAACATGGAGCTAGAGGGAGCGACTGATAGAGGGAATTTGTAATGTCCTGCTTCGGCTGGAGCACATCTAAACACTCATTTACACAAGTTACCCAATAACTGAAGAAAGATGGAGAGGAAGAGAGTAGATGGCGATTTAGGGCTTCCGTAAGATGGTTTTTTCTCTCCAAATCCATGGAGATATATATAGGGTCATTTTCCATCCCGTTCGCCCAAATCAAAACGTCCACATTCATTCCGGATTTATTCCTCATAATCCCAATATTCATTGTCATAATCGCATTGTTATTACGATTTTGATTTCTCCATTATTATAAAGATTTGTAACCGAAATCTTGACCATTAAGGTCAATATTTCTAACATCTCCCACTTTGACCAATATGGTCAAGATTACTCTACACTCCCACTTTTCATGGAATGTGTCTAACTTCATGGAGAAATAATCCGAGGTTCATTTTTCATGAATACCTCGCTTGACTCAAAAATTCCTGAGTCCCATCAAACCAACATGTTTGATATAAATTCCTGCTTGTATTCCTTTTGTCATGAAATCTGCGTGCATATCTTCTGTAGGTATATATGTTGCCTTAATTTCTTTCTTTTCCACTATATCTCTTATATAGTGATAATGGATCTCTATATGTTTCCCTTTAGAACTGTTTGACCCGTTGTTAATCAAGCTTATTGCTGCTTGATTGTCACAGAAAATTTCGATTGGGTCATTTGTCAATCCAAGGTTTAAATTTTCTAAGAAACGTCTGATCCAGACTGCATGCGTAGAAGCCATACTACATGCAATATATTCGGCTTCT
The DNA here is from genome assembly GCA_037367405.1 of Ottelia alismoides. Taxonomy (NCBI): domain Eukaryota; kingdom Viridiplantae; phylum Streptophyta; class Magnoliopsida; order Alismatales; family Hydrocharitaceae; genus Ottelia; species Ottelia alismoides. The sequence continues at coordinate 55,512 of JAZKJV010007787.1, read as the reverse complement.
TGTGTGTGTCTCGACACACAACCTTGTTTCTTGCTTCCCCAAAAAATAGCTGCACCACTGAACATGAATAGATAACCCGATGTGGATTTCCTATCATCCATATCCCCTCCGAAATCTGCATCGGAGTATCCAACAACTTCAAGCGATTCTGCTTGATAGACAAGTTTGAGGCCAATAGTTCCTTTTAAATATCTTAATATTCTTTTTACGGCTTCCCAATGTTCTTGTCCGGGATTACTTTGGTATCTACTCACTAAACTGACGGGAAAAGCTAAATCAGGTCTGGTGCATAACATTGCATACATCAAACTACCTACCGCTTGAGCATATGGGACATTTAACGATTTCTGACCTTTACCCGGGCATTGACTTTTACTTAATCGTTTTCCCATAACCATTGGTGTAGGAGCAGGAGCGATGTTCTGCATTCCAAATCTCTTTAGTATAGTATGCAAATATTTTTCCTGATCCAAACTCAATGTTCTTGAGTTTCTGTCTCTAGTGATCTGAATACAAAGGACATAGGATGCTTGCCCCATGTCCTTCATCTCAAATTCATCACTCAGTTTATGCTTTACATCGTTAAGCATATCTACGTCATTTCCGGCGAGAAAAAAATCATCAACATATAATGATAGAATTATGAACTTGCTCCCACTATTCATGATATATACACAATTATCTAATTTATTTTCCACAAAACCAAATTTGATAATTGTTTTATGAAATTTGAGATACCATTTTCGTGACGATTATTTCAGACCATACAAGGATTTCTTTAACTTATACACTTTATTCTCTTGTCCTTCTACTTGAAAACCATCAGGTTGGCGCATGTATATAACTTCACTCAATTCTCCATTGAGAAAAGTTGTCTTAACATCCATTTCGAATAATTCCAAATCTATATACACGACTAGTGTCAAAATCATCCTTATTGATGCAAATTTGGCTACAGGAGAATATGTTTCCTAGAAATCAATTCCAGCCTTCTGTGTATAACCCTTGCCAACTAATCTTGCTTTAAACTTATCAATGGTACCATCAACTTGGTACTTTTTCTTAAACACCCACTTGCATCCTATGGACTTTCTATCTTCTGGTAAGTCACATAGTTCCCAAACACCATTCTTTTCAATCGAGTCTAGTTCTTCTTTCATGGCAGCCATCCATGATTCTGACTCGGGAGAAGCCATTGCTTTATTAAAAGATATTGGATCTGTATAATCCATAATATCTTCATCAACAGTAAAACATGAAGCCTCACATGAGTAAAAATAATAATCACTCATCCATGCAGGTTGTGTTATGGGTCGCTTGTTGCTAGTAACATTAGTGGCTTGACTAGACTCCCCTATCTCTTCTAAAGGTTGATGATCATTCATAGGTTCTACTTCCATCTCTACTTCCGGATGAACTATTTCATCCTCTCTATTTTGATCTATTTCTGAGTCGGTCTGATCATAAAAGACGAGTAAAGGTTCTGATTCCTCTATTTCTTGCTGCTTTTCTTCGTGATTTTCTAGAAAAGTAGCATCACGACTTTCTATCAGACCTTTTTCTTTGTGGAAGAACCTATAACCTTTGGATTTTTCAGAGTAGCCTATGAATTTGTATTTTATTGTCTTAAAATCAAGCTTATCTCTAAGCTGATTTGGCACCATAACATGTGCTATGCATCCCCATTTTCTGAGATGATTTAATTCTGGCTTTCCACCAGTCCATACTTCATAAGGTGTAGAGTCTATTGATTTAGTAGGGATTCTATTCTGTGTATAATTAACAGTCAATACAGCTTCTCCCCAGAATTTCTTGGAGAGACCAGAATGAGATAACATACATCTCACTGTATTCATAAGAGTTCGATTCTTTCTCTCAGCTACTCCATTTTGTTCCGGGGTATATGGCATTGTAGTCTGCCTACGAATGCCCATTTGAGTGCAATAATCATTGAACTCCTTTGAATTGAATTCCCCTCCCCTATCAGTCCTTAACACCTTAATCAGTCTACCCAGAATTTTCTCAACTTCAGTTTTACATCTCTTAAAGCTTTCAAAGGCTTCGGCCTTTCTTTCTAAGAGATAAATATATGAATACTTGGATAATCATCAATGGATGTTATAAAGTATTCTTTATTTCCGTGTGTACATACACTTAAGGGACCACAAATATCAGAATGAACTAGTTCTAATAATTCTCTTGACCTTTGACCTTCAGAAAATGGTTTTCTGGTCACTTTTCCAGTCAAGCAATATTGACAGGGCAATGTTCTTCCACCTGTTCTATTAGGTACTATGTTCAATTTTATTATCTGGTCCATTTTTTAATTTCCTGGATGTCCTAATCTCATATGCCAGAGATCATAATCAGATAGAAGACACCCAATATAGTTCAAACTAACATTCGTTGATTCTTCAGATGTAATCACAGGAAGACAAAAAAGATCATGCTCATGTACAAACTTCCCCATGGCAAAGACTTTGCGATCTCGGCCAATGGAGACATGATTATTGTAAAATATGACTTCAAAATTTCTCTTCAGAAGGACGGGTACAAAGTAAGATTCCGACGAATCCTTGGAGAGTAGAGAACTTCCTGCAGGATCATTACGCTTCCTCCAAGTTCTAACCTGTATGATCCAACACCTTCCACATCAAGGTAGGTGTTGTTTCCCATGTATATCCCCTATTCACCCTTCTTTAATTCCTTGAAGTCCACTAGTCCCTCTTTTGTTTTTGCAATGTGGCGGGTTGCACCATAGTCGATTCACCAGCCATCGCACTCAGTTGTGGCTGAGTTGCACTCAACCACTGTAGTGAATTCTGGCTTGTGAGGGCCTTTCTTTCCCGGACCTTTGGTTGGGTCTGGCCTCTTTCCCTGCGGACAGTTGGCCTTGAAATGACCAAACTTCTGGCAGTTGTAACAAGCTCCTCGTGGAGTTTTCCCACGCCGTCCCTTGAACTGGGCTTTGGAGGGTCCTAGGTTCTTGCGATGATGTACCGCATGTACTTCCTCCTGTTCAGCTTCATACACCTCTGTTTTCTTCTTTCTAGCAGCCAAGTCTTGCCCGATTGTTGACTGAGCTGGCAAATCAGCAACCGACTTAGTGGTCCCATTAAGTCGTAATGTGGTAGCAGCCATATCAAAAGATGTTGGCAAACTATTTAGAATAGTCTCCACTTGCATCTTTTCCAGGATTTCTGTTCCCGCGACGGCTAGGTCCTTAGCCATGACAATCATTTTATTTACGTGTTCAATTACACTGTCAGATTCCTTCATCTTGCATGTATTGTACTTGTGCAAGAGAAGCTGTACGTTACCTCCGTCTTGGAGTCGTACTTTTCCTTAACAGCATTCCACAACTCGTAGGCATTTCCACAGTTTTCAAAAACTCTAATTAAAATATCCTCCATGTGAATTAACATGAAGCTACGAGGCTTTTTGTCATTCTTGTGCCACTGCTCATAAGTTTTCTCGTAAGCTTTCTTTTCCTCATCAGTGGCTTCTTCGGAAAGCTTAGGAGCAGGGGCATCGATGACACCATCAAGATTGTCATGCATAAGTCCATATCGGATTTTTCGGCTCCACACATCATAATTCACACCATTGAGGTGTTCTAATTTAGCCAGTTCAGAGGCAATCAACTTGGTGGCCATGGAGGCAAATGATATAAAGAATTTTTGATAAAGAGAATATAAGACAATGATTGAATAAATAAACATTATGAGATTTTTTTTTTAAAAATACGGATGAAGTTGTAAGTTATTTAAACCAAAAAAAATAAATGAAAAAAAGAGTCGTTCCCTTTCTGTAATTTAAAAAACTTTTAATTTAATCACCAAAAATAAAATAAAAAACTCACAAATCACACACAGATCACGTGTAAGTGTACATCAAGCAGCAAGTTTTTTTAAACGTGCCAATTAGTGACGGCAATTCGTGTGAGATTAGTGATGACAAATCACACAGATCGGTGGGAGATTATGCTAGTGGATTTTTTACGGCAAAAAAAGGGTGCTCAATTTTCCCTTTTTTAGTGACGTTAAAAATATAGGTAACATTTAGTGACAGCCAAAAAAAGGGACACAATTTTCCTTTTAGTGGATATGCACGTAAGTACAAGGAAAGAATAAAAACAACAAGAATGATTAAAAAACGTTGGAGGAGATATGGCAGGGATTGATCTCAATTTAACACGGTGGATTAAAAAATTGCTGTCGTGATTATAGAAAAATCGGCGGACAATAAAAAGTTGCCGAAATAGACACAAAAGAAGAAGGCAAATAAAAAACAATCACTCCTTAAGCGGCAGTTTCCAGAAAAAAATACAGAAAATCAAATCGGTGCTCTCGAGATCAAGGCTCTGATACCGGTGAAGAGAGATGGAGAGGAAGAGAGTAGATGGCGATTTGGGGCTTCCGTAAGATGGTTTTTTCTCTCCAAATCAATGGAGATATATATAGGGCCATTCTCCATCCCGTTCGCCCAAATCAAAATGCCCACATTCATTCCGGATTTATTCCCCATAATCCCAATATTCATTGTCATAATCGCATTGTTATTACGATTTTGATTTCTCCATTATTATAGAGATTTGTAACCGAAATCTTGACCATTAAGGTCAATATTTCCAACAATAACAGTCACAAAAAACAACCTGCATAGTAAGCCTTTCATAAAAATATATGACAATTTTAAATTTCCATTCATGCAAAATTATATTCGCAAAATGGTAATAAGAAACATGATACAGTAGCCAACATCCCAATTAGCACTCCACGTATTTCAAGAGTTATAATCCCATTGACAAAATTTATTATCAAAAGGAAATTGCAGATGAACGATCTAGGTGGTATGCGTGGAATTGATATAATTCTATGAAAAAACGTTGCCATTAGTGATTATCAATTATCCTTGACCAATAAAAAAGGTAAATGAGTATCATATTGTGATATCGTGAAATGATTTAATACAAAACTTATGACAAGATCATTTCTCAGCTTAATATATGTAAGAATATATGTTGAAACGTTTTGAAGAGAAATGAATCACGAAGTACCATCAAAAAAAATATGATTACGAAGACAAACCAAAATTGAACGATTCATCCCCCAAAACCATAGTCTCCATTGCGTGACACATCATATTGATATGAAAAGCCAAGGTCCTTGCAAAGGGTCTTGTCATTGAGCCTCTGTATAAATTGTTTTTATATCCACGCTAGAACATTTGACTCGCAAATTGCCTCTATTAGAGATCCAACACGAGGTTTTTATCAGGAGACCGATGGTAGAGTGACTGGCGGTGCATATGAGAATCACTTTTGAGGTTGTTACTTAGTTGGGTAGTTTACTATCGTTATATTTCCCTCATGCTCTTTATAATGTAATGATGATAAATTATGTTTATTGTTATCATTATGTGGACAAATTTATATCTAAATGGAAATTTAAATATGTTATACATCGAATGATGTGTTTATTATATACATTGTTTGCGATAGTTGTTGGGTAACTTTTGTGAATGGGTGTTGAGAACCTTGTTGAGACAAGGCGTTATAATATTATGTGGTTTTGTGGAGAAGATCATCCATCGTCGGATGTATTAGATCGACCGACGAGGAGACCTTGAGCTTTGACTATGGCTATGCTGGATCTCGATGATCGCGTGGTTGTTGTAGCTCCCCCTTGTCTTCTCCCTAGGCATGCTTTGGTGAACCCTGAGCACCAACGAGGCATCAACTTCTAGTATAAAAGTCTCCCGACTAGCATGACTAGTAGGTCCTGCTAGTATAGTCGGTGGGGTGGTCGACCAAGTATTGACTAATTCCAACTGGATCGACTAGTCGATCATTTTTTGCTTGGATATACCATATTTCTATTGTTTATTTTCTAAAAATAGTATTATTCTAATATGTTTAATATTTTATTTAAATTCAGTTACTTCGTTTCTTTCGTTATGATAATATAAAAATGTACAATTTTATGCAAATATAACATATGTATAAAAAATGACCTATATATTTAAAATCTATTACAAAGAGATTGATGGGAGACGTGCAACAAGCTGCGTCGCCAATCCCTTTTAGATGGCAAATCCAATTCTTCGAAATACAACATCTATAGATATGAGAACCATGACATTGCTGTGCATTTAAAATTTAAAAATCAAAGCCGATTAAAGCCCTACTAAATCCAATTAGTTGCCCGACTGTCGATTAATCCTTAGTTAGTGATCTAATTGACCGAGAACCTTGAGCAAAATGCTGTTGGTTGTGATGTTCAGAGCTCGATGATGGCGAAGTGAAGTGGTGTCACTGCTTCAACCGACACACGGCAAAGCCGCAGTAGAGGTAGCAAGGTGGTCATAACTTCCTTATGCAATGAAGTTTCGATAATGGTGTTCTCCTTTGATGGTAAAACTGCAATCGTGATAATGCTCGACGATGTTATTGCTCTAACAAGCCATCGAGGAGTAGCTGGTGATGGGGCGAGGTGTGTACCTGCTTAGGCATGCATGGAGTGGAGCTCCATACTTCGACCGACCTAATGGTCGAAGGTGGTGAGATATGGAGAGATAAATAGAAGGTGAGGGGGTCTAGGTGATTGATCGGTTGGAAGGGGACCTGATTGAAATAACGGGGAAAAAGTGGGGATTTGGGAGCTGTAGGGGAATGAATCGGGGAAGAAGAAGAATAAAACGAATAGGGGAAAATAACATAATAATGAAAGATCAATCGCAAACTCTCGCTAATACACCTTACACCATAATTACTAATTTAATTATTGAGCTTTTCTCGTCATCAAATGCCTCGATCATTTCAGAAAGGGAGTCGTATGACATATTTCCGTACACGAAGCTTCATATGCGTGCACAATCCTGCTGGAAGGGTTAAGTGAAACATGCCACTTGGGATGAGCATGAGTTGGGTCGGGCCGGACCTGAACGATTCATGCCCAAGTCGATCTAAAAATTTCGGGCCTTGGCCCGCAAAAAATGTGTGGTTCGGCCCAAATCCAGGCCCGATTCAATTCCTTTGGACCGGATCGATCCATCTCTAATGAATCCTACTTTGGTACCCTTGCGATGTCTCATTTTATAGCATGTATAAAAGATTACATATAATTAGAAGCATACCATTTTTAGAACTCCATGAATCGTTTTGACAAACTTAAGAGAACACTAACTAATGAAGCTTATATGCTGATAATCTATGTAGATCTTTCGTATTAATTTTTTACTACATATGAACTTGCAAAAAGGTAATTTACTTATAGTCTCTTTAATAAATGACATACAAATCGATGCCCCTAAAACGTTGGACAACATCTGTAATAGAAAGTTTTACAATGTAAAAAATGAAGTCAATTACATACCAATCTTCCAATCACCAATCACCCGGAAAACCCATTTACTCGACGGAGAAGAGAAATTTGGCGGCCACATTCTCTAAATTACCTAATTCAATGGCAGTGGCGGGCTTTACAACTCGAAGCTAAAAGGCTTCACCGCATGTGTTTGATCAAACATATTTCATGCCTATCTATAAAGAATTCAGACTAACTAAGCCAGCTAGTTATATAGTCTTTTCGATTTATCTGGAGCAACGGGGCGCGTCGAAAAAGCAGATGAGTTTGTTATTCAATATTTGATTGAATTTCTCAAGAAGAAGAAGGCAGGGGAAGAGGAGTCAGAAAAGCCCCCAAACTATTAACATCTGTCTACTCTACTAGATAATATAGGCCGGATTGGATTTGAGGAAATCAGGCCGGGTCCTTGGGTCGGGTTTGGGATGGTTCAAGCCAAGCCAGAGCCCGCCCTAAAAAAATGTAGGCATAAAATTATGGCTCAAGCCCGATCCCATTGTTCATTCGAACTTGTGCCGAATCGGACTTTTTAGGCTGGGCCGAGCCGATCCATCCTAGTGCTCATCTCTATATGCCACTCCTAAAATATTACATCAACTCTACACGCATTCCTTCACTATATTATTCCATAAAATGAACACGAGATCTCCTACAAGGCAAAAGCAACCTTCATTGTTATATACAAGGACATGTTTTTCAAAAAGACAACTAACATAACAATAGATATGAAATGATTTCTCGAGTAAACCTCTACAACAATCCTTTTCCTTTACAAGGAAAGATGAAAAGCGGTACAATGTCTCTCACGAGGAACCAAACCTTATGAAAGCCCATTCGGTCGTCGATGGCCAAATCTGTTCTTCAAATGCCCTACTTCGGATCGTTTGCGCTCACAAATTTCGGCAGCTAAACAATCCTCGAGGAAGGGGGAAGTGAAACACCTCGAGAAGTAGACCTCTCGAAGAAGTAAACAATCCTCGAAGAAGAAGTAGACCTCTCGCTCTCTTCCCCTTCTGCTCACAGATCTCCACTTCTCCTTACCCCCCAATGGCATCCTCCCCCGAAAACCTAATCCCCAATTCCGCCTCTACTCCTCCGCCCACCCCCCAACCCCAAGCCGCCGCCGCCACGCCGCCACCCGCGGCTGCCGATCCCACTCCCACCTCCACTCCCACCCCGGCCCCCGCCCCCGTCCCCACCCCTGATGCCGCCCCGGCCCACACAAACCCTACTCCCAATCCTCCCGCCGTCGTCGCCCCGCCCCTTCCGCAGTTCACGCCCTCCTTCCGGCCGGTGGGCGCCCCACCGGCGCCGCCGCAGTTCTCCCCTGTCGTCAACCCCGGCTTTCAAAACCCTAGCTTCACTCAAAACATCACCTTGCCGCCACCTGGTGTCACGTTCGCGGTCCCCGGCTCCGCTAGCGGAGCTGGTGGGGCTGTCACGGTATCCGTTCAACCGGTGCCCCCTCCTGGTGTGTACTACGCGCCTCCCGGGCAGCCGCAGGGCGTCCCACCGAGACAGTATTGGCAGCAGCCCAACGGGTACATGACTCCACCGACAGGTCAGGCTCCGATGATGATGGCACCGCCTGGTGGGTTTGCTCTCTAAAAACTGGCATCTTTTTGGAAACTTCGATTTAATTACGGCCATTGTCATCTACTACTGCCATTGTGATGATTCTGTTTGCATATTATAATTGGCATGCTAAAAATACTTCATTTTTTGATTATGCCTTTCAAGATCAAGTGGGAAGAGGGTAGTATAGATATTTAGAATGACTATTAGTGAAAGGGAGCGACAAAATGTGTAGGGGATTGTTATTAGTGCTCTTGGTTGGTTGGTAAGGGATGCATTTAGTACATGGGTGTTTTCTGCTACAGCATCCTTATTTGGGTCATGGTGAAAGACCAGAGGTTTGCAGCTCCCGGTGCGGTGCTTAACAGATCCTCCACTTCGACGTGTATTTTGGTATGGATTAATCTCGTTTAGTGTTTCTAATTGGATCTATGCATATGCAAAGAAACAACCCCCTTACTTTGGAAAGTTTACCAGATGTTGGAGTTTGACGGTTTTAGTTGTGCAAGAGTTATGCGGTTTAACTGAAAACCTGTTTTCTTTTGCCATCACTTTCATGGTTTCATAATTTGGCCGCAACCGATCATGTTCAGCAACCTAAGTATTGACTGCTGGTGTGTTTCAAGGTATCATGTTCTTACTTAAAGTTTTACTGCACTTTCATTTGCTTTTTCATCCTGTGGTTTCTTCCAATATATAATATTTGGACGCCTAATAAAAGTATAAGGTTTTAAATATAAAAGGTTATGCACCCAATAGATGTTACAGTGCACGTTGGGCAATCCTAATCACAGCATCATATCTGGGATACTTATGAAGATTCCATTTATGTCAATGCGGGCAAGGTAAGATCATGTTTATGCATTCAAGATCTTATATATCAGATTCCCTTTTTTTAGTGACTACCTCAGGTTGTCTGTCTGTTACGGTGGTGATATTTCCAATCTTCTTGCATTCTTGGTGGGCTTCTCTTGTATTCTTTTGTCGTGTGGTAAATCAATTTTTTACTGCATTATTTTATCCATCGCAATGCAAATTGATAATATAGCTGCGATTTTACGACATTCTTCGTTTCTTTTAATGTTGACTAACGAGATTGCATAGATGCTGTTTCCTTTGTTGCAGGTGTTCCTCGTTATCCCACTCCTTATCCAGTAATGGTTCGTCCTGGCTTTCCTCCACGTCCACCAATGCCAGTCAATGTAGTTCCTACGATTTCAAGACCACCGGTACCTGGTGTTTCTGGAGCTCCTGTCATACCTCCAACGGTGAGACCAAGTCTTCCCATCATTGCACCGGTGGAGAAGCCACAAACAACAGTTTACGTGGGCAAGATTGCTCCCAGCGTTGAAAATAGCTTCCTTCTACCTCTTCTCGAGGTACTTTATTTTTATACTTATTGTTATAAGAAAATAAGTTTCACTGTTTCCTTGATTACATCTGACTTTTGTTGCCTTGATCGTGTGAAGCTTTGTGGACCAGTCAAAAATTGGAAGCCAGCACAAAATCCTAGTGATGGAAGTTTAAGAGGCTTTGGTTTTTGCGAGTTCGAGTCTGCCGAAGGTGTATTACGTGCACTGCGTTTGCTTACTAAACTTAACCTTGACGGACAAGAATTAGTGGTATGCCATGGTTTGTATATTCCTTTAAACTTTAGAAGTTTCTTTACAACCTTTTTGGAAATTGTTTCCATCATAATGGTAGAAAATGGGGGCAAGTCCTTGAACAATGCGACCAAATTAGTAAATCTCTGATCTCTCTATTCAGACTCAGAGGAGTTCCATTCTTACACTGGATCATGATTTCTCCTTTATCACATGTAACAAAATAGCCATGCAATTTCCTTTATCCATAAAATTTAGCATCAAATGTTTTTGCTCATACATATAATGATAATACACATTTTGGTTAACAATTCATGGCATTACTTCTTCTATGGTATTAATAGTAATATAATGTTGCAGTCGGATCGTATGAAAGGTTTATGTGCAATCTGGGATTCCGGATATGCAATAAAATAGCTAAAAGCTAAAAGAGAACTTTCTTTTTTCATAAAAGTTGGATATACTTAAAGCTGCTTCGAAAAAAGTTGAAAGTTAAGAGGATACAATATTGCTATTTTAGGTTTTTTTCGGGGGAGGATGTTTGCTTCCTACTTTGATCGCTGCAATTGCATTTAATACGAAAATGGGAGAAATATTGGCGTTGAACTACTGAAAAGGGTCTTTCTTAAAAAACCACTCCTGAAAAAGATATCATGTCGGAGCACCTGGTCTTTCACTTTATTGATCAGGTCATGCTCGTCGGTTCACCAATTTCGATTACGATAGTCTAAGTTAATTTTTCTTCAGTTATTAAAAATCACACACACACACACACACATCTGTAATTTGTTTGTGTTAGAATCGATTTCATTGGTTGAATCCTTTAATGTTATATTTAAGTGCGAGTCCAGATTTAGTCCACTGACCTGGATTGATTTTGAGGAATAATTTGCATTTTTTGTATGCATAGTTTTTGTAATTTTGGTCAGGATGTTGCACTTTGCATGTGATTGCATGAAAAATAGTTGCCAGGTTAAATGTCAGATTTCGAGAAAACCCTCTTTCTGGTGGAACCTGTCTACTTATCCTTGTTCTCTTCTCGTTTGACTCAACACATTTCATTAGTCCATCTCCCTTATTTTTGTCATCATCTTCAAAATCTCCCAAGCCATGATTATTGGTGCTGGAGCTAGTCTTCCAAGCCATTCTTTATATTTGGAGACATGAAGACTTTGGTTGAAGGAGTTGAACTACAAAAGAAGGAAAGACAATCAATTCTTTTCTTAAAGACCATACCACAAATTTACAGTCCTAATGTTTAAACCATGCTTATTTAAAGACCAGGCTCCCAAAGTTAAGATTCTTGGCAAGGCATGTGACATCATCACAGTGATGGAAGAGATTCTCACACCTACATTTAAGGGGCGTTTGGTTGGGGTGCTATCCTTGGGGGATACCCCCCCCTCAAACCCGTATTTCCATCCCTCACATGAGGCACACTCGCTCTCTCTTTTAATACAATAATAAATCATTTTTCTTTCATCCATTCCATCAAGAAATAATATATTATACCATCATATCATCTAAAATTATTAAATACTTAATTTCTACCCACTTTTCCAAGCTTCAATACAATCACATAACAACAAACCCTCTCAACTCAAAACCCTCTATCCAAACACCAAAACACAAAAAAACGGGTTATCGTCCCCCAGGTTATCCCAGGATAACCCACCAACCAAACACACCCTTAAAGTAGGATAAAATGATACAATTTTCATTGAGAGTGTATGTTTCTTACATAGAGGTGATCATCTGAAAACCTAAACACAAAGAAAGAAAAAACTACCATAAAGTCCTTATCTGAAATAATAATATATTAAATAAGCACTAAATATAATATACATCAGTACTATCCCAAATTGGATTATATTTGTCAGTCATGCTCAACTTGGAGATCAACAATGAAATGCATTTCTTTAAAACAAGTTTGGTGAGAATATTTGCAAGCTGAGATCAATAATGAAATGCAATTCTTCGGAACAACTTTGGTTAGAATATTTGTAAGCTGAAATTCTGTAGAAACACGAGTAGTAATTTAGTTTACATCACTGATAAAGTGACATTCCACCTCAATGTATTTGACTTGCTCATCAAAGTCATGATCAGTAACAATTTAGGCTTATGAAAGACGTGTTTGGTATTAATATAGGTTGGTGATTTATTCTCACACTAGTAACAGACTGGAGATTTGACCGACATGCCAAGTTCATGTAGAAAAGAGACAAACCAAATAATCTCACAAGTTGCTTGAGCCATGGTTCAGTATTCGGCTACGCTGGACTTTGGAAACAACTACATGCTTCTTAATATGCCAAGTTTAGGTTTCCTCCAATGAATATAACAAAACCAACGATGGAGCATTTCTCCTCCGGAGAAGTAGCATAATCTGCATTAGTATAATATGCAACATCAACATGACCGTTAGAAACTTAGAACATTCTCATGCTTGGAGAATTCTATTGGTACCATGGCCTCAAATTTCAGCGAAATTCGGTCGAATTTTTGTCGAATATCGATATCCAGTCGAAATCAAAATTCGTCCGAAATGACCAAAATATGGGGGTCCTAGTACAAAAAATGACCGAAATGACCGAAATTTCCGTTGAAATTCCACCGAAATTCCATCGAAATTCTGTTTTGGTCGATACCGAAATGGTGACCGAAACCGACATTTAGGGCCTTGATTGGTACATGAGAATAAGAAGAAAACATGCTAATGATTATACCTCAACTTGTACATATATTGACTTTCTTTGCTCTTAGCATAAAAGATATCGTGCATAATATCTATACTATAGAAAAGTTGACCTACTAGTAAAGAATAAAAGAAAATTGTTGACCTATGAAGTTAGCGATGATTGGGGTGTTAGTTGGATGAGTTCGATCATGTCGTTAGATGGTGAGAAGGAGAAACAAGACATTCTCGCATTGGACCAAAGATGAGATGATATATTTCTAGAAGCCATTGGGAAGGTGAAATGCACGCCTAACATATTTGGCTTGCAAGGAATTGGATCTCAAAGAATTTTTTGCGACTAGGAAAAGGTGGTTTGCGAACAAGGTCCACCACCTTTCTCCACAAGAACAAGGTCCACCACCTTTCTCCACAAGAACTACTTATTTAGTCTTTATGGGTTGAGGAGAATTTGAATGCAAGGAGCCAATGGGCATTTTGAATCACTCTTTGTTCCTTTGCGTTACATACCTTTCTTATAGTTATATTCAAGGCCTTATGGCCATATCTCCGTATAGTTTTCTTTTCTCAAGGCCTTGTTGGCCATATGCTTATATTAGACTTTCTTGATGCAAGGCCATGTTGGCCCCTCTAGATGTTAAGATCAAGCGCCTCAAACTTTTGAGCCTTCATGTACATATTTTTGGAATGAATGACAACAATTACCCGAACTGCACAATATGGTGCTTATGTGGTAAAAAAGTAAATCTGTAACTTCAAGGATGTCAATACAATACTTCTTCCAAGATAGGTGTAGACTTGTAGTTCTTTAGAAGCACGATTAACTCGTTCCAAGGCAATATTGCACATGATCAAGGTTCTTGATAATAAAATTCTTATGTATCGAAGCCTTGGTTTCAAGAATGTCTACACTATCATCATCCATAATAATCATATCATCAACACATACTCCAAGGATAGCATTTGAAATACATTTGGAATCAAAACATAATCGTTTGACATTTTAAAAATCGAGGGAATTGATTTTCAAGGTACACATGTCGAACCAGGCTCGTGGACTCTTGGACTCTGCTCGAAACCCTAAACATCAAAGATTAGGGAATTACAATAACATCCTTATAAGGAACAACAAATACACAAACACTAATATAACAAAATCTCTATGCCCTTTGCCATCACCACTAGCAACTAGTTCAATATATGTGTGATTAGACACCTAATACGCCACTTTTACCAAATATACATGATAGTTGGTATTCCACATCAAAACCAGAGCTCGATGTTAAGCTGTATGCCCAATTATGTCCATGTTCGCTACCATACTATTTAAGACACCCTGTACCTTACTCTGTTGATGTTATATGTATTCACAATGCCATAGTTTGATGCGGATTGAGAATTCCACACGGCGATGATAAATAATTATTTGGTAGAAGAAGATGGAGGGGTTGAGAAGAAGAAACTGGAAAGGTTGAGAAGAGAAGACACGCCGGATGCGCGGGGTTAGAGAAGAAGAAACGCGTAGACCGTGAGGGGAAGAGAGAAGAGACTCGTCGGGAATACGAGGGGTTTGGGAGAAGAAGAACACGTGTAGATCACGCGGGGAGAAGGAGAGAGAGGGGAGAGGAGAGAGAGATAAATCTCTATTTTATCACATCTTGAACCGACTAAAACATTGGATCCTCATCCCTTTATATAGGAGGGATGACATTACAAGAATAGAAAATAATTTAAACCGACAACCAATTATCCTAAACTGACTCTAACTAATTAACCGACTAACTACCAAATTTGAAATTCAAATTAAGACTAATTGAGATCACACGCGATCTCTTTATTTAAAATTGCGACAACTTAAAAAACGTAAATAAAATTAACGGCCACAATTTAAATAATTAGACGACACTACATGTCGAGTCCACACTGCATCAACTCTCCTCCGCTTTTAAATAATTCGTCTCCCGACGAATTGCTTGAACCTTGAGGCCTGACATAAGGCGCTTCATGAACTTGTGTCGACGTGCGCGTGAACGCGAATCATGAGATACACAACTCAAATCATATTGCATCTTCCAATGCGCGACGGGATCGTCGAATCGTAGGGACGATTCGGTTGCCATGCTCTGATACCAATTGATGCGGATTGAGAATTCCGCACGGCGATGATAAATAATTATTTGGTAGAAGAAGATGGAGGGGTTGAGAAGAAGAAACTGGAAAGGTTGAGAAGAGAAGACACGCCGGATGCGCGGGGTTAGAGAAGAAGAAACACGTAGACCGCGAGGGGAAGAGAGAAGAGACTCGTCGGGAATACGAGGGGTTTGGGAGAAGAAGAACACATGTAGATCACGCGGGGAGAAGGAGAGAGAGGGGAGAGGAGAGAGAGATAAATCTCTATTTTATCATATCTTGAACTGACTAAAACATTGGATCCTCATCCCTTTATATAGGAGGGATGACATTACAAGAATAGAAAATAATTTAAACCGACAACCAATTATCCTAAACTGACTCTAACTAATTAACCGATTAACTACCAAATTTGAAATTCAAATTAAGACTAATTGAGATCACACAGGATCTCTTTATTTAAAATTGCGACAACTTAAAAAACGTAAATAAAATTAACGGCCACAATTTAAATAATTAGACGGCCCTACTTGTCGAGTCCACACTGCATCATAGTTTATAGCTACCGTTTACGAGATCATCACATGGTTTTACATGTTTTAACCTGCCCTTAGAGGATGCAAACAACACCATTGGTCATCATTGCTGCCTCAAAACTAGTTGATTGATATATAATATAATTGCTTAATTGATTTTGCAATCACTACTATTAGCCAATTATGGTTGATGTGTTATTGCAAATATGCCTTTAAGGCTGCCATCACAAATATTCAACCCCTTGTGGCATCGACTTTATGGGTCCGTTTCCAAACACTCTTGGGTTTTACATTTTTGTGGTTGTTGACGATGCCAATCTGTGGGTGGAGGCTATACTATGAGGACATCATATCACGGTTCTTGATACATAAGATTTTGACTTCAGACGTGGGTATCCGCTTCATAAACAAAGATAAAAAGATTGTCATTGATCAACGTGTTGCAACTCCATAACACCCACAAAGTCACAAACTAACGGTTGGTTGAAGTATCAATTTGAGAAGTGAATACCATACGTCAAAAGCTCATTCAATTGGATCCACTGGTCCCTTCGTGGGCACATCTCCTTTTTGACTAGTTTACGGAAAGTCATGTCATTTGTCAATGGAGATCATGCACAATTAGAATAGACAGTAAACGAATTGAAGTACAATATGTTAGAATCCAGGACAAGAGAAATACATATTTAAATTGAATAATGCGTAGTTGTTCTCAAATTGAGAAGTGAATACCATACTTTTAAAGCTCATTTGACTGGATGAAAGGATCGGCCCCCTCTCTGGGCAATTCTCCTTTTGACTTGTTCACGGGAAGTCATGCCGTTTGCCCATAGAGATCATGCACAATGCAGAATGATCGGTGAAAGAATTGAACAACACATTAGAATCCAAGCACAAGAGAAATACTGATCAAACAACCCCTAATATAGTTCATGATATCGCACATTGTGCGATATCATGAACTATATTAGGGGTTGTTTGATCTCCAACCAATACCCTTCTTATTCCTTCTACAACAACAACAAAGCCTTTTCCCACAATTAAGTAGGTTCGGCTACATGGATTCTTCGCCTCCATTCAGATCTATCTTGGGTCAATCTCGGACTTAAATCTAAAAAACTAAGGTCCCTTCGTATAGTCTCTTTCCAACACTTCTTGGGCCGTCCTCGCCCTCTCTTAGCCGACTCAACATCCCAACACTCGCATCTCCTAACCGGTGCATCAGTTGACCTTCTTTGCAAATGACCAAACCATCTTAAGCGGTTTTCTCGCATCTTATCCTCGATCGGAGATACACCGACTTTCTTTCTGATTGCATCATTCTGAATCCGATCTTTACGTGTATGTCCACACATCCATCTTAGCATTTTCATTTCTGCTACAACCATTCTCTACACATGTCTATGGTTCACATGCCAATATTCAGAACCATAGAGCATGGCAAGTCTCACGGCTGCTTTGTAAAACTATCCTTTAATTTATAAAGGAATTTTCTTATCACAGAGAACATCGGAGGCTCCTCTCTACTTTAGCCAGCCTGCATTTATTCTATTAGTAACATCTCCATCAATTTCCCCGTCATGTTGCAAAATAGATCCCACATATCTAAAAGAATCTCTCTTCTGAATGCTATCGTCACCAATCTTCACCTCGATTCCTTCACCATTGCTTCCATCAAAGGTGCATTCCATATCTTCCGTCTTAGCCCTACTTATACGAAAACCTTTAGTCTTCAATGCATGTCTCCAAACCTCATCCTTCTCATTTACTCCATCTCTAGTCTCGTCAATCAACACAATATCATCAGCAAATAACATACACCAAGGTAATTCATCCTGAATGTGACTTGTCAACTCGTCCATAATCAAAGTAAAAAGAAATAGACTCAAAGCTGAACCTTGATGTAAACCTATATTGATATCAAAATAGTCAGTCTTCCCCGTCGGGGTCCTTACACAAGATAAAGCCCTATCATACATATCCTTTATGAGATTAATGTATAGGATGGGTACTTGTCTCTTCTCCAAAACTCTCTACAGTATCTCTCGTGGGACGGAATCATAAGCCTTCTCCAAATCAATAAAGATCATATGGAGATTCTTCCTTTTAGCTCTATAAATCTCCATTGTTCTCCTCAGCAAATGGATGGCTTCAATAGTTGAGCGACCTGGCATGAATCCGAATTGATTTTCTTTTACTTGGGAAACTTGGCTCGACCTTCTTTCGATAGCACGTTCCCAAATTTTCATAGTGTGACTCATCAGCTTGATACCTCTGTAATTTGAACAATTTTGAATGTCTCCTTTGTTCTTATAAAGAGGCACCACGATACTCCTCCAATCTTCAGGCATTTTCTTGCTTCGCCAAATAACATTGAATAGATTCGTAAGCCAAGTCACACCACGCTCACCTAAAACTTTCCATACTTCTACAGGGACGTCATCCGGTCCTACACCTTTCCCAGATCTCATAACCTTCAAAGCCTCATCTACTTCCTTTCTTTGTATTCGTCTATAGCATGCACGATTCAAGTAACTTTCACTACTAGCTAGATCACCCAAAGTGATCTCTCTATTTCCTTCCCCAATGAAAAGTTTATGGAAGTACTGCTCCCATCTAGTCCCTATATCCTTCTGAGTAACAAGCACATAACCTTCCTCGTCCTTAATGCATCTCACTTGAGAAAGGTCTTTAGTCTTTCTTTCTCTTGCTTTGGCCAACCTGAATATATCCTTCTGGCCCTCCTCGGAGTCGAGATTTTTATACAAAACTTCACAAGCTTTTGACTTAGCTTTGCTTACAGCCTTCTTTGCTTCCTTATTTGCTATTTTATAGTCTGTGTCAGTTTCCTCTGTTCTATCCTTAGACATAGCTTTAAAGCAAGCTCTTTTAATTTTTAGCTTCTCTTGCACCCCTTCACTCCACCACCAAGCCTCCTTTACACCTGGAGCTCCTCCTTTTGACTCGCCTAGCATCTCTTTGGCTACCTTTCGGATACAAGATGCTATTGCCTCCCACATCTTGCTTGCACTACCGCTACAATCCCAAGATAAGTCTCTAAAACCTTCTCCCTAAAGCTTGATTGCTTCAGCGAAAGATTCCACCACCTAGTTCTAGTGATCTTAGGAACCTTCATTTTCTTTACCAGCCCTTTTATTTGTAAATCCAAGACTAACAAGCGATGTTGGGTTGTCAAACTCTCTCCAGGGATTACTTTGCAATCTTTGCAACACAACCGATCTCTTCTCCTCAACGCAAAGTAATCTATCTGTGTTCTAGTTAAGCCACTCTTATAAGTAATTAAATGCTCCTCCCTCTTCTTGAAAAGAGTGTTTGCTATGAAAACACCCTTCTTATTCCTTCTCTCAAAAATTTAATAGAGAGCATAAGATATATTCTGGGGAGTGGAATTTAGTAGGGAAATATGAAAGGAAAGGTTTCTTCTCTCATGTCTCCATGGGACTACAGTCTACAGAGAACGTGGATAATTAATGCAAGGTTGATAGATAGACTCTATTGGAGTAATTTTTTTCAAGTTTTCCAAACCACATGGATTCATTTATGTAATTTATTTGTTTCATTCGCTAGTTTTCTCTTTAGTGGTTTGAACATGGGTATAGAACTTACTACTTATCACTTAAGACTAGTGGATTCACATTATATTTGGTTAATGAAAATATTGTAATGCCTTTGTCAATGGGGGTCTGGTATATACTGCAATAGTAAGGGTCACCGTGTAATCCGACTGATGATGTCTTGCATCTCATGTTTTGGTTATCTTTTTGGATTAATGAAATTTTGGAATTGTGCAAAAGCATTTTTATAGAATGCCTTTCAATTTTTTCTTAAGATGATGCACGCATATTTTTTGAAGAAAAATCAGGCGACTCCCCCACAAGGGGGTCACCTCCTAAAGAATTTCATTAAAGAAGAAAAAAGGAAAAACGAGTACATTACCGTGAGCACCAAAAGGAATAGAGAGTGTTACAATGTGAAACTACATTCTCAACTTAAAATCTCTGACCCTTGAAAAACGAGGTCATTTCTTGCCAACCAAATGGACCAGAGGGTCGCGAAAGATCTGGACGTAGTCTCCACAGAGCCAAATGTGCCCTCCCGGGTTGAGCCCTAGAAAGCAGCAGCCCTGTCGCATCTCGGCCCATGTAAGCCAACCACCATCCAAACCCGCGCGGACTCGGGGCATTTGAAGAACAGGTGGTCAGAGTCCTCGATCGACCCGTTGCACCTGTCACCGTTGGCATCTTGGATATCCAGCAGTCGTCCCCTTCGCGCCTTGTCCCAGAGGCGTCCCTTCCTCATTAGCCACTGGAAGATTTTAACCATGCAAGGAATTTTTGCTGCCCAAATAGTTTTCACGTCCCTGCAAAGATCAATATCGCTCTCAAGCATCGTCCTTCTCAGTTCATCGTACACCCCCTTTATCGAGAAGCTTGCGCCCGCCCAGCGGAAGTGATCTCTCTCCATCGAGAGTTCCCCTGGTTCTGGAAGCTCCGACATCAGTTGTATGAAATCCTCCGCACGTTGGTCCGAAAATTCTCCTAAAAACCTCGGTGACAATGACCGAGACTCCATATCTTGGAGAAGTGTGGAATGCTTTAACGCCGCAAGAGAGAAAAGGCGAGGGAACCTTTCTTCCAGAACTCCATCCCTCGACCAATCGTCACGCCAGAATCTGAAAGTTTGCCCGTTCCCCACCTTGGGCCAGAGCCTATGCGTCACTTATGGCATCATCTGGCAGATCCCAGCTCACAGCAACGATTCAAAGTGGCATCTCAAAGTCTCAAGGCTCCCACGAATGCCATAAATCTTCCCAATTAATCTCAACATCAACGAGTTAGAGGATCCCCAAACTCGCAGAACCCATTTTGCGATCAACGTCAAATTCATTGCTTCGATATCCTGCACTCCAAAGCTGCCCTCATTGCGTACATACGTAATGTTAGCCCAGCTCGGCAGGTGAACACCTGCCCTGCGCTGTCATCCATCGGACCAGAAAAATCTCCTCATCAACACCTCAATCTTCCTCCGCACTCTGGTCGGAATTAGACGTGTAGAGCAGAAGATCGGTACTGTCGAAAGCACGTGCTTCAGTAGGATCAACTTACCCCCTCTCGAGAGAGTGATTGCCTTCCATCCGGCTAATCTCTGTTTTATCCTCCGAACCAACCCATCCCAATCAGCCTTCCTCAGCTTCCCGGCCACTAAAGGCATACTCACGTATGAAATGGGAAGGTCCCCTAATGGACAATCCGTCTTCCTCGCCAGGGCCGTCTCCTCCTCCTCATTCATCCCGAAGGCGATCACAATCGACTTGAGCTAGTTAATTTGCAAACCAGAAAGAGCTCCAAAAATCTCCCAACATAATGATCGTGTCATCTGCGTATTGCAAGGGAGGAATGGAGATATCTTCCTTTCCGAATCCCTCATACCAATCAGCATCCACTGCCTGCAACCTCTTGAAGAATTTATCTTTTTTATGCTAAATATGCATATTTGAAGTTTTTTTATATGAAATATGTTGATTCATGCCTCCAAAGAATAAAAACTTGCACGGTTCTTTTTATATTTATTTATTCTGCATACCGAGGGAAATTTTACTCTCAATATGTGTTCCAAGACACTGAATGATCATTTTGGTGGTGAGAGATATTTTTTAAAGTTGTACGTCCCTGAAGAATGTACATGTAGTATTCTTGATGAAAACGTATAAAAGCTAAATATGTTGGATACATGTAAAAGTGGAATTATGATCATCCATTAGTTCTAAACTTCCTACTTGAAATTTACAGCAAATCTTTCTTTTTTGTCATCTTCTCTTTTATGAGGCTTTGATGTTTTATATATTGCTGGGAATTGGTGTATTTATATGTAATTTTTCTGCTATATTGGTTTTTCACTTACATGCCCAAATATTTAATGCATTGTGCATCGGAGCAATACTTGCTAAGATTTATTTTGACTTGTCAATGTTATTTCCTTTTAGTAAATACTCATCAGATTTAAATCATTATCTTTTTATTTCGATCCTCGAGGAGAAACTAGTTCTTTGAATCATCATTAGTGCATCACTATTTTATTTCCTAATTGATTTATATCTTAGTCCAGTACGTTGTAAAATGCTTGGTACTTTATTAAGAATTCAACTATCTAAATTTTTATATGGATGCATACTGCTGATCTATGCATGGTATTTATACAGCTTAATGTCAACCAAGCAACCAGGGAATACCTCGAGCGCTATGTGGATAAGAAGACAGAAAGGGAAAAACTTAAAGAAGCTGAAGCTGATTCTACTAATAATGAGAGTGAAACTTTTACTGCTGAAAAACCTGAAAAACAAAGTGAAGAACACAAACCAAAAGATGATAGTGCTGAAGATAAAGATAAACAGGTTGACATCCACAAGTTTGGCATTGTTACAGATGAGGACAGGGAGATGGATAAAGATGCTGTGGAGAAGCTTAAAAGAATGATTGAAGAGAGACTGAAGGCCAAGCCACTACCTCCTCCCCCACCTGTTAAAAGTGACGGTTCATCCAAGGTGAATGCTGAGGTTCCTACAAAATCATCCAGAGATGGTGATGCGGAGGCTGATGCCATAAGAAGTGGTAAGTTCTTCTTATCTTTATCTCAAGGATCTATAGGTCTATATATGAGGATTTATGGTTTATTATATTGAATAAACAGCCGGAGATAAAATGGATGAGGACATTTCAAGCGACAACAAGTTAAACAACGAAAATGACAAGACAGATGTGAATTCTTCTGATAAATCTAGGAGACGTGAAAGGAGCAGAGAGAGAGACCGGGAGCGTGATCTAATGAAAAGAGAGAAAGAACGTGAACTGGAAAGATACGAAAGGGAGCGTGAAAGAGAAAGGGTGAGGAGAGAAAGAGAGCGGGAACAAAAAATGAGGGAGGCTGAACGCCTATACAAGGATCGTGTTAAGGAATGGGAAGCTCGAGAGAGGGAAAGGGAGCATCAGAGACATTATGAAAGGGAGAGAGAGAAGGATAGAGAGAGTAAACGCCGCAGAGAAATAATGGACCAGGAAGAAGAAAGTGATGACGATGATATAAGAAAACGGAGGCATAGGGCTGGCATGATTGAGGAAAGGAGAAGAAAGAGACAACGTGAAAAAGAGGATGACACAACAGATAGGCTGAAAGAAGAATACGAGATTGTTGAAGCAAAGAAGAGAGCTGCAGAAGAACAAGAACTTAGACAAAAACTAAAGGATGAATCCGAACTTATGGCTATCCAGATGGTTAACGGAACTGATGAGGCAGTTGTGCTAGAGGAAAAGACTGATATCAATGGAAATGTTCCTGACGAGGGCGATGAGGGTGACCTTGCTGTTTCTGGTTCTGCTGGTATGCTCTTTTTTTTGATTGACTGCTTTGAGTTTGCTAGTTAAATTTGCTGTATTTCACTATCTTGTTGGACTCAACTCTGCAGGTGATAACATCGAAAGGAACATCACTGAGGAGTCTAATATTCTACCTGAAGCCAAACAGAATATTATCTCATCTCGAAAACTTGGATTTGGTATTGTATCTTCAGGAAAAAAATCAAGTGTTCCTTCTATTTTTAATGAAGAGGACGATGAGGACACAGATGACAAAAAGATGCGACCTTTTGTACCCATTGATTACACCGAGGAGCCGGAAGTACCTGAAAATGCATCAGGAACACCATCCAACCTAGTGGCAGCTGCAGAATATGCTAAGTGTATTTCTGGAGGTAGTACGAAAGATGAGAGGCCTATCTCGGATAAGGATCGAAGCCGGCGATCCACTGAGAGACACAGGGACAGAGTTCGATATGACGATAATCATAAGCATACCAGAGATGACAGCAGAGACCAAGTTCGTGATAGAAATCTTGAACGGGATAGAGAGCGGGGCAACAAAAAGCTTTTAGATGCAAAGCAACTTATTGATACAATTCCAAAGACCAAAGAAGAACTTTTCTCGTATGATATAAATTGGGCTGTGTATGATAAGGTGAATCTTTCTCTACATCAACTTTGCTGTATATGTTTTTTCCGGCATTTTCCATACTGAACTACAGTTGGTTCTGGCTTTAGACTTTTCACCTGGCTTGACAAAATAAAACTGTAAAATTTTTAGGGCATTATGGTGCTATTTTTATGGAAAGAACACACAAGTCAATTTTTTTTCTTTAGTTTATCATGAAGGGGCCTCCACAGGGATATTTCAGGCCCTTCTGTCTATCAGGGATCTGTTCAATCCTCAATTAACTCAATTAACTTTTACGGTCTAGTTTTTTAATTTCCTTTGTGGTATAAGAAGCGTGTGTAATTTACAGTTACTCTCAGTCACTCAAGAAGTTCTTCAATATCTTTTGCTACTGATCCAAACATGGTAGTAGTGGTGAAATTTGAGAAATCTTCTAGAGAGAATAATTTATACCTTGCATGTCTAACCTGAGTTCTTGACCTTGACTCGCTTGGAAGGGAGCACATTTTAGACTGCATTGGCTCTTGCTTCCTGCAACTAGAGTATAGATTCTGCCCTCCTTATCCTCTTTTTAATCCCTTGGTCCTAGTTAGCTTCCGGGTTCCGACGGGTACTCACTAATTTCACTGGTCGAGAAAAGCTTTCTTATGTTTGAGGCTTCAAAAGGTATAGCTTTCGAGTTTTTATTAAAATTTTGAAACTCTATTGATTTGTTAGGTCTATATTATATCAGGGGGGGATGCATGGAAAGATGAGCCTAATCTACTTCATACTGCTCTCCTTGTCTTTTATGGTTATGGTTTGCTCACCACCTGTAAGACAGTCTTCCTTTCGCCACAGCCCACATAAAGCCATATTGTTGTGCTGCTTCTAAGGAGGGAGAAAAGTCTTTTTTATCCATTAGTCCTTACTCCACTGGCGACTCTAATCAAGAAATTTATTTATGCAATGTAGCAAGTATGCGAGGGACTCCCAGTTAACTGCCGTCTCAATTTCGTAGTTAATAACGACAACAAGAGTCTCGCTAGGCCCGAGTCTTTTTTGGGAAAGGAAGACAATATGAGCCTTGATCCCAGAATGTTCTTCAGCTGTCAAGGTAGGGAATGGACTAGACAACATCATAGCCCATGTTGGAAATATATATTTAAAAAAGCTGTCTCACCTTTGACTCCCGGATTGGTTTTGCCCTTCTCAATTCCAATGCAACTGGTATTTTTGAGCTGACATAACAAACCATGTGAGCCTTCAGAAGCCAACAGAGATCCTACTTGACTACAGCAAATAAAAGGCAGTTCCATTATAGTAATATACCAGCCGTCAGTTCTTGAACTTCAAGTTCCAATGGGGATGATGCTATGCCATTAGTCATCAATCTTTGGATTAGTTGTTCTAGTGTTCAGCTAAAATATAGTTTACTGGTATTTGTTCCTCTGTTAGAGGTGTTTCAAAAATGTCTGCGATCGAGTAAATAACCCTACGAATGAATGAATCGAATTGGAAAATGGAAAGATTTGTACAAGTTATACGTTCCGTCACCTCCTCGGATCGGGTTCCAAAATTTTATTTTATAATTACATTTTTGTCTTCTGAAACTATTCAATTACAAATATCAAACTTATTTGCTTTCACGGTGCACACCTCAAGAAGAAGCTTGAGGCTTATGTCTAATGGCATTGTTGGGATGCCTCGCCTCGAGGCATATGCCTCAAGGCAGTATTAAAACCATGCTACATGGTGGAGCATGGCTTTGTATACTTCTTGATCGAGTTGGAGTTTGGTTGGTTCAGGCTGATCCTGAAGCGAGCCATGTTTCTACAAACTGGAGACAATCACACTGGATTCTTTGACATCTTGAAGGAGTTGGGGCTATTGGACTTTCCCACCCTGAGTTGTCGCTTTATGCAGAGGATCTTGGATCCAGAGAATTCTCGATCATGTTGGGGTCATGCGACCGTTTCCTGGCTTCTCGATCGAGGTGGGACTGTTTCCTGGCTTCATTAAGGAGTCGGGACTATTGGACTTTCCTGCCCTGGATTGTCGCTTTACGCCGTGGGGCATGACTTTGGATTCATGACAGTCGTCTTGATCGAGTTGGGGTCATAGGATGTTCAGACCTCGTTCCTGAAGCCAGTGGAAGGGCTATGCCTAGGCCCATGTCCATCGTACCCTGCACCTCTAGGTGGATGATTTGGACTTACATCGGACGTTACTTTAAATTCCACTTGTCTTGGTTGCGAGGGGCCATATTCAGGGAGATGGTTACTGAAGATTGGAGGGGGTGTCCCTTCAGAGTACACAGAGATACAGATGCAACCATGCCTAGATCTGTCAAACACTTCTTGATCAAGTACAGGAACAGACTTGCGATATTGAGTGCAAGACAGTTTCCAGTCTCTTGCTGAAATTGAGATGCTTAATTGGCTAGAGGATAATTATACTCTCTCTTGTGGATTACTCTGGATGAGCGGGGGAGCATGCAATTTCCCGGAAGGGGTAAATATGGAGGCTAACTGGGAATAACGTTCAGATCAAACTTGACTCAAGTTGGGGAATGCTAATATTCGTTTTTTCTACCTCCACACGCGCAAGAGAAGAAGAAATAACAGAATTGACAGGCTTATGATTGTCATTGAGATAGTGGAAAAAATTGATGCTATTGGAGCTTGCTGTAGCAAGCATCCAAGGAGCTTCACAAGCTTTGGGTGCTAGGTGGATGGATTCTGCGTTTATGTGCTCACTTGTTATTGATGTTGCTAGGGAGGAGGTTCTTGTGCCCTGAGTTCTCTCATGTAGGAAGGCTCATCGGGTTTCGATGGCTTCTTGGTATTCTTTATGGGAAGTTTTGGAGCTTACTTGAATAGTAAGTGTTTATTGATTGTTGTCAGAGGTCCTCAAGGATAACTCTAGATTCGGCAATATTAATCAGTTCTTTCTTAGTCTCCCCAAAAGCATCATCGTCGGTGAATAATGTCGAGGATTTTAGGCACTTTGGCGCTCTTGAACTTTATTACCTCATCAATGCTAAAATATCGGCGATCTGTTTGAGTAGTGTCATCTCGAATGTGGTAAACCTGATACAATATACCTTTCTTTATCAAGGGCCGGTCGATTACAAAACATTTAAAAAATATTTAGCCGCAGCTAGGGGGTCAGACAAGGACTTCTTTTGATTGAATGTTGTTTCTCTATGTCGCCGATGCTTTTGCTTTTATTGCCATTGGTATTTGCGAGACTTGGTTAGTAACAGTCTACATGTGAACAAGACATACACCAACAATACCATCTTCTTCATTGATAATAGTCGTGATGAGGTGTTGACTGCTCAATTTGTATGGGGATGTGTTCCAGAGTGTACAGAAGGTAGGTGGGTCTTGGATGCGGAGTTGAGTTGTCGTTTGTGATGTGGGGGCATGATGGTATTAAACACCTTTTTTTTAGATACCTTGTAGGCTTGTAGCCTAGCGGGTCTGGAATGATGCTTGGATTACATCGATTGATTGCTCCTCATGACATGGTTTTTTGACACGTTCTAGCCTAGTAGGTTTGGAGTGACGCGTGGATTACATGGATTGGTTGCTTCTCATGGCATGGTTTTTGGACACCTTTCGGGGATCTCGCATGGCCTCAAATTTTAGCAAAATTCCAGTGATTTTCTTTGAAGTGTTCATTTCTCTAAGTCAACGAAATCGAAATGCTACCTTATTTTCTTTTTGCAGCATTTCAGTGGAATATCGATGAAATGTTAGCAAAATTCCATTGAAAATTCTTATCGCTTCAGTTAAACGGGTAAACAGGGGAGTCTACCTTTCGCTTTCATCAAAATGTGCATATAACAATTATTTTTTGCCTATTTTTTTGCCGATGTGTTGTGTTCTTGGAGAGCTTTATATTGCTTGAAGAGGTTTCTTTAGTTAATTATGGAATTTTAAGTCTAAATCCAAACTACATCAGTTAGAAACAAGCTTCAAGAGTTAGATTCAAGTTTTAATCGAAGAGCTTTATATTTTTTCTTTCTTCATTAACTTTTTGTCTTATTTAGTAGCTATTGCATGTGCCGCATTTTTCTTGTTTAAGAAGTGATTATCATGACTTTTGCTTCCAGTTTAAAATCTAGTTTTGACTCTAAGTAGCGTGTTGCTATTGCATGTCAGCATGTGTTGTGACTATGATGATAATACTACTTCAAAAAATATATTTTAAATTTTGTTTTAGAAATAAGTGTGTATTTCTATCATGTTTATTGATTAAAAACATTAACAATGATACTTTTAGGAAAAGTCGGGTCGTATTTCTATCATTTCTGTCGATTTCACGATTTTTTAGTGTGATCCTCCAAAATTTCTTTTTTTGACTTGGCGAAACAAAATCAATATCCAAGGTTTAAAGCCTTGGGGATTGCCGCCTTGTCAGGTACCTGATACCGACATTAAGGAGCATGGCTACTGGGTAATAGCAAAATTGATTGCTGTGAAATGACGCTTTGGTTGTAGCATGATCCGATACTAATTTTAGAGTTGCTGTGAATTGACGCTTTTGTTGTAGCACAATCTGATACTTAGAGAGACCCGTTCTTCGAGATTGATTTTCTTGTGTGGATAATTGTTGATTTTGTGGACTATATTGTTTGTGTCTGTCCCTATGACTGTTTATTTAGTTTTTTCAGTGAATTTGGACGGTTACTATTATTTCGCAGCCATATGTTAGCTTTAGAAAATTTTTAAAATTTAAACATCCTTTTCCAGTTAGAAATAGTGGACATGATTCTTATTTCTATTCGAAGTCATATATTTGACCAATTAGAACTTTTTGCTGTAAGTTGTGCTTATTTTTTCCATTCACACGTACCAGTTAAACGTCAAGTGGTTAAACCATTTGCAAGTGAGGCATTGTGAGTTTCTTTAGGACGGTTGCGGAGAGGTGGGATTATTGTTGCATGGAGTAGAGGGCAAGGCCGATCACCATGGATTGGGCAATTTGGATGTTGAATGATGAAGTTTCTTGTCCTCATGTGGGCAATGATTTACAGCTTTCATTTGTATTACAACACCATGGAGGGGCGATTGGCGTGTTTGAAGGTGGCATGTGCTTAATGCTCCTTCAATTGAATATTTATAGATGATTACTGATCTGCACTGGTCATCCTTTGACCTCCAAAAACTCCAAGCTTTTGCGCTGTGCATTTGCTCTGTGCTTTGATCTAAATGAGTCCTTATCTTGCCTTTAGCTGTGGCTAAATACATACTTGCCTGATCTTTTCATACTTGCAGCCTGGCTCTGCATATCTGTTGCCTTTTTTTCTTGATGAAAATGGCGGGTGTCCTCCCATGGTGGGAGTCACCTCAGCGAGGTAAAGTATTCATTAATAAGAAAAAATAAAACAAAATTGCAGCCATTCAACCCTATACATCCCGAGTTTTACACAAAGCCCTAACATGAAGTAGTACACTTTCCGAGCGAAAAGGAGCCCCACGAAAGATGACCCCGTTCCTCGCATTCCAAATGGCTCAGATCACAGCAAAAGGGATCGTGCTGTCATCTTGCCCCATTCCGCAAACATTCCTCATCGTGCTGTCTGTTGCCTTTTTTAAGCGTTCCTAGCAGAACATTCTACCTATGCTTATTCCTAACAGCGATTCCTAGAGAACATTTTATAGGAAAATGATTTAAGGTTATAGTGGTTCGAT
The DNA here is from genome assembly GCA_037367405.1 of Ottelia alismoides. Taxonomy (NCBI): domain Eukaryota; kingdom Viridiplantae; phylum Streptophyta; class Magnoliopsida; order Alismatales; family Hydrocharitaceae; genus Ottelia; species Ottelia alismoides. The sequence goes on along the minus strand of JAZKJV010007787.1, from coordinate 25,914 downwards.
CATATGAATTGATCGATGGGTCACATGCATAGCGTTAATGACCCATGGAGTCTTTGTTGATATGTAAGTAGCAGATAGCAAAATTATATCAATTGTATAATGATGCTAGTGTGTGTTTTTCTCTAGCTGATTCCTCGAGACTTGCTACTTTTGCCATTAACAACAATTTTATGCTTCGTGCAGCATGATTTGCACGAGAGGATGCGACCCTGGATCACCAAAAAGATTACTGACTTTCTTGGGGAAGAGGAAACTAGTTTGGTGGATTACATTGTATCAAGTACCAATAATCATGTCAGAGCTTCGGATATGCTGGAATTGCTTCAATCCATATTGGATGAGGAGGCTGAAATGTTTGTCCTGAAAATGTGGAGGATGCTTATTTTTGAAATTAAGAAAGTGGAAACTGGCCTCTCCTTGAAGTCCAAAGCTTGAGTTGTCAGGTTCATTCCATTTCCTTGATCAGTTTTTACATTTTTTATGCAATTCAAATGTCCCATGAAGTGGAAAAGTGGCTACAATGGATTAGATTCTAATGTACTAATACTTTGTTTTTATCTTTTCTGACCTATTTGTAAATTCATGTGCAATTGTTCTTCAGTGAATGCTATTTATGTGCCTGTTTGTGGTCTGCATGATGTGCGGCATCCTTTGCGTCTTCTCTTTAATCACATAGGGAGTCATCTTTTTGTTCCTCATGATTTTATCTTTTTGTTCTTTTTATTTTCTTTTACACTGTTCTCTTTAGTCACACCCACACATTGCTGTAATTGACCTATTCTACATGGAGGACATAGGAGTCTCCGTTTCTGGCAAAATTTGAATGACATATTGGAGGGCTATATAGATGGATATACATGGTGATATTTTTCAAAAAAAATATGAAAAAATGGGGTGGGGACAACCCCATGTAACCCTATATATATAGAGGGTTGATCCTGTGAGAGCCCCAAATTGTGAGAGCATGTGAGTAGTTAGTCCGGGCTACTCAATTTTGCTCATCTCTCTCCAATCCACCAGGAGAGAGATGGCAGAATCTAGTTGTCCAGACTCACTGCTCTCATGCTCTCACGGTTTTTGGCTCTCACATGATCAACCTTATATATAAAGATAGGGCTGATCTTGCGAGAGTCTCAAATTGTGAGAGCATTAGAGTAGTGAGTGGACCATTAGATTCTGCTCATCCCATACTGGTTGATTGGAGGAGGAGAGAGATGAGAAGAATCTAGTAGTCCAGACCCACTGCTGTCATGCTCTCACAATATGGGATTCTCACAGGATCAACCTCCCCTCTCTATATATAGAGAGGGTTGATCCTGTGAGAGCCAAAAGATGTGAGAGCATGGGAGCAGCGAGTCTGGACCTTTAGATTCTGCTAATTGATTGGAGGAGAGAGAAGAACAATATCTAACGGTCCAGACTCACTGCTCTCATGCTCTCACAGCTTTTGGCTCTCACAAGATCAACCGTGGAGCTAACTTGGCTCCCTCGCCCCATTTTTTCTATTTTTTAAATACTTCTGTGGATTTTTCATCACTATATCCCTATATTCAAGTTTCGTGTGAAACACACTCCTACGGCCTCCATCCAAACGAGGCCAATTTCAACAATTCTGCGACCGCTAAAAAATGGCTGCCTAGATGAGGTGGGGAGAGCCAAGTTAGCTCCCCCAAGGGAGCGGCCACATTAGACCCTATTGACCCTAGAGAGAGAGAGCCGGTTAGTGGCTCCGTGATGTTTCTTGTCTTGGATTCCAGGTGTTGCTACATTTGACACTTTACGTTGCTGCAATTCACATTTTACTTCGATTCCTTTTAGAAAAGATAAATACTTACATTTTTGTTTTGTGCCCATGTTTTTTCAACTCAATGTGTCTCAGCATAACCTTACTAAACGATGAATCGTAATATGCAACGAGAACTACATATGTGGACCAATTTTTTAAATGGAAGATAGATGAGCTAACTTGTTATGTTTATATTTCTATGGAACCTTCTATAAATGACTCTTTATCCTGTTGATGTGTTATGTGATTATCATAAATGGCTGATGTTTTTGGACTCTATTGAGCTAACAGGTCGATCTAAAATACATCCCAATTTTAGAGTGAGGTGCACTCTCCTGTCTTTGTCTGTTAGTTGCAATTGAGGAAGCGGCAAATTAGCTACCAGTGGAGCCAGCTTCCATCTTCTGCTCCATTTGCTATTTGAACCGAAACTCCGTATATAATGAAGTGCTACAAACAATCAAGGATGGTTAAGCATGGTACGTAGACAAACTGGTGCCTGGTGATTAGCAATTGCAGTTCTGATACACATTTATAATTCTAATTGACGTTTTTATCTGTTGAATATAACTAGGGAAATGTAACATTGGTCGAAATGAATTTCTTGGGAATTTTTGTAATTGGGAGACGAAGTTTTGTCGAAACACCGCTGTCATACGGTTCATGTACACACTTTCCATTGTCAACGTATATTGAACACATGAACCTTATTATGCTGCTGTTGGTTTTGTAGTGTATTACTTGTTACTGAAGGTCTTTTTGTGGTCCCATAATCTTCGTGCTTTTTATGGGGTATGGTTAATGTTAATCAGTAGCTTATGTTGAAAAAAAGAAATATTGATCTGAGTTATGACTTATAGAGACTGTCTATATTATTTCTTCATTTGCATCTTGCTTATTGCGCCACTTTTTGTTAGGTCAAAATTTTTGTGTCTTCAACTACTGTAGAAAATGTCTTTGTCCTTTGGTAATCTACAATGTTATGCTAAATATACTCAGTTTTTGCAAGGTACGAAGTCATATGTTCATCAAATATACATTGGTAAGGTATGAAGTCGAATATGTTCATCAAATACTCCTTTAGATCGCCTAAGTCGATTTTTCATTTTTCTCTGTTTACTCATTGTATTTTGAACCTCAGCTCATAGAAACACGTGGTTTATCTTAACAGTGAACATAAATCGTATGGAGCCCAAATGATTAACAAACGCCCTTTAGACACTTCGAAGGTAGCATTGCTCTCTGTAGCAAGGGTGAAGAAGGTGATCGATCATGAAATGAAGCGATGAGAAGTTGCAATTCAGAGTGAAGATGAAATAGCTCGGTAGGGAGAGTACACGGAGTAGCATATGAGGGAGGGACGGGGAAGCATCTTGCAACTCGGGTGCGAGGGAACTTACTAGAACTTAGGTATATGCGGATATGTTGAAATGTCTTGGTTGATTTCTGAGGATGAGCATTTGCTTGGGTCTTCAACTAGTAATGCTAGTGCATGAGAATTCCATTTCACAAGGTGCAATGTCGAATGTGCGCTGCACGGGCTGGTGTTGGAGAGTTCTTATATGCTACTGTTGATGTCGCTCTTATTCTAATGCTGCTAGAGTGGGTAAAGAAGACGGAGTTCCCATGTCACGGGAGTAAGAGCTTTTAGGAGGAGCTTGCGGATGCCCCTTCTGATTCGGAGGAGCTTGCTCGAACACTACTTGGCAGCTCACTCCATCGAGGGTGATGGTGGTGAGTGATGTAGGAGGAAGCTTAACATCGACAATGATGATTCGTGGAATCTTATTTACACCAAAAATATTTTATTTTTCCGGCGAAGACTAGATTGTGCAGCCAGTGATATTTTTTTAGAAAACGTACAAATATATTCATTCATCGTAAAGCACCAGAGCCAGAGTTTAATAATACAGAATTGAAAGTAGGATCATCCGCACATGCGTGGAACTGGAAACAAGTGACAGCACGAAACCCAAAACCAATGCCAAGGCCGGTAAGGATTATACATATCATGATAACATCGTGTTTATGGAGGTAGCAGAATGTATACATTGTATAAAACTGTGTCCTTGGCAACTCACTGCCAAGGCCGGTAAGGATTGAGTATCATTTGGTTAGGACGTGCATCCTGCGGTAAAATGATATATCTTCGGGTAAATTACAAAAACTGACTTATCTTACATGTATTCTCAAATTAGAGACTGATCTTTAATTCGTAAGAAATAGAGGACCAAAGTTTAACATAACATTCCAGTCTTCAACGTTGTGAATGTACGGCTCAATCCACGGCTGTAATTTATGAAATTACCCTCAACCAATAAGATTTGGTTTTTCAATTTCCCTAATACGTTTGTCAGCCAAAGCCAAAGGAACCTCCCTGCCTCTCTACGGTGGACTACTCCGATCATCGTCGACCCCGGACGATGTCACGGCTTGTCGGACGACGTCCTCTTGATGACCACCTCCCCTGAAGCTTGTCCACACCTGTGACCACATTCCTCCTTTCGTCTCGGATCCCATTTATCACTCGCCCGGCTTCTTCCTGTCATCAACTTCCCAGCATGGTTCTCCAACTATTCTCTTTCTTGCATTAATTTATCCATCCCTTTGTCTAGGCAGAGAATCCAATTAGCTGGAACCAAAACATGAATAACACTTCTTGGAGGAGGAGACATTGTAACTCGAAATTCCTAAATGCAAAAAACAATATTCTTCCAGATAAACATTCGAAATGAATATGTGGGATGTGAGTAGATAACCAAGGGCAAATGAGCAGCAAGTCCTACGCATGGCCAAGGGAAAATGAGCAACAAGTCATGCACATGACAAGGGCAAACGAGCGTCAAATCCTCCGCCATGGCCGCCCTCTCCAACCACACCATCCCCTTCCTCATGGATACCCCTCTTTCGACCACACAAACCCATCTCTTGAACCCAAATATCTGGAAAATGTAGCAATATAGACAAAGGATGAGTTTCAGGGGAGGTGGTCATCGAGAGGACGACACCCGGCAAACCATGACTCCGATAGTGGTGTGTTTCAGGGGAGGTGGTCATCGAGAGGACGACACCCGGCAAGCCGTGACTCTGATAGTGGAGTGAAAGCACAATTGTGCTGACTCTATAAAGATAAGAGAATACCGCTAAAAAATGTCAACAATTTTCATTTTAGTAAGGGGTTTAATGGCTGCTATTGAGATATTGGCCCTTTATGGACATATTTCCAGCTATAGAAAAAAAGCCTTTCTTTCTAGTAGATTATAGCATTTCGAATTTGTGTGTCAGATTGTTCTCCCGGTCAAGGGCAAGGGTCAAAGGACAAATCGTGGTTTGCAATATACATCAGTCTTCCAATTCGTCAGTTTACGGGAAAGAGATCACATTCGCTCTAGGTAATATGGGCAAGCAAAGCCTTTCATCAGCCTTTCCTTTCCTCTGGGCCTCTACCCCTTCTCAATAGTTGCATCACAAGACTAGGATAAAAGAAAGATTAGGCCTTCTCTCCATCCGAAAGTCAAATCCTAGATCGTTGACTAGGTTATGATTCCTGCCTGGGAAAAGTGAGCCAGCCTTGTCGTATTAACGAGGGGGACTGGACTAGTTCCAAAGAAGAGTGGCAAGAGGTCAGCATCTAAAGCAAAAGTAGTTCATTCGATGTGGATATGATTATATACTAGAATGGAGCTGGACTGATGGATTATCAGCTAGTAGAGCTGCCGAATTGACATAATTCATGCTGTTGTAGGCTCATTAGCTCGCTTCCACTCAGAGGGAAACTAATTTTTAGTCTTTGTTTTCAACACACCATTACCAGGCGGGGCATCGTGCCAGTCCAACAACAGTGGAACCTTGACACAAAGAAAGCATGACCTAGCCTCTCAGAATGCAGTGATGAATAGGAGAACCTCTGTTTCCCTCCTTTTCTCACTACTCTCTTCTCCTCCGACGACGTCTCATATATAATAGCGAACACACATGGACGGAAGCCCTTGTAAAAGCATAAGTAGTAGCAGCAATGGCAACAATCCATAGGAAATGCTTCCTCAACTGCTCGTTTTTCATAGTAGACACCCGAAAGTCCCAGAACCACCGTCCTGTGCAATCGCATGACCAGTGACCATGGCCTACTCCAGGAGCAACCGATCATTCAATGCTACCTCCCACGGCTCGTGGAAGGTCCCTCCCTCACGCGCTTTTCCTAAGGAAAAATCAAACATATACCGTCATGAAAGAAAGTGGAAAAGCAAATCCGGCTTATTTATACTAGACTATTGGCTTCACTTAAGCCCCCGAATACATAGTGCAGAGCAAGCCGTAGAGGTGCGACAACTGGCAGGAACAAACAAAGCAATATTCATTCCTCTCTAATATGTATGGTGCTGTAAGGTATGAGATCAAGTCCCGAAAAGACGGATTGAGAGATAAAGCCTGCTTAAGAAGTCACAATGCATGATGACAAAGAAGAAGTTCGAAGAAAGCACCTTACCTTGAACATCTATCGTCGATCCTCGGTTTTTTATCATCATTTGAAGACTTTCCCGCTCGACCTCACTACGCTGGCTTCGGGAACTGAGAGATGAGAAGGATAACGATAAAGGAATGATAGAAGAGCATAAAGAAATGCTAAGAAGACAAGATCGAAGCCTGACCTAAAATGGTAATGCAAAAGAAATAACGAAGTCCGGTTTTATGTAATTAATTTTAAAAAAGGAAAAATACTAAATAACAAAAAAAATCATATCCCACCGATGGTCGGACTGGGTTGACCTAGGTGGTCAGATCGGGTTGTCCCAGATTGATCTATTTTTAATACTTTGGTAATTTTTCAAAAAATAAAGGTTTAAATAATTAAACAATAGGATTTTTATGATTAGCACCCTTCTTAACTTCTGTAATATCAGTTATGCCTCCCTCTTTTGGAATATCAGTTGTGCCCCTACATACTTAAAGTACTTGTGGTATACTTTCATCGATTCAAAGAAATCAGTTTCAACAGGTCGGACCAATAAATTAAATCTGGTCTGTTTTTTTCCGAGTCAATAGGAATGATGATGTCACGTTCAGATCCGATTTTTAAAACCTTAAGTACAACCAACAAAAAAACAATAAGCACAAAATGCACTTACGATGCTAGTTAAACGGAGATCTCGCTTAGAATTGTAATCGACGGTTCATCTAGATAAGATCTTAGGGAGATTAAAAGAAACTTAAATCACATGAAGCTCTCATTAGTAACTTTTTTCGGGTAAAATTTCCTGCCACAATTAACAAACTAAAGCTAGGCGAATCAGTCCTTGTGGGATGATAAGATATAAAATTCCCGCCACAATTACAGACTAAAAAAGTAGTAACAATAATAAAAGACCATAATCTATAAGGGATATTTACATCTATAACCTTGAGTAATTTCGTAATCACCACAAGAACTCTCGATAATCACGAATTACATCCAAGATCTTGAGTAGTGCTTAACTCTTACACCCATAATCCCGTGTTAACTTCCATCAAATTTCCCGTTAACAATGACGATGGTATCCGTCAAATATTTTATGTTTTATACCCTTTAAATTCTTAGTATTTACAAATGAGGCCAATGTCTCCTTCCTCCCCCACGATCCTCCCCTTCCTCCTCCAAGCCATCGAATCCTCCGCCCCCCCCGAGTTGTTTCTCATTTTGGTATGGAGACTAACTTTAATACCCATTATGGGTACGGTCTGAAAATATTCCCCAAAGGGGGATATATCGGCAAACGGTTTGCCGCGTGCCTAGCTGGAGCGGCAAACCGTTTGCCGCTTGAGCAATCATTGACACGGCAAACGGTTTGCCGTGTTAATGATTTCAACGGAAAACCGCTTGCCGCAGTTATGCCGAACCCTTTTAAGGGAATTACCTTAATATTTGTATTCTTTTTAGTTTTTTTAATTTGGCATCTATATCTAATATTAGAAAATTATGCAAATTTTTATATCAATTAAGTTAGCGTTATTGATTTATATTGTATAATTTTTCATTGCGAATTTTTTGAACACCGCAGAACATTTGGACTTGTACTGTATTACTAAAATGGACTTGTACTGTATAATTTTTCATTGCGAATTTTTTGAACACCGCAGAACATTTGAACATGTGTGATGTTTTTAAATGTATTTGACAATCCCGTCTTCATAAAGCGGCATTACTCATATCTCTATGTTGAGTCAGTAATTAGTAAAGTAGTCGAATATCAGTAAATTTGTAGAATCACAACATAAAGATAACATAACTTCATTTTTAGCATTTAAATGACAAACAGATTCCGAATATGTGCCTTACAACATTAAAAAAATGCACATATTAGTCCTTAGATACGTAACATATCATTACACTATCTCCAACTGATTCAACGCCTCGATCTCGCTCGCGCTCCACGAATTTCACTCAGGCGTGCGTACTTCAACGCAATTGTATAATGTAGGTCAACCGGTTCTTTATACAAATCTTCTTCTTTGTCATATATTTCTGTGAGCGGTGAAGTTTCACTCTGCGAAGAGTCTTCTGGAGGAAGTGGGATTGTCTGAGGTGAGTAAGGAGTGAATTGAGATTCAAACTGGACCGGCTGCGATCGGTCCTCCTCTGAAAGATGTCGTGGTACTGGTGGTGACTGTGGAACCGGTGGTGGCTGGGGTACCGATGGTGGCTGGGGCACCAGTGATGGCTGGGGTACCGGTGGTGACTGTGGAGCAAGGCGCAACTCACGACGTGATCCTCTACTAGTAGATGGTGCACGCGCTGCTAAGAAACGATTGTCGGGAAGGCGTACCGACTTGCGAGCTGTAATGCGTGTTATAGCCATAACCTGCATAAGCATAACAACAATTGATAATATTTTAAGAAGAATTATAGCCATAACCTCCATAAACATAACAACAGTCGATAATATTTTAAGAAAAATTATATTTGCAACACATCTATTGTCAAATAGAAATAAAGTAAAGAGTTGTTGCAAACAGAAATAAAGTAATGTAAAATGGCAAGTTTCTGTAATCATGAGTAATGGCAAACATAAATAAAGTAAAGAGTTGTTGCAAATGTAATTTATTTCTTATTTACAAAATGAAGACAACATGTTACAGTCAGTGAAACCACTTCTTAGTTTGGTGAACAATATTGGACAGGATGACCCTTTTTCTTTTCCATGTCTGGACCCCTCTCCCACTCCTCGATCTGCCTCCACCCCTCCTGTTTCTCCTCTCCCAGTTGAACCTCTCCCTACGCTAGCACGACCTCTCCCATGTGCAGTTGTGGTTGAATGCTCCTGACTAGTTCTGTGCCAATCACTCCCTCTATGTGTTGTAACATTTGAGGTGCGGGGGAGATCTTGATGGGGAACTGGTGGATGCATTGTTGCACTGGATGATCTAGGAGGATCCATATATGATGTGTCCATGGCCCATGATACAGGTCCGGAGCCCAATTGGTGAGGCAGTAGCTGTCCAATGTCGTAATCAGGAGCATCAGTGTACGTTTGCTGACTTTGTGTTGACCCCATCTGCAAGTATTGCTGAGGTTGAGTTGGTTGGGCTTCCTGAGTATGAAGTACGTCATACGATGGGGTAGGCTTGTCCGTCCGAAAACTATATTGCTCCCTCCATTGTTGAGATGCAAATGTTGTAGGTTCGGTGTATGATGTATACATGGAGGGGACATCGTGTATTCCCGGATCCACTAGAGACATGTTTTGAATCGTATATTCGACGTAGCCAATCATCTGTTGAATTTCTGTGCTTCGTCGATGCTCTGTCATCATTTTGCTCACACGAAATAACAAATTCACCTATAAAATTACAAGTCTCGGTTACAAGTTATGTAATGGTCACGATGAAAGAAATAGCATTTGGTGTAAAAAAATTACCACCTGATTCCACCTAGGACCATGTGGTTCATAAGCCTGTCTCGGAGGTGGAATGCTAGTTGCTATCCAACGACGAGTAACTTGCCAATACCATGTCAAATATTCAGCGAGAACAGTATCCACATCCCTATCCAAATGTCTCTCTGTAACAACGTCCTCCATCCGTCTCTGCCATTGGGCCATACGGTCTTGATGGTGTACACTGCAATCATACGATTCATCATCTCTCGGTTGAGCACGTCTATCGTCGAGGGTATTTGTGGTATTGCCTCTGGGATGTGTTGCCGCAAACCGAACTGCCTCATCACACGATCGGGGGCATGCATGACAACAATATTGAAGCAGATAAGAACTGTCTTCGACAACTATATAGCTTGACCCTCGCGGCATATTAGAGGTAGACGCACTACAATTTGGTCCTTATAGGGTGTCCACCTCATCTGTTGAGAGCAATGTTATCAATCAATGACTTCAGATTATATAAGATAATTGGTAATGACTGAACAATGACTGTCACATACCTAATGCTCCTCTTGCAAATCCAACTCATTGCGATAGAAGGACAAATGATTGGTATATACATTCTCTCTGTGTGACCTTCTTCCTTCCATCCACCTAGCCGCGTAAGGAGCTGATTGCAGAGTTTCCTCTCTCAACTGGTATGGACGGGGTCGTCCTATGTGGATGTGCTCCCACGCCCATATCTTCGTAGATGAATAAGAGTTTACTTTATTAGATACAATATAGGGTATATTGTACATTTTATATGTAAGCAGTTGTTACCTGGAGCAAGGTGCAGAAAGCATATGCTCTCTTCGTCCTCATCAAGGAGAACTAATCCAACTGAGAGTACATCTGAGCCAGCGCTGCTGCACCCCATGCTCTTTTTCCACAATTCTGCAGCTGGTGCACGAGTAAAAGGTGATGAAGATGTACCTTATCTGCACTTGCGTCTGGCAAAAGCTTGATCCAACTTGATAAAGTACGAGAGCCCTAGCAACCCTCTCCCCCGTGAGTGGATCATCGGACTGAAGAGCCGTCGCTGTCAACAAAGTCCTCGCGATCCACGTTAACCTGAGCTTTCCCCCAACAAGCTCCTAATCCTCATTGTCATCCGATTCACCCCGAACATCTCCTCGCAGTATGAACCCCAATCTAGCTGGCTATGTTCCTCAAATCCAATGACTGACCATGGTTCCACCCTTAAACCAGTCAAGAGTGAGACGTCCTTTAATGTGACAGTTGCCTCACCGTGTCGGAGGTGGAAACTGTGTGTTTCCGGTCGCCACCTTTCAGCCAATGCCTTCATCAAAGACTGATCAATCGTGGCCCTCTTCAGGTTGGCGTGCAAAGGAAACCAGCTACCTTCAAATGTCTATTAACAGCATCACTACGTGGTAGTTCAAGTATATGATTCAAATTTCATCCATGCTCCACAAAGCGATGTGCCTGTGTAGTCACAATAAGTAAACATCAATTGATGTCATTGAACTTACTTGTAACAGATGATTTCTCTCACCGTATCAATATCTGGTAGAGGTCGACCAGATATATGTTCTCCCTGCCTTGTCAGTACATAAGAATCGACAGGCCCTGCAACTGTCTCCATTGCTATACAAAAAAATTTAAGTAATACAAATATGTGGTAACGAAATGATGCCGTAAAAAATTATATAAATGAATCTCATGATTAAATGTTGGAGTACATAAAGTCTTTTACAATAACTACTGATGCCTTCTTTCACAAGTAAGTCTGTTATGACCATGCTCGTTACAACGGCTACACCTAACTTGCACTTTACCCATCTCATCCATGCTACCGCGTAGACGCCTCCTCCTAGGTCGGCCAGGATTGGAAACTACATTAGGATGGAGCAATGGTGAGGGTTCCAGGGGCGACCAGAAACGACGATCGGGAATCTGGACGAACACATGTGCATATGTGGACCGGAACGAGGTTGCCGTATAAAAATCAGAGCACAATTTCAAGTGTTCCGTACTGACATTGACATTGCCGCAAACCGCAATTATGTGCGGGCATATTATCCGCATCGCCTGCATATAACCACTGTTAACGCATATATTAGTTTTCTGTGTGTCTCTCTGTTATTTTTATTTTCACCTGTATGCTTTATGTGATTTACCCATAGGCTACTCTCCTATATAAGAGAGCCTAGGGCTTATGGAATAAACATCTCGTTCATTTTCCCAACATGGTATCAGAGCGACGGTCCTAGACCGGAGTTCTCGAAACCCTAACCCTACCCTACCCCACCCACGAGCCCCTCTCTCATCGCCGTCGCAACCAGCGCTCCTGCTCCACCGCAAAACCTCTGCTAGAGCCTACGTGCCTGTGCGCCACCACCGCGCACCTGCGAGCACTCCTGTGCGCCTGCCTGTATGCGCGCTCGCTCCTTCTCTGCGCACGCGCTCGCTCCTCCACGCGCCTGTGCATGCGCATCAGTGCTACGCCTAGCGCGCAACTTCAAGTGTGGCCACGCGCTCATCTGCGCCTGTGCGCCTGACCTCACCTGTGCGCCTGATCTCGCTCGTGCACCTGTGCGCATGATCTCGCCTGCGCCTGTGCGCTTCTTCACGGTGCACGACTGATTGGTTCACCTTACTCTTCTGCGAGGTCATAGGGCACCGAGGAGCCCTAAGCGTGTGCGTTCGTGAATCAACCCTAGAGCGCACACCTTCATCCAAATGGGTTTAGTTGCTTGAGGTCTACATATGCAACTAAACCCGTCTATGTCATTGTAGACAAATCATATCTTTAGTCAATCGCTCCAATCTTCAGTTTCCAGTATGTCAGAAAGCAAGGCGGATATCCCATCCATTGGCGCCTTTCGTGGTCCAGCGCCTATTGTAAAAGATGGACGGTACAAACTATGAACTGTGGGCGATGCAGTTCATGAGCATGATGAAGTCAACGGGTAAGAAGCACATTCTTACCGAACCAGAGCCTGTTGAGAAGACTGGAGCCAATGCCTCTTGGGAGGCTGATGACGCATACACCAAAGTTTGGCTATCTGGTACGTTGGCGATCGAGATTGCCAATGACATTCTACATCAGCCCACAACCAAAGACATGTGGGACATTCTGGCGACCACATATTCTCAGGCGAAGAACGAGACAAAGATTCTGCAACTCCAGCATGATATATTCACAATAAAGCAGAATGGTCGCCCTCTACATTCACTCTACACATCCCTGAGAGGGATGTTCGAGAAGCTCTACAGCTTCATGCCTCTGACAGCCACGCCGGAACAACAGAAGACATATCGGAATGCGACTATGGTGGGCGTGTTCCTTGCTGCACTTGATACAGAGTATGAGGCGACACGATCCAAAATCTTGGCCGATTCTACTGTTCCTCCCATGGAGGAAGCCTTCCATAGACTGAGCCGCATCACCATTCCTTCCACGACCACGAATTAGAATGCTTCAGCCATGGCCGCCAACAGGGGTCGCGGAGTTCATCATCAGACCCGTGGGCGTGGACCTCGTGGCAGAGGGGGCTGCACTCGGCCAACATGTACCTACTGTCATCACGTTGGACACAATGAAGACACATGCTACTCAATGCATGGATTTCCTGCATCTGCACGAGTCGCCGAGCAAATAGAGCCTCCATCTGCTGCCACTTTGGATCAGCGGTTCGATGATCTAGTTGCCCGTCTAAGGGGCATTATTCCCCCATCTGGTCCAGCACCTACTACTGAGAGTCAACCTGATGCTGCTGCTTCTGCTTCTGCATCTACCAGTGCGTCAGGTAGCATACTTGCATTTACCAGTAGTAGATCAGATACATTACCGTGGATTATGGACTCGGGTGCTACACGTCATCTATGTAGCGATCAGAGTTTACTTACAGGATATTCTCAGATTCCTCCAGGCTGGACAATGGTCATTGCCAATGGTACACATTCTCCCGTCACTGGTCAGGGGGAGATTAGACTGACATCTTCTATGTAGCTCAAGAATGTGCTACATGCACATGATTTTTCAATGAATTTGTTGTCAATCAGTCAGATTACAAAGGATTTACAATGTCAGGCAATTTTTGATCCATCTTCTCTTATTTTTCAGGACATCCGTACGGGCAACGTGATTGGTCGTGGCTATGAGCAAGGAGGCCTCTACCGCCTAAATCAGACTCAATTCGCCGGAACCTCCTCCCTTCCCACTGGACCAGTATCTCCTTTGCTGTGGCATCTGCGCTTTGGGCATCTACCTCTTCAGAAGTTGCATCGTGTGTTACACCAGGGTCTTCCTCACACATATATCCAGTGTGAGGCTTGTCAGTTGGGAAAGCATCACAAGTCTAACTTTCCCAGTTGTCCAGGTCAGAGTAGTACCTCCAAGTTTGAGTTATTTCATATTGATATTTGGGGTCCGAGTCGTGTACCTGATCATCAGGGACACAGATTTTATATACTTATTGTGGATGACTTCTCTCGTGTGTCATGGGTATTTTTGATGAAAAATAAATCTGAAGCAGACAATATTATTATCCATTTTCTGAATGAAATTCAAAATGTTTTTTCCGCATATGTGAAGTTTGTAAGAAGTGATAATGCCCTAGAACTGTGCACTCATGTCCTAGCCAACTACTACTCCTCAAAAGGGATTATACATCAAACATCCTGTGCTTATACCTATGGGATTGCTGAAAGGAAACATCACCACCTACTATATGTCACAAGATCACTTCTTATACAGAGTCATGTTCCTTATTCTTACTAGGGTGATGCGGTTCTCACTGCATGTTACCTAATTAACCGTATGCCGTCCTCTGTCTTGGATGAACAGATTCACTTTTCCATTATCTATCCTGGGAAGGATCTGTTTTCCCTTACTCCCCGTGTGTTTGGATCAGTCGCCTTTGTCCACCAGTTGTCTCCTGGTACTGATAAGCTCTCTCCTAGGGCTGTCAAGTGTGTGTTTGTTGGTTACTCCAGAACTCAAAAGGGGTACAAGTGTTTTGATCCTTTGCGTAGGCGGTATATGGTCAGTGCAGATGTTACATTTTTTGAATCTGTAATGTATTTTTCATCCTCAGGTGATCAGCAGCTACCTCCACTGACTACCGACACCATATACATGACACCACCACCTCCAACACTGTCACCACCATCACCACCACCACCACCACCACCACCACCACAAATCCCCGTTTCACCACTACCGTTCCATTATACCCGCAAGCCTCCTCCAGCTCATGGTCATGACTCATCTCCTAGCTCGCCTATGGTATGTACTGAAGATACTTCTCTTGATGGATCTAATGATATTTCTGAGCAGGATATATTGCAGGGGCCAGATGAGGACACAACTGATTTAGATGTTCCTATTGCTATACGCAAATCGAAGAGGAGCTGCGTTACATATCCATTGGCAGCTTCTGTGTCATTTGAGTGACTATCTGGGGATTTCAGGAACTTTGTGGTGGCCTTGTCAGCTGTAGATATTCCACGGAATTATCAAGATGCTCTGTAGGACAGTAGATGGCGGCTAGCAATGGAGGAGGAAATGGCGGCACTTCAATCTAGGGGAACTTGGAGTCTAGTTCCTATACCTCCAGATGTGTCCCCGGTGAGCTGCAAGTGGGTGTTTACGGTGAAGCAAAATGCAGATGGTACTACTGACAGATACAAGGCCCGCCTTGTTGCACGTGGGTTTACACAGACATACGGGGTGGATTACCTTGATACATTCTCGTCAGTAGCCTGTCATTCCACTCTCCGGATCTTGCTGTCAATCGTAATCAATCAAGAGTGACCGCTATATCAGTTGGATGTGAAGAACGCGTTCTTATATGGAGACCTACAGGAGGAAGTCTATATGCAACAACCACCCGATTTTGCTGTTGAGGGGGAGTGTTCCAAGGTGTGCAGACTTCATAAGGCTATCTATGGCCTCAAGCAGAGCCCCAGAGCATGGTTTCAGAAGCTCTCAAACCTCTTTGAAAAACAGGGATACAGACGCTCCAATGCTGATCATTCCTTGTTTGTACAGAAGACTTCAAGAGGTATTATTGCAATTATGGTTTACGTAGATGACATCTTGATTACAAGAGATGATGAGCAAGGCATAAAGCAGGTGAAAGAAAAGCTGGGGAGCGAATTTGTCACTAAGGATCTTGGAGTCCTTAGATATTTTCTGGGGCTGGAATTTGCTAGAAATCCGTTTGGATTAGTAATGTCGCAGAGGAAATATGTTACGGACATGTTGAGTGAAACATGTATGCTTGGGTGTCGGCTTGCTACGACACCAATGGACCCCAGCATGAAGCTCTATGATGATGACACAGAGGAGGTGGACATGAGAAGATACAGAGAACCGGTAGGAAAACTATTGTATGTCACGATCACTAGGCCCGATATATCCTTTGCAGCGAGTCGTGTGAGCCAGTTCATGGAGCAACCACGCCAGGTTCATATGGATGCCATACATATGATACTTAGATACCTCAAATCATCTCCAGGTGCAGGTTTGCTATTCAAGAAGGGAAAGGGGATTTCTATCTCAGCATGTGCGGATGCAGACTATGCATGTTGTCCCAAGGACAGAAAGTCCACCTCGGGGTTTGCAGTCTATGTTGGAGATTCTCTAATCTCATGGAGGAGCAAGAAACAGATGGTGGTAGCCAGATCTAGTGCTGAATCCGAATATAGGGCTATGGTCCATGCTAGCACAGAGATGATGTGGGTGAAGGCTGTACTTACAGATCTATGTCTAGATGTACCACTTCCTATGAACTTGGAATGTGATAATCAAGCAGCCTTGTTCATTGCAAACAACCCAGCATTCCATGAGTGGACCAAGCATATTGAGGTTGACTGTCACTTCGTACGTGACATGATTCAGAAGGGGTTCATTGCTACATCTCATGTCACCTCAGAGAATCAAACTGCCGATATATTCACCAAGGCATTACTACGAGGCCCATTCCATAAGTGTGCGTCCAAGCTGAGCATGATTGATATCTATGCTCCATCTTGAGGGGGAGTGTTAACGCATATATTAGTTTTCTGTGTGTCTCTCTGTTATTTTTATTTTCAGCTGTATGCTTTATGTAATTTACCCATAGGCTACTCTCCTATATAAGAGAGCCTAGGGCTTATGGAATAAACATCTCGTTCATTTTTTCCAACAACCACAAGTTCATACGGACTGTTGACCATTCATATTCACCTTGTAGTTGCCTTCGGGGGCTCGGACTTCAAACTCCGTGAGAGTGAACTGCTCCACCATCAAAGGGAGTAAGTACTGTGTGTTCTTCCTGACATCATACATGCTATTAATTCTCGGCATTAATTACGCACAAAAAGAGAGAGATTCATGTAGATATTTGATCTTTGGGACTTTGCTGATATTGAAGGGATTTTCAGCGGAAACAAGATATTTGCATGTAGAAAAATGGGCAATAGAACGGATTATAACAGTTCTATCTATTTGCAGGAAAAAAGTCAAGTTTTTTATTCTAATTCTGGTGCATGCATGGCAGAAAGTTTGGAAGAGATTTTTAATAATATATTGCAAATAATATTTACAAGTATTTAAAAATATAAGAAATATAAAAATATAAAAAATAAATTAAATAAATAAAATATGCATGTATACCGCACAATGGGATCTCGGAAAGACAACTTTTGTATGTTAACTCTATTTTTTTTTAAAATCACTTTTATTAAATAGATAATTTAATTTTAAGAATAATAACAGTGAGCTTGATGAATTTTGAGCTTGTATGAAGAAGATATTGGTATGCGAAGTTCAGTTTGAGGATTTTTCATCTGTTTGTCCCAGTCACACTATATCTTATTTTTCTTGTGATCTATTTTTATAATTTTTTGTATATTTTTATGTACAAATTTCATGCAGAACATTTTATTATTTGACGTGTATAAAATGATAAATAAAGTAGGTGAAATAATAGCTATTTATACTGAATTAAATCAGGGTTCTGAGGTGAATTATTGTACAGTTAATCACCGTATCCCCCTACTTTATTCTTTATCGATCACATCAATATTGACATGATTTCGGAGTTCATGGTCATTCAATATCTTTGATACTTCATTTATTTTTCTTTTTTTATTCTTCAATTTTGGATTTAAATACAAGTATTTATGCATTATTTAGAGATGAATAATGCATGCTAATGTGTACAATTTAGCTGTATTTGCATGTATTTTGATAAGGATTTAAATGCATAATGGAAAAATAAAGGTAGATGAATGACTTTCACTAATAGCATATCTAGAATTTAAGACATCAATGTTCTAAATTTAGCTGTGTAAAATGTGATAATGAATATTAAATGATTCATTAGCCCATTTTCGTTGCAGTGAAAAATTACTCGTACGGTTGTAATTGATTACTGGATAAATTAAAAGTTGTAGAAACCGTGCAAGATCTGTAATTCTGTATTTTAGTGGACTAGGTGTCTGTGATCTTTATTCGATATATTACTATGTGATTATCATTATTTTTTTTTGCAAAATTAATATCATGTTTGTCCCTCTACTTAAATATACTTTTAATGCTGACTTGTTCTGTGATCTTCAAAATATTCTGTATGTCCATTATTCACAATATGAAGCAAAAGTTGTTCGATCGGTTTAATGAACTTGATGATTAATTAACCATTATAAACAAAAAATTACGAACTTATTCGTCTGAAAATAATTGCATGTTCGCACATTGAAATTGCTGAATTACGCATGAAAAGTAATTGCAGATCACTTATTACATTTTGTTGATCAATGAATTAATAATTAATTGTGAATTTAGCATACTTTCTAATACTCGCGGAATACCTAAAAATAAATATTTTCAAGTATATATCTATATCAATTATCCAATTTACTAATAGGGATTTTAATCCTATGAACTCTGAAATCATTGTAATTTATCTTTTCGATCTTGTAAATATCGTTATTATCCCCTCGACCCTGTAAACTTTCTAACTCTTTACCTTTACAAACCCTATAATTAATTCCCATCCCATTTGGCATTGCATGTAATTCATCTCAATCTTCTAACAAGCTTGGATTACAAGTAATTTATGATGAGATTGGGATGCTAATCCAATTAATGTTTTTGAAACCGCACCAGAGACTGAACCAGAAACTTTGCTAAAAAGGTCGAATTGGATTAAAAAAATCAATAAAAGTGGTGATCAGATAAAAAAATTAGACATTTAGACCGAACGAGTTAACCAGATCGGTGAAAAAAACAACAAATAAGCGCAACAAATATGATATTAAATTAAGAGATTTTTACCTGGCAGATCCTTATAAACTCTGTCAATTACCTTCACGACCTTTGAAACAACATAATTCCCTTATCGATCCAGTAAACTTGTCAACTCTTACCCCAGGAAACCTGCAGTTACTCTGTTTGAAGTTCGTGAGGGTTTTTAGGGTAATTTATAGGGTCGATGGAGTAATTACATTATGCAAAAGATCATAGAGATAATTTTAAAAGTTTATAGAATCTGTCAGGTAAAAATCCCTTAAATTGAATACGAGAAATTGTGTATACAGTGCCCCTTTATAGAGATCCGGTAGTGTAGTATCCAATATTACTCGTTGTGGAGCGGTTTTTGATATTAAAACTTAGAGATGAATGGCATATACATTGTTATATATCTTTAGTTGTGATTAATGTAGCAACGATTAACGATTATTTGTTGTTATTAGTAAGGATTTGAACTATTCTGTGCTAATTTTTTTAGTTCAAAAAATGGCAACGATTAGTTTAACATTTAATAAATAGTAAGGGATCAGGTTTCGGATCTATGAACAATTAGGCATTATATAGGATATGATGTTCTATCCACATTCCATTTAATTAGTTAACACTACAAATTATACTTACGCCTCGCACGTTCCGGATCTATTACAGAGCGAGCTGAGTAACGAAAAAAAATTAAGGGTGAATTAAGGAATGATCTTTACATAGATTTCCAAATTAGAATTTGATATTTAGTTTGTAACAAATATGCGACTAAAATTTAACTTAACGTTTGAGTCTCCAATGCTGTGAATGGGTGGCTCAATTCATGATTGTAGTTGACGAAACTACCACTACCTAATAGGGTTTAGTTTTAGTGAGAGGACCGTCTGTTGTACTAGAGACCCTGCTGTAAATGTCAGAGCCGTCTGATCACGAATGGACGACCCCAAGATGTGAGTCCACTATCCCAACCTCCTATGAGGGTCGTCGGATTCTCATCCAACGATCACCGAGCATTACAACACATGTTGCAAATGCCATTTACAACAGACGATATGTTTCCTTAGTTTTACCCTTTCCCCAATTCTTACCTCACACAAACCGAGTCAAAGGAACCTCTCCCACCCCTCCATGGTGGACTGCTCCATCGCCGATTACAAACGATGTTGCGGCTTGCTGGACATCATCCTCTCGGTGACGACCTCCCCCGAAACTTGTTCGCACAAGTATGTGGGTTTGTCTTTGTATATATTGCTGCATTTTCTAGGTTTTTGTGCTCGAGAAGCGGTTTGTGTGATCAAGAGAGGGGTTGGCATGGTTGGTGAGGGCGGCTAGCTAGGGCGAAGGAGTTGATGCTCATTTGCCTTACTCGTGCGCACATAAGATGAGAAATTAAACTTTGGTCCCTTTTTGTTATAAACTAAAAATCAATCCCTAATTTGAAAATCCATGTAAAGATAAGTCTTTTTTTTGTAATTTACCATAAAAGCAATTTCCTGGCATAGAAAACACGCACGTGCAATTTTATTGCCAACGGCATGCTAAAGCCTTACATGATGCAGGTTTTCATACGCAACACGAAATTTACATATAGCCCATCACGCTTTTATTAACAAGCGCGTAACTGTGACATATACATGTAGATGCATATATAATGCATCCAATCTTATGTAATCAAGGATCCATGCGTCTCTCTTCTAATAATTTGAGAATCTCCTCCATCTCCCCCAACATATGAGCTGCTAACCTGACGTGCTCCTCCCTCGAACCATAGCTTCCCCTCGAGCACTCGTTCAAGTAGCAATCGGCATGTTCTCAAGGCACCCTCCGAGAACAGCACCCACCTCCGCTTCCAAGCTTTCAAAGGATAAGCACATTCGGCAATCCAATATGGATTTCGTGATACTGGCCATGCTTTTGGAAGCCATCGAATCCCATGACCAGTCGGCAGGATCCATCTCTTCATCCCTTGGAGCACGTTTTCTGGCAGTCGCCTCCAGGTGCCGAATAGTGCCCTCGATATTCTCCCGATGAGTTAGTCTTCTCAGCCGCATGTCCAGCCATTCTCCTCGGATATGGACCTTTTGCCACACCATCTTAGCTGTTCCACTGCCTCCTTGCATGCGTTGACATGAGCTTCATCCACAAATATTACGTAAGGAAATCCCTCGTCAAGTGTTTCCATGAGAACCTCCAAACTCTTCTCGTGACTGGAACCAAGGAATGCAGCATATATGATGCATGCTAATGTTGCAAGTCTGAGAGACCAAAAATATCCAATACCCTCATCGTCAGCAGATGACGCCGTGCTGAATTGCGGATGGGTATCCTCGAGTGAAGCCCCGCCATTGAAGAGGACGGTGGTCGCTTGGTCAAGAGGTCACGCAGCTTCCGTGGGCGCCTAAGCTGACCTTGTTTAAACCAACGATTTGGATATTTCTTTCCATTTTCGAGCAGTCTCCATTGTGTTCTTTACGCCCTCTATTGTCAAGACATAGCCGCTTAGATCTTCTTCATCGTTGCTCGGAATAGAAGAGATTCTGGTGGAGCGGTTGGTGCAATGGCGAAAGAGAGATACCGGAATCTGAAGATGGCGCCAATGCAATAAAAAATTAAATGGAGGAGCCTCGTCAGGAATATCACCAGACGTTGGTACAGTACCAAAAGAGTTAATACCACATCCTTTACATGATATGCGATGCTCCTTGCTCTTTTGTTTTCTATGTGGAAAGGTAAGGTCTTCTTCTTCCAATTCTCATGCTGCTGTGCTATATGCTTCTCAACAGAGAACAAGCACTTGAAATTTCCAAAGTCATCCCTGCCAACTCTTGATTGGATCATGCGCAACAAAGATGATACAGCCCCAACAATCGACGCTATGACTTGAACTAGTAAAACGACACTAGTAGACCATTTGTAGTCAGAATTCATGTAGCATTCCATATGAAATTGGCCAAAGCTAAGCATAAGAACTACAACTACGACCAGAAGGAGTAATGCAAGATAGAGGCAACACGATAATGAACAAGCAAAGGACACGGGAGAGGTCCGCAAGACATAATCGGGGCTAGAAGTTAGGGTCATCAGCCAATACTTCTTCACATATTCTTTGAGCCGTTCATTGGAAAGTATCACGGCAATGTTATTGGTACCATCACTGTTGTGAGGGTATGATGAATACCCATTCATCACTCTTTATTCTATTATTTTAGCTACAAAAACCTTTGCAAATACACGTAGATATGTGTAAATACAAATAATTACCAAAAGCATGCATTGTGTAAAAACCTATAATTAGCATGTTTTTGTGCAAAAATAAAAAGAATAAAGAGCAAAAAGAAAAGAGGGAAATATTTAGAATAAATATTGAGCAACCTAACCCAAGGGAGGGCTCAGCATGGGCCTGACCGCATAAAAGCCAAAGTAGAGGGAGATAGGAGCTCATGTGTATATACTTCTGTAAATAAAACTATATATTTTCCTCACCCAAAAATATATTGTAAATATTTTGTATATATTTTGTAAAAGCTATTAAAAACAAAATAAAAAGATGAAAAGCAAAAAGATCAAAAATACCCTTCCTTCACCATGTACATGAACCACACCTTTGTATTTATTTAACCCTATAAATAAATTCAATTATTTTCTAAACTTTTTGTAAATATTCTATGTTATATTTTGTAAATAAAATAAAATAAAAAGAAACAAAACAAAAATCAAATAAAAATTACAAAATGAAAAATACAAAGATACATTGTATAAATACCATGTATATAAATGTATATATCTATTTATTTCACCCTTATATATATATAATTAAAATAAAATAAAAATATTCTTTTATTCCATATTTTATGGTGTAAATAAATAAAATACAAAATGAGCATAAAAATACATAAAAATAACAAATAAAAAAATCAAAAAATAAAAATCCATATAGTGTACATATACCTATATATATAGATACCCTATTTTTATTTCCAAAAATTAAATAAAAATCACCAAAAAATAGAAAAAAATAAAAGAAAAATATTTCATGTTTTGAGTTTTCTTTAATTCGGCCTATTTCTACCCTAAAATAAATAAATAAAAATCGGATACACGTGGCCGCTCCTGATTGGTCCACGGGGGATTGTTGACCCCGGTCAACTCCCCCGCGGACTCCTTCCTTTTCTGGAAGAGGCGCGCCACCCCGCCTTCTCCGAATTTCCCACGCGTCTCCAGGCTGTCTCCCACGCATATCCCATGCCCGGATTCTTCGCCGTTCATCCCTCTCCCTCGCCGGATCCTCCGCCATCAAATCCACGCCTTCCTTAGCCGTCGAGCCTCAACCCTAGTCGACGCTGTCACCATATATAACATCACCTCCGCCGCCTCCGCGCCCCTTCTTTGGCCCTTCTCCTCCTTCCCAGTGACCTCCATAGGCTTCGCGAGAGTGACAGCAAGCGTCAGCCCTTGTTGCAGTGAGGCGAGGAAGGCGATTCCATTGATCCGGCGATCTTCGCCGTCCTTGCTCCGCCACCGCGTTGAGCATCGAGCTTCAGGCCTTGACGCCCTTCGAAGCTACGACCAGGAGCAAGAGCAGCTCCAGCATAGTCTCCAGCATCCATCAGGTATCCGATTAGATCTTCCATTTAGTGTAATTTTAGATTACGCCCAAATCGACCCATCGACGCATTTTCCTGATTCCGTCCATCTCGCGCAACATCTCGATCCTCCGACCCGACCATCACCTCCGCCTACCCCTCACGCACCTTCTACGCCCTTTCATTCAACCCAGATCGCACAGGATCTGGGAATCGAGCTTCACCGTCCTTCGCTCGCCGGAGCTCGTTCGCCCCACAGCACCGTCCACCTTCACCCCGCCTTCTTGGGTCGAGGCAATTTGCCCTCGACCCGCGAAGCTTCTTGTTTACTTTGCAGGTCCAAAGGGAGGCGTCTGAGGCCTCCCGACATCTTCCCAGGAGCTTCTCCTCCGCCGACCTCGCCGGAGCCTTCCAGGGCTCGGCCGGGGCATCGGAGACCCGCAGCAGCTGCGCAACTTCACGCCGAATCTTCTCCGACCTTCAGGCGCAGCAGAGGAGGGCGGAGACACCTTTCACGAGGCCGGCGAAGTTCGCCGGCCATCAGTTCTTCCTCCATCTTCCAGAGCCGTCCGATGAAGCCCTCGCTCCAGTTCTGATCGCGTCCGTCCATTCTTCGAGGAGCAGCAACCGTCGATCCATCCGAGGAGCGCATCTGGACCATTGATAGCAGAGGAGAGAGGCGCCAGCGTTTCAGACGTCAGATCCTCCACGTGGGCCTCTCCCCACCGTCGATCGAGCCGAAGGGACGAAGAGAGGAGCCGCGCCGCCATCCCAGCCGTCAGATCACCCCACGTGGCGCCTATCCGACGCGGTTAATAAAGGGGTAAATATCGTAGGGCCCCCTCGTAGTTTGCTATTTTCATTTTTAGTCCTGTAAGTTGTCGAGTCAGTTGTTTAGTTTTGGGATAAATTGCATGTGGGACCCTGCTATCTATTTTATTTGCATTTATACCCCTGCCAGTAGTGAACCACGTGCTTCGTCACGTGTTACTTTGGGATATTTGCAATATGTGCCTTGTAGTTCTGGATGTTATTCCTTGAATGAAAAGTTTTGTTTATTTGCATATATACCCCTGTGAGCATTGATTATTCGCATGTCGTTTTATTTTGGGTAAATTGCATATAAGCCCCTGGACGTTTGATACGAGTTATCAATAGGTCCTTGGAACTTATTTTTATTACATTTAGGTCCTTGAGTGCCCCAGGCACGTGCTTGGCACGTGACTTCTTGGGTATTTTGCACCAGGACCCCAGAACTTTTGGGTATTTGCACATAGGTCCTGTGCACAGTGCCCCACCTTTATTTTTGAATAAAATATCAAACGACCTCCAAATCCAATGAGATTTTGACACATGGCTCCTGCCATGGTGTAGGAATTTCTATGATTTTTGGGGACATTTTTGATTTCATTTATTATTTTTAAAAATTCAAAAACACATATTTTTGCCACTGTTTGACTTTAAAAATACCAAAAAAATATCAAACTCCACCAAAAATTCTAAAAAAATTAGGACTTGTAGTTTGCTTGCTGATTGATTTTCTAGCCAATTTTGGCTATTTTTCATCACTTAAAAAACCTAAAAATTGAAAAACCCCTAAAAACCCATAAAAATTATAATAAATAAACTAAAAATCCAAAAACAATAATTAGGGTGCCTAAATTTTCCTTATTCTTCATAGTTTATAGGAAAATTACCTTCAGGGCTTTTTGAGATCCAAAATTATTTTATTTTTGGGTCTTAAGCCTTGCTGGACAGTCCCCTTTGTTTTTCGCATTGTTTGATTTTTAATAAATAATTTACCCATTAGAAAAATTCCAAAAATTCACCAAAAACAGTAAAAATCTTAAAAAACCTAAAAATCAATTTTCTGGAATTTTTGCATCATTTTTGGTGTGTTGAATAAATTGTTGAAGTTCCCTTGTTTTTACTTTCTCTCATTTTCTCATCATTTAAAAAATCTAAAAAAATTTATAAAAACAAATAAAAACCACAAAAATATGTTCTCTGTGTTTTAGTTCAATTTGACTACATCGTAGGCCGAAAGGCCAATCTGTGCTCCTTGTGTTCGACCCTGGGAGCTATACCAGGTTTAATCCTATAGCTAGATCGCTCTTTCTTGTGCTTGCTTGTTTTTATCTGATTTGAGTGATTGATTTTCTTGACTGACTCAGCCCGAGTGATTGAGGTCGCAACGACCTAATTTTCTGTACCTTTACCTCTGTCGTTCGGGCGGTCGTCAGAATGGCGCCGTTGCCGGGGAGCACGGCTTTGTAGTCATATTTTTTTTATTGTGTCTCTTAATTATAACTGTTTTCTGACACTCTCTCTCTTTCTAATTTTTGGTGCGAGGGGTACTGCGTGGAGAAACTTGGAGTACACTTTTTTTTGGGAGGACCC